>JAJUPC010000226.1:0-543304 GCA_023614405.1 Avena insularis
AGCAGCAGAAGGCCAAGAAAGCTCCGGCTCGCGTCATCAACGATCCTGGTGTACGGCGAAACCTAGGATGGGCTCCCTCCAAGCCAGCACAGGCCAAGCCATAGATTGACAGTGAAGGCAAGCAGGTGATGCCCACCCCACTTCTTAACCTCGCCGTCGCTAATACCCTTATGGAGCAGGATAGATCGCCCGAGGCAGTGGAACAGGTCTATGACCTAGTGGCCAAGGCAGTGAAGCAGCAGGAAAAGGCCACCTCTCAGAGGCTTGAGTCTGACCCAGCGCTTTGCCAGTCTAGCCAACACAAGCCACCAAGGTATAGATCTCCTCTTGATGTCGGGTCCCAGACGGGTTCATCAGAACAAAGACGGAGGGATGTACACAAAAGGAAGGATGCTATCCCCATATCCTCCGACCACGAAGAAAAGGCCTGACCTCGTCGCCCATCGCCATCGCCCTGGTCCCCCCGACATCGCGAAGACCCCAAGGCTCACCATCGTACGGATATGCCGCCGCCAAGGCAGGGCGACATCGTCATCCGCGACAACGCGGAGCAGACCTGTCATGACGGAGAGCGCAACCAAGGACACAAGAGCAGGTCACGCCATGACCCTCCGCGTCCGACAAGCAACCATGACTGGCGTGAGGCGTCGCATGAGGGTAACAGCAATAAAGCTAACCCACCGCCACCTCCGCCTCCGTCACCACCAAGCAGTCACCATGGCGAAGGAGGCCCGCATCATTCACGTAGCCCATCCCCTGTTGACAATAAGAAGAAGACCCCGGAGCCATACGATGCACGTTCGCGGATCTATAAGATCCACGAGGCCCGGGAAGGACCATACCTGGGACCACGTTGCTTTGGACCTGCAATACGGTCCGCAACTTACCCCAAAGGTTTCCGGATTGACAAGACCATCAAGCCCTATGACAGCACCACCAAGCCAGCCACATGGTTGCAGGACTATGGCAATGCGGTGGAGATTGCCGGAGGCAACCCCAACGTCGCCGTCAAATACCTCCCGTTAATGTTGGCAGGCACGGCCCATCAATGGATCGACAACTTGCCGGATAAATCCATCTGCAATTGGTTGGACATGCAAGAAGCGTTCACCAAGAACTTTGAGGGTACGTACAAGCGTCCTGCACTGTTGGCGATCTACAGCGGTGCGTGCAAGATAAAGACGAGACATCTCGCGCCTACCTCTCCTGTTGGCTGGACATGAAGAATTCCTGCGCAGGGGTGCACGCTCAGACCGCCATGGCCGCCTTCATCGATGGGTTGGAAAGGGGCACGTTGCTCCGACATAAGCTGAAGAGCTTGCAGGACAATCACCAGCTTGACTTGAACCAGATGATTCAGTTGGCTAGTGAGTTCACAGCTGCCGATGACGATGCTCGCGGCTCCTTGCCGGCAACGGCCGTTCCAACTCATGCTCGGAGGAACAGCAGTACAAAGCAGAAAACCGCTCCAGAAGAAAAGCAATCTACCGACATGGTCGCTATGACTTTTGCAGGACGAGGTGATGGCGGACAACGTGGCCGAGGAAGGGGAGCTGGTCATGGGCAGCAACGAGGAAGCGAAACTACCTCGGCGCCGCTCCGCGTTCCCCAAACCTACGAGGAGTACCGCGATATGCCGTGCCTCGTACACCTCGATGTCAACGGCAAGGCCACCCATACCAATCGACACTGCAAGTTCGTCAAGACCTCAAGGAAGACCCGGAGTCCAGCTACAAGCGAAGTCAGAAGAATAGACCGCGAGGCAAGGGCAAGGGGAAGAAGAAGGAGGAGGAGTCCAAGGATTCAAGTGACATGGACGAGGACGTTGACCCCAAGCACGCCGCCAAGAGCGACGACAAGGGCAAGAACCCCTTCATAAAGAAGGCGCCAGTCTACCACACTTTCCTTGGCACCCCCACTGTCTGACAACAGAAGACCTCTCTGAGGATCCTGATGGCTACTCTGCCCCCAGTCCCCCAATACCTGCGCTGGTCGGAGGTTCCAATTACTTCGGACAGGACAGACCACCCAGAACTTATCCCTAGGGAGAACCAATATGCCATGGTCATCAACCCTTTGATTGACGACATGGAGTTCACCAAGTGTATGGTGGATAGTGGAAGCAACATCAACATCATGTACCTAGATACACTGCAGAAGATGAACTTGACGGAGGCAAACCTAAGGCGGACCAACACCATCTTCCACGGCGTAGTTCCTGGTCGGGAGGCTCGGTCCCTTGGGTGCATTACACTTCAGGTTGCCTTTGGCGATGTTAATAATTACCGCCAAGAGCGCATGACCTTTGAGGTGGTCCCCTTCAAGAGCGTGTACCACGTCATATTCGGCCGTGACATATTCCACACGTTCATGGCCAAGCCATGCTTCGTCTACAACAAACTCAAGATACCCGGACCAAACGGTGTCATCACCGTATCCGGAAGCTTTACCAAGGCAAGGGACTACGAGAACAATGAAGCAGCCGTTGCGGAAGCTGTCCTCTACAGCAAAGAATTCAAATAGATCCAGAGCAAGGTCGATGACTCAGAGATGCCCGCGTCGAAGAAGCAAATCTCCGACTCCGCTCCTGCGTTCAAGGCCGCCATCGAGACCAAGCCGGTGGAACTTGTGGTAGGCAATGCCTCCAAGGTCACCGCCATTGGGACAAACCTGGATCCCAAATAGGAAAGCACGCTCGTCGAGTTCCTCCGTGAGAATAGGGACATCTTTGCCTGGCAACCTGCCGACATGAAAGGTGTACCTAGGGAACTTGCCGAGCACAGCTTAAACATTGATCCAAAATCCAAACCAGTGAAACAACCTCTACGACGCTTTGGAGATGATAAGAGACGCGCCATTGGCAAAGAGATAGCTAGGTTACTTAAGGCTAGATTTATTCGAGAAGTCCTTCACACCCTATGGGTGGCGAATCCTGTACTTGTCCCCAAAAAGGGACCAATGAATTAAGAATGTGCGTTGATTACACCGGCTTGAACAAAGCATGTCCCAAAGATCCATTTGCTTTGCCTCGCATTGACCAAGTCATTGACTCGACGGCTGGCTTGGAACTTTTGTGTTTTCTCGATTCATACTCAGGATACCACCAGATCAAGATGAGGAAGTCGGACCAATTGGCCACTTCGTTCACTACCCCATACGGCATGTTTTGCTATGTTACGATGCCCTTTGGGCTGAAAAACGCAGGTGCTACGTACCAGCGGACAATGCAGCGTTGCCTTCATGACCAAATTGGTCGGAACGTTCACGCCTACATGGACGATATCGCGGTGATGTCTAAAAAATCAAATGACTTAATTTCCGACATAAAGAAACCCTTGATAATCTCCGGAAATACAACATGATGCTTAACCCTAAGAAGTGCGTCTTCGGGGTTCCAGCCGGCAAATTGTTGGGTTTCATCGTTTCCCAGTGCGGAATCGAGGTCAACTCGGAGAAAATCAAGGCCATCTTAAACATAAACCGTCCGACATGCCTAAAGGACATTCAACGACTAACAGGTTGTGTTGCAGTAGTTAGTCGGTTCATCAGCCGACTTGGAGAGAAGGCTACGCATTGTACAAGTTCTTTGAAGGCGGACAAATTCACATGGACGGACGAAGAAGATGCAGCATTGAAGCAGCTCAAGGAGATTCTTTCCTCAGCGCCCATCCTTGCAGCACCCGAGCCTGGAGAACCCCCTGTTAATTTACATGGCGGCAACCAACCGGGTAATCAGCATCGTCGTCGTGGTAGAGCGGAAGGAACCAGGCTATGAGCACGGAGTTCAACGACCAGTTTACTATGTGAGCGAGGTCTTGACGGAGTCCAAGTAGTGTTACCCACACTACCAGAAGATAGCTTATGGAGTATTCCTTGCTTCTCGGAAGCTGAGGCACTACTTTCAGGAGCACCCAATCACAGTGGTGAGCAAGACTCCACTGTTCGACATTATCAACAACAGCGACGCTACCTGAAGGGTCGCGAAGTGGGGCATTGACCTTGCCGCCTTTGAGATCACCTACAAGAGACGCAACGCTATCAAGTCACAAGCCTTGGCGGATTTTGTTGCAGATTGGACGGAGATGCCAGATGCTACTCTGTTAGTGGAGCCAGAGTACTGGGTGATGCACTGACGGATCAAAGCTTCTCAACGGCTCGGGGGCTGGTGTATTGCTACAGTCACCAACAGGAGATAAGCTACACTACGTTCTGCAGATCCACTTCGAGGCTACAAACAACATGGCGGAGTATGAAGCACTCATTCACGGACTTCGTGTAGCCAAGGATATTGGCATCAAGCGCATAGTTTGCTGTGGAGATTCCGACTTGGTTGCCCAGCAGGTGGCTGGCACCTGGAATGCGCAGAACCCTATGATGGCGGCATATCGAGACGAAGTGGACGAGATAGCCAAGAGCATCTTGGGCTACGAAGTCAAGTATGTACCTAGGGATCAAAACGAGGCGGCTGATCTGCTATCTAAGCTTGTATCAGGACGCAGACGAATTCCGCCAGGAGTTTTCCTAGAGCATCTGCACACACCATCCGTGAAGGGAGCCGACATCGACAACCCGGATAGAGCTGACTCTTTCATCAACATGGTGACAAAGGTTCCTCTGGCTTGGACAAAACCGTTCATGGAATATCTCGAACACGGAACTTTGCCCGACGACGAGGTCGAAAGATGGCAAATAGTACGATGAGCAAAGGGTTATACCATAATCAATGGGCAACTCTACAAAAAGAGCACTACTGGTGTATACCTAAAGTGTGTTTCCCAGCTAGAAGGTATGGAAATTCTGCGCGAAATCCATCTTGGAGATTGCGGGCATCATGCCGCTCCTCGATCGTTGGTCGCGAAAGCCTTCCGGCAAGGATTCTACTGGCTGACCACGAAGGTGGACGCCGACAAGCTGGTTGAGACATGCATGGGATGCCAGTATTATGCCCGACAACCACATGTTCCTGCTGAAGAACTGCGAACAATACCAATAACTTGGCCATTTGCAGTCTGGGGGCTAGACATGGTGGGACCATTACAGACGGTACCATGTGGGTTTACACATCTGCTAGTAGCAGTTGATAAATTCACTAAATGGATAGAAGCTAAACCCATTAGAAAGCTTGATGGGGAAACTGCCCTCAGGTTTGTCCAGGATCTAGTGGTGAGATTTGGTCTCCCACATAGCATTATCACCAACAACGGCAGTAACTTGTCACTCGGAGAAGTGGAAGCTTATTGTTGGGAAAAAGGCATCCGACTTGACCTTGCATCTGTGGCACATCCACAATCCAACGGTCAGGTTGAGGGAGCTAATGGATTAATTCTGCAGGGAATCAAGCCACGTCTTGAGGCACCGCTACATAAACTGGAGCACAGGCGGAATAATTGCCATCTGTGCTGTGGAGTTTACGAACTACACCCAACAGGTCCACCGGCTACACCCCTTACTTCATGGTATATGGAGCAGAAGCCATCCTATCTTCCGACATACTTCACGATGCACCAAGAGTTGCCGCCTACAACGAAGATGACGCTGAAGAATCTAGACGCCAAGATGTGGACCTTCTCAAGGAGGAGCGTGTTTTGGCATTGCCAAAGATCCGCATCTACCAGCAGAAGCTACGCAGCTACCATAGTCGCCGCGTTCGGCGTCGCTCGTTTAAAGAGGGAGATTTGGTGGTCCGACTTAAGCAGAAGAAGTCACACAAATTATCCCCGCCATGGGAAGGACCGTTCATCATAAGCAAGGCGCTGCTCAATGGGTCTTACTACCTCGTTGACAATCGTGAACTGAAGGATAGACCCAACGAGGATCATAAGAGTAAGCGACGTGACCCGGATGATGACTACCCGGAGCTTGATCGGCCATGGAACATAGCACGGCTACGTCCTTTTTACACTTAGCATTTTTTATCTAATTGTGTACTTCTTATATGATCAATGAAATAAAGCTCTCTGGTTCACTCATCTTTCTGAGTCTTTTACCTCCTTTAGTGTTCATTTTTGGATCATGTAAAATTTTTATGCACAAGCTTTGCGATTGCACTTGTGAAAATTCCACCTACAGGCATTAGCTTATGTTTTCTGGTCTACATGTTCTTTGTCGTTTTTATGTGGATTCTAGAGTAGTGACTTTCGACACTTATTGTCGGTGATTTTGTGCTTAGGTTATTGACGGTGCCATTGGGCATCATCACCTGAGCGCATGGTTCCGACAACGAGTCTTCCGACTCACGAAAGGTCAAGCATAAGAACCAAAGTAATGGATAAGCCATCACTTGCTTAAAAAATATATACATGCTGGAAATTGATTCTTAAGTAGCAGGACATACAACATTGTTTTCCGCCTTAAGATTAAACACATAGTTTTTTCTGCATACGCATCAAAGGTGAAATAAATATTACAAGTTGTTTTCATTCCTTTGGCGCAGGCGACTTGGAAGCAGCGTCATCAGCAGCAGGAGAACCACCCTCGAAGTCGGCGGTGTGAAGAGACTCAGAGGAGCTTTGGTTGCCGCTATCGATGGTGTTCATCGGCACAAAGACGTTGACGTCGACCAACTCGGCAACTCTGGTGTCATAGCCCGCGAGCGACGACAAGATGGATTCGTGGTTAATATCTTTGCCATCATCGTCTACGTCGGGAATGCCAGAGGTCACCGTGTCGATGTCGGCATCTTCGTAGTGTGCCTTCACCATGGACAGCGCCATCCTTGCACCAGCCCGTGCACATGAAGCTTTCCAGCTTGTGATATGCTCGAGGGCTCGACGCAGAATCTCCGAGTACTTCGCCACAGAGTCTGACGCCTTGATATTAATTTGGAGGGGCTTGGCGATCTCTTTGGCTTGAGTGATGGTGGTGTTGATGAAGTTTCCGGCAAGAACCATGCATTCTTTGGCTGGAGGAGGCGACCAGGTTAAACCCATAGGAGCTGCAAATTCCGACAAGGAGCACATGAGTTCAAAAAATCAGATTATCTAGACTACAGAAATCCAAGACGGAGAAAACTTACTGAAGATGCTGGCCTCAGCCTACCAGAGGGTGTCCGCCAAGGATTCATTTTCTTGTTGGAGGAGCTTATACGCCTCATAATGGCGTTGATTCTGCTCGTCGGCAGCTTTCTTCTGATCTTTTAAGATCACGATCTCCTCCTTCAAGCGGTTGATTTCCTCGGTGGCGGAGTCCTGCAGGACCTTCATTGACTCTTCATGCATTTTTAGCATGTCCTTCCTCTCCTGCTTAAGAATTTTGTTCTCGCTATCCAGCTGTTGAATGTGCTTGGATTGCTCGACAATATTCTTGGCCTTGGCAATGGTTTCTGCAAGTCGGAGAAATCAAAGTACACAGTGAGTACTCGGAGAATATGGGCACAAAACCAAGTTGAAATGCGAAAAAGAAAACAGACGCTTGCTCTTGGTGATATGTTCCTTCAAGAAGGTAGTTTTACCCTTTTCAGCTTCCAAGTCTGCGCGCATCTTCTGATACTTGTCGTTGGCCATGCCCCTCTGAGTATTCTCGTTCTGTGGAAAAAAGGAAAAGTTAAACGTTGTTTGGTCTGCTTGGAGCATCTAGCCGGAAAAATTCCACCTAGACGCTCAGGGGCTACAGCGAGAGTTTTTAACTTAGCAATATGCTTAGCTTTTCTTTAAGCATCTAGTCGGAACTAATTCAGTTTTCGATTAGAAGCTTGGGGGCTACAGTATAAAGTTTTTAACTCGGATATATGCTTAGCTTTTCTTTAAGCATCTAGTCGGAACTATTTCAGTTACAACTAGAGGCTTGGGGGCTACAATATTGAAATTTATAAACACTACGTATGCTACTCTTAAAGCATCTAGTCGGAATAATTAATTCCACCTATATGCTTGGGGGCTACAGTGAGAGGTTTTCTAACTTAGTCACTCTTAGAGCATATAGATGCAAAGACCTATGGTTTTTCGTCTACATCCTCAGGGTCTACAGTGGGATACTCATATGAAATGCAAAAGGCAAATAAAACTTACAAGTGCAATGATCTTGAGGTTTGTAGCGCTCTCGGACAGCAGCTTGCCAAAGGACACGCTGTTTCCTTCCAAGATCTCTGCTTGATGGAGGAGCTCCTCTAGACCGCACGTCGGAGATGTCGGCGCTGCACCAGGAGCCAAAGTAGTGCAATCCGGCGTAAGTACCGGGTAGACAATCTTTGGATACTCTATAGTTTTCTTGGGTGCGGGGGCGCCGCCTACGACAGAACTACCAGCTTCCACCACCGCCTTACCGCCACCGATGGCATCCTTAGCCGGAGCTTCAACCATTTGGTGGGCGGCACTCTCCTGCGTCGCCTGCTCGCTGACAACAGCAACCTCAGTAGAAGCACCTGAGTCCACTTCCATGACGGAAGGCCCAGATGCCTCCTTAGCTTGTGAGCTTGTCGGGGCAGACAAGGGAATGACGGAGGGAGTGGCAGGGGCGATGGCGGGAGATGCATCGCGATGCAGCATCTCCTTAATAGTTCTAGAAGACCCCAATGATTTGGAGGTCTTCTTCAAGTTGGTCGTGGCTTTCTTCCTGAAATGTGCAAAATGCATAAGTACAGGAACAAGACAGATGAATAGACAATGTAGGAGGAAAAGAAGCTTACACAAGTGGGGGTGCTTTGGCAAAGGGGATCCCGGTAACTTTTCTCTTCTCCGCCTCCAGGGCGGCGGTAGTCTTTTTGGAGGCTCCACCCTCCGTCTTCTTCTTCTTGCCTCCGTCGGCAGCGTGAGAGGTGGAGCTCTTCTGCTTTCGCGCCAATGGAGAATCATCGTCGGACACGACCTTGACTTCCTTCATCTTTGGATCGTAGATTTGGGCAGCCATGCTGTCCTCCTCTAGATCGCTAAGCTGTTAAGTGAGAAGTCACCGTGTTAGATGAGATGACATTTGCTAGACGGAAGAACTGGAGTATATGTCATACACGGAAAATAAATAACTACCTTTGGGCACTTGCCGTCTATGAACATGTCGTAGGTGATGGTGAAGCCACGCTTTGTCCTTCACCTTGACGATGTCCTTAAGGCGGAGCTTGAAGGAGTCACTCGAGAAATTGTCCACGGAGATGCGGAGGCTATCCCTTCTATCGCTGGTATACTCGTGCATGAGCTCCGCGCAGTGCTGCAGAGGTTGGATTCGCCTGATGAACCAGCACATGGCTAGGTCCAAGACGGTCAAACCCGTCTCTACGAACCATTCTATCCGCCTTATGGCGCAGGAAGCATCGAGGTTGGAGGGAAGGGAGGCCTGTGATCTCCATGATGAGGCTTCAGCGGCGGCTCCGTCTACAAAGTCCGGGTACGTTACTTCTCGGCCGGCCAGAGGGATATCTGGGCCATAGAAGTAAGTATGCTGCCAGTTTTTGCAGGACTCGTGACCGACGATGTCGGGGAACCGCCAGCCAGGACGGATCTTGAAGCTTATGGTGCCGCAATTTCTAAGTTCCTCCTTACTGGCTCCGGCTTCACGCTTGACGGTGAAGAAATACATGAAGATATCTAGCCAAGGCTTAATCCCTAGGTAACCCTCGCAAAGCGCCGCGTAATTGCTAAGCGCTAGGATGCTATTGGGAGAGAGGTTCTGGAGCTGGACTCTATAGTGTTTTAAGACGGAAAGGAAGAAGTTGGAGATGGGCAGGGAGACGCCGCGTACCAGTTGGGATTTGAGGTACACTTTTTCTCCGGCTTGGGGAGAAGGTGTCACCTCGCCGGCCGGCGCCGCCCGCCAGGAGAGCCCCTCCGTCGCAGGGAGGTAGCCCTCGGCGATCAGCTCTTGATGTCGCGGTCCGTGATATTCGAACCGTGCCAATCGCCCTTATGAGAGTCAAGCTCCTCCTCCAATGGCTCCAGCGCCGCTGGATTTTGGTCGCCGCCGGTGGACTCGACCACCGCCGAGATGGGGATGACCAAACCTTCTGGGGGCACGACGACGGAGCTTGCCGGCTTCGCCGCGGCTTCGCTCGACGCCGCAATGGAAGGGGTAGTGCTGCTGCTGGCCATAGAGTGAGTTTGGAGGTGACTGGCGAGAATTGGGGCTAGGGTTTTTCGCGAGTTCGCGCGAAGAGCTCGAGGGGGGACGCGCTGGAGGAAGAAGATGATGCGAGGAGAGAATGAGGTGAAAAGTAAAAAGTTCCACCGTAGTTACTATTTATCATCTCCAGCATCAAGATTCGTGCAGCTTGATCGGACGGTTGCCGCGTAGATGACGTGTTCGCGAACGTGCGCGGAAACTTCGCCACGTCCCCAGCCTTCGCCGCCAACGGTTCGTATCGCTCGCGCGGGAAAATCGGGCATGATTGTGTTCTCTGCATGTGTGAGTTACGAGGTGTCGCTGACCTACGCCTACGTCGCCCTAGCTGACATAGGCAGATGAGCCGTCACATCGGAAGATTCCGGCATGGATGGATCTAGTCCGGCTACGGAAGAGTACGATGGAAGATTTAGCATTTCTCCGACTTACAAGTTGAAGACGGAGAAAACCTTGCAGGGTTCTTTGGGAGGACTACAAGATATTGCTTGATGATTTGCCGACATCCATCTAGACGGAGCATTCAACATGAAGAGGCAAGATGGCGCAAGATCTCGGAGTTCTCCGGGGGCTACTGTTGGGGATATGCTATATGGGTATCCTCATAGAATGTCTCCTATCCGGATAACCCGGGTGGCCCATAGTTGGTAGCATGGCCCATGGCCTTTGGGCTTGATTAGATGGATCCAGAAGGGAGGCCCATGCCGGATAAAGGAAGGCTACGGTTGGAGTCACCGACATACCCATAGCCTTGGAGTGCAAGATACACAAGACTAGTAATAGACGATGTAGGACTCTGTAACCTGTCCGGCTAGGAATTGTCCCTGTAACCCTAGGACCTCGCGACTATATAAGTCGGGCCTATGGGAGCCTTTAGGGCACGTTCATAGATAACTTCAGACAACCTCGCACAGTGAACCAATCCCTGTAACTCGGCTTATTGCCCTTATAGTGATTTATAGCAGGAGTAGGATTCCACCACCGTCGTGGGATCTGAACCTGGGTAAGCTGTGTTACCTCGTACCCGTCAATCGTCCGCCTTCCCCCACGTCTCTAAACACACACTGTGAGGACCCCTCCATGGCGTACTCGTCGGCAATACCACGACACTGTCCCTACTAGATCTGCCCCTTTCGTGGAACAGTATGCAACGCCGGCTGGTGCACCGTCCATCCGCGTCGAGCAAGGAGAAGATTGGGTGGAATCGCAGGGATCTAACGCATGGATTCCATCTGGGTAAGCATCATTTCCCTTTAGTGGGTTGATTATTGGCAGTATTTGAGCGCAAATCGCTAGTGCTCAACTAACCGCCTTGCTTTTCAAATAGGATTGATCCTATGCTGGAATTTCGGCTGGAGATTAGACTGGATACTACCATAATTCGTGGTTGTGAACAATATCTCTCTAGATTTTACTTTCTAGCGGTGGTTACAACCTCCATAACTCGCAGAGATTTGATAGATAAAATCTATTGTAAATTCCCCTAGAGCAATGGCGGTTCAGTTGATTTGCAATATTTCAACATTAGCGAGCAAAGGGTGCTCCCACTAACTAGCGAAGATAATCTGGTAATGCTTTTCTCTTTGAATACTGCCGAACGTTTTGGTCGAATTCGTCTCCAAGTGTGACCTAAAGTTGAGCACATTGGAAAGAGTGTTAAATCACCATCTTGTGGTCACGCATCATCAGGTGGTCGGGCATCATGTGTCTCTGTTGTCTCTGCTAATAGTGTGCGCCCCGACGATCCTTGTAGGTCCATAGCAGTACCATCTGTTTGTACTGCGAATGTAAGCCAAACCGCTCGTGTGGACGATGTGGAGGACAAGGCATAGCCTGGTGAGGGAGTGCATCCACTAGATGATGAGGATGAGTTGACGTTTCCTAAATTTTTAGATAGATACAGTAAACAAGCACTAGAGGATCAATACACGGATGAAATTTCCCAGGGTGCCAGATTTGATGACACTGATGATGAAGAGAACGAGGAGAACAATAACAACCTTGTTTTAGTCGAGTACGATGGTGAGGACTTGCCAGTAATTGAGTGGG
Organism: Avena insularis; assembly: GCA_023614405.1. Classification (NCBI taxonomy): domain Eukaryota; kingdom Viridiplantae; phylum Streptophyta; class Magnoliopsida; order Poales; family Poaceae; genus Avena; species Avena insularis. The sequence goes on from JAJUPC010000226.1 coordinate 12,094, forward strand.
ACAAGGACGATCCTAAGATTTTAGAAGGCACCATATTTGAAATGATGCGATACTGTCGTAATGCCCTTACTACATATTGCATTTGCACCAATAATGATTCTGATGTTATTAAGAGGGATCTAGCAAGGCTCACAGTGAAGTGCCCATACAAGAGGTGTAGGTGGAGGATGCATGCATCCACTATGCTTAGGAGCAGTTTGGTTCAGGTATTACAACCACTTGTGTATTTTAGATCACTGTGTAGAGTTTGTTAGCTGTACCGGACATTTTAATTATGTTTCAGATAAAAAATCACCGGTTCGAACATACTTTTCCACCTCAAGGGGGACAGCCAAAGGACAAAACAAAACTATCAAAGACTAGGTGGTTGCCAGATGCAATCATGGATTGGATGAGAGCGAACCCATCACTTGGTGCAACAACGCTCATAAAAGAAGTTCCTAAAAAGTTTACTATTACAGTACCCTACATGAGAATGTTCTATGCAAAGGAATTGGCTCTTGAGAGGATCAATAGTCCATAGAATGAAAGTTTTCAGTTTCTTTACAGCTTTAAAGCTAAAGTGGAGATGGCTAGTATAGGTAGTGTTGTACAGATAGACAAGCATAAAGTTCAGTACAAAATAAGAGGGAAGACAATGGAGAAGGAGTGCTTTAGAAGGGCTTTTGTTTGTTTCAAAGCTTGCTGGCAAGGGTTTTTGGATGGTTGCGGGCCTTATTTGTCCATGGATGCAATAGCTCTTCATGGCAGATTTAAAGGACAGCTAGTAGCTCCTACTGCAGTTGATGGCCACAATTGGATGTTCCCTGTTGCTTATGGAGTTTTGGAGATTGAGTCAGAGGAAAGTTGGACTTGGTTTCTGGAGAATCTGCGCGACCTTATAGGTCATCCACCAGGACTTACTATCCACACGGACGCTTGCAAAGGTTTGGAGGAAGCTGTATAAGCAGTATTCCCCGAAGTGGAGCATAGGGAATGTATGCGACACTTAGTGCAGAATTTTACAAAGAAATTCAAGGGTAAAGTTTATACTAACAACCTATGGCTAGCTTCATACACATGTAGTTTGAGGAAACATTTGTATCATTTGGAAGTGTTGTATAAACAAAAACCTGCGGTGAAGGAGTACTTGGATGCACATCATGGAATGGTGTGGTCAAGAAGCCGATTCAATGAAATTTGCAAGGTAGACTATGTAACAAGTAACCTTGCAAAGAGTTTCAATGCAAATATCAAGTCATTGAAAGGGCTTATGCTATGGCAAATATTTGATAAGATTAGGCAGATGATCATGATAAAGATCGATTTGCGTCAAAGACTTGCATCAACAATATATGCTGGCCATCTCATCCTCCCATCTTTGATTAAGGATTTGCATGCCGGGGAAAAATAATTGAAGATGAAATGCATTAGAAGAGGAATGGAGGCTAAGGTAACGTATACTGATAGTAAATATAGGCAATGGAGGTATCTAGTGAGTTTGGTTGGTAGGACATGCCATTGCAGGTAATGGCAACTCCATGGGAAACCCTGCATATATGCATTGTTTTTCATGGGTGTTATAGGAGGTGAAGAGGGTGAAGTTGATCAGTATGTGTCGGAGTATTTCTCCGTTGCCAAATTTAGGGCAACATATTCTCAGAATGTTCCAGCCTTGTTGGGAAAAGACCAATGGATGAAAGTGGATCCAGGCTTCAAGCTATACCCTCCAGTTTTTACTAGACCAGCAGGTAGGCCAAGGAAGAATAGGATACGCGCTAGTGCAGAGGGTGGTGCACCACCTTGAGGATGTAAGTGCAAACGTTGTGGGATCCTAGGGCACATTGCTAGGCTTTGTAAAAATGTCGTGGACCCAGCTTATGGAATGGATGATCAGGCGGGAGCAGCAAATGCAGATGAGAATGAAGCGTTTGAACGAGAGGAGAAAGAAGCAATGGATACATTGGAGATTGAACCAATGGATCGAGAGGAGTGAACCAAATACAGGGGAGATTGAACCAATGGATCGAGAGGAGATTGAACCAAATGCAGAGGAGATTGAGCCAAATGCAGAGGAGATTGAACCAAATGCAGGGGAGATTGAACCAGTCGATCGAGAGGAGATTGAACCAAATGCAGAGAAGATTGAACCAAATGAAGTGGAGATTGAACCAGTCGATCGAGAGGAGATTGAACCAAATGCAGGGGAGATTGAAGCAGTCGATCAAGAGGAGATTGAACAAAATGTAGGGGAGATTGAACCAGTCGATCGAGATGATATTACATCAACTGTGTGGGAGATTGAAGAAGACTTTAAGTGTAAAGGAATTACACCAGCGGATATGGCAGAAATGGGGACAATGTTTTTTGAACCATATGAACCAGCGGAACGAAATGTGATTGAACCAATTGTACGACAGACTGAAGTATTTGATTCATTGGATGCAGAGAAAAAGAACAAAGGAAAAAGGCGGAAGAATTTGATGGTGGACTCCGAGAATATTCCAGCTAGGATCACCAGGAGCAAGGTGGTGAACCTAACGAAAAACACTAGGAGCAAGAAAAAAATGGATTTGAATTATTAATTTGAATTTGTATGATAAATTTTAACTACTATCAATGTTTGTATTTAATTCGAACTAGTGTGACGCTCCCAAGTTTGTATGTTGGATAATCTCATAATGTATGTGTTATTGCAAGTTTCTATGGTCATGCACCTAGTTGCTTAGCACTGCTCAGTTTTGCCCTCTACAAGTGGTCAACACATGGGATTTAGCTAGTTCATGGTTTAAATGTTGACCAATTGATCCAAAATTTGGCACACTTGTGTATCTTGGATTGATTTACCATATGAAATTGGAAATTTTGGATTAACTTGTAATCAACCACATTTTTCTTTTTCTAAGTGATTAAATTCAAAAAAATGGTTTTAGGGTTAGTTTAATTAAAAAAAGTCAAAGCATAGTGTAACCTTCAAATGGAGTCTTGTTATGTTGCCTACAACCTAGCATGAATAATAAAGGAAAAGGAAATAAAGAGAAATGGACTTATCTCCTAAACCAAACCCTTGTTGGAAAGAGCTACTAGCTATGAAGATGCATGGTTTTCTACTCGATCAACCTCCAAAATAACCCATCCCAAAACATAATTTGTCTAAATGAGGACAAATTTGGAACACCTGTGTATATCTGAGTTGCAGACAATATAATATCGGCCAAGACGAATTATTTTGTTCAAATAACACATTTTCCATTTTTATGCCAAAAGCTTGAATTTCCCTTACTCATTTTTTTTATCTGAGTGCCCTTGTTTTCGTTAGCTCTACTCACTTTTCCCCTTCCTCTAAAGTTTTCCTCACTTTTCCCCTTCCGCTAAAATTTTCCTCACTTTTTCCCTCTCTCCTTACTCAAGCCCTCACAACAGCTCAACTTGCTCAGTTTGGCTGCTGCGCTCTGATTGGTCGAGATGTATGTCACATGGATCTTGGCCAACCATCGTTGGATACATCATGATCCGACGGGTTGGAGATCTCTCTCTCTCGATGGGTGCACCTACCTTGTATGCAGAGGAGAGCCCGACAAGCCGGAGGTCTCTCTCTCCCGATGGGTGCACCTACCTTGTACAGAGAGGAGAGCCTGACGGGCTTGATGTCTCTCCCTCCCTTTCATTGTTTCATGTATACTAGCCGCATCTTCCTCCCCTCCTATTGACGTACGGCGGCGCGGTTCTAAGCGTGGCGGTCTGAACAACGTGTGGCGGCGCGGACCTAATCCTGGCGGTCCGAACGGCATGCATCGGTGCAGACCTAAGCATGTGGGTCAGAACGGCGTGCGACGGTGCGGATCTAAGCCTGGCGGTCGGAACGACGTGCAGCGGCGCGGACCTAAGCGTGGGGGTCGGAATGGCTTACGGCGGTGCGGATCCAAGCATGGCAGCTGGAACGGCGTGCGGCGGTGAGGATCTAAGCGTATGAAATTTCTGTCTCTGTCCATCTCACTCATGTTCACCTCCTCAGATCCCGGTGTTGATTAAATACACCGAGGCGGCGGCGATGCCGACAGTGGTCATCAATGCGATGACGATTGAAGCCATCATCCGCAACATCACCGTGACGGCGCAGATCAAGCCCCCGTGAACTGATTTGAATAAATTTGATACTCCCTCCGACCCATATTAGTTGACTTGGATTCATCTAGATATGAAACGTATCTAGTCAAGTTTTACTGCTAATATGGGTCGGAGGGAGTATGTATTTGAGCTGTGAGACAGGTGGATATGCTCTAAAGCTGATTCATAAGTAGCAGTACTTGCTTTGACATCTCCGGTGGGCTTGTATTAGTTGATTTAGATTTTTCTAGATTCGATTGTACCTAGATATGAATTAGTATTAGATTCATCTGTATCTTGACGAATTTGAGTCAACTAAATTGGACCGGAGGGAATAGTACTTTCTTTGACAGATCGCCTCTATGGGCAGCTAGATCCAATGGCAAGCAACTCGGGCGCCGCGATGGCATTTGGCACACCAACTATGGACAGCTAGATCTCATGGCAAGCAACTCGGGCCCCGCAATGCATTCTCATGACAACTTTGGGACCGCAAAGTGACTAAATTTGCAGGAACTCACAACCATACATTGAATAACAATTCTACTATCTAAATTAGCTATCAATTCAACTAATCATTACATGTGCCACCTTCACCACAACCCCATAGTGTAACTGTTAGTATGGGGATGACAACTACTAAAACTGCCCACATGAATCTACTATTCTCCTCCCCCTTCACTTGAAGTTCATGCTTTAGATTTTCTACCACTTGATCAGATATGGCAAGATCATCCTCAAGTGTCAACTTATCTTTGCGAATAAGCTCTGAGTTCTTCTTTTCTTCCTCAACAGTATGCTTCAGCTCTAATATTAACAGGTTTTTACGGGCCAATTCATCACCTAAAATGGCAACCATCTCCTCCAAATCCATCCTCTGGCTAGACCACTGGATTAATTCATCTTGGTATGCAATGTACCATGGATCATCGGCCTGCATAGCACACTATAACAATTCCAAAACAAACCCAATTAAAATCAGTCTGACAAGCCATGGCGGCACTTCAAATTCAACGGTAGTACAAAGAGAAGGAGCTACCTGCACTTCTGACATGGTAGGAGAAGGAGAACGTGGCCACAACATGATCGAATCCCCACCCTCGCCGGTGTACACGCTACGACCAGACATTGAAGACTAATTTACCCCTGCAGTATCGAGGAAATTATGGAAATCGAATAGATTAGGATGGGCGGAGCAGGAGCAAAGGTCTTACCAATCACTACTAGCAATTGCTGCGACCGTGCGTCGAGCTATGGCGGCGGAACAAAATCCCGGTCATCGTGGGCGACGGACCTGCCTGCAGTCGGTACTGCCTCAACGTACAATGCATGCAGACAAAACAGGTGCTAGAGCCGTGGTTAAGGTGCAGCGTGACAGTCCGTCCGACGCCACCGTAGGACGGAGCTGCCGATGCACCGACGATGGCTGCTCTGACAGCCAGTGGGGTAGGAGATGCTCGGGGCTAGGGTCTGGGAGCGGATGAGAGAGAGATCCGACCTCATGTGTGTCATACACGACCCCACCTGTCAATGTTTGGGGGAGTAGCTACTCCGAGATTTTTGCATATTTGCTAATTTTGTATATCTGCCAAATTTTTTCTTTAAAATTTGCATATTTGGCACATGACCACCAGATGTCGGCGACACACAAAATGACAAATATGCAAGTTGCAATCTAAAACGTGGAAAATATGCAAATCTCCCCTCCAGCCACACATCACGGCTCCATCGGTCATTGGCTTCAACGACCCCACATGACAGCCCCATCGTTCATTGGCTTCGATGGCCCCACAAGACGAACCTTTTCTTTGAAATTTGCATATTTGCCACATGACCACCACATGTCAGCGACACAAAAAATGGAAAATATGCAAGTTGCAACATAAAACGTGGCAAATATGAAAATCCCCCTCCAACCACACATCACGGCCCCATCGGTCATTGGCTTCGACGACCCCACATGATGGCCCCATCATTCACTGGCTTTGATGGCCCCACGGAACAACTCTTTTCTTTGAAATTTGCATATTTGCCACATGACCACCACATGTCAGCGACACAGAAAATGGAAAATATGCAAGTTGCAACATAAAACATGGCGAATATGCAAATCCTCACTCCAACTCCACATCATGGCCCCATCAGTCATTGGCTTCGACGGCCCCACATGACGGCCCCATCGTTCATTGGCTTCGATGGCCCCATGGAACAAACCTTTTATTTGAAATTTGCATATTTTCCACATGACCACCACATGTCAGCGACACACAAAATGTCAAATATGCAAGTTGCAACGTAAAACATGGAGAATATGCAAATCCCCCTCTAGCTCCACATCACAGCCTCATCAGTCATTGGCTTCGATGGCCCCACATGACGGCCCCATCGTTTATTGGCTTCGATGGCCCCACGGAAAGAACATTTTCTTTGAAATTTGCATATTTTCCACATGACCACCACATGTCAACGACACACCAAATTGCAAATATGAAAGTTGCAACGTAAAACATGGCGAATATGCAAATCCCCCTCCAGCTCCACATCACGGCCCCATCAGTCATTGGCTTCGACGGCCCCACATGACGGCCCCATCATTCATTGGCTTCGATGCCCCACGGAACGACCCCATTTGTCATTTCCTGCACCGGCCACCCAATTAGGAAAAAAGCTGCCCACAAGGCAGCGAGAGAAGGATGGCGGGTACGACATGTAACCTGGCCCCCACCCATCAGGACGTATCGGCCACGACAGGACCCGCCCCAACGCGGCCCCACCGTTCAGGCATGTAATGGTCGAGGCTTCGTAACGTAACGCTTAACGCCCGACCCGCCCCAACGCAGTCCCAACAGTCAGCATGTAACGGTCAAGCCTTTGACCTGATGGCATCCCTCCGTCCGAGCGCCTGCGAGCGCCCGCGCGGCTTTCTTAACATGGCGAGGGGGAAAGTGAGGAAAAGTTAAGCGGCAGGGGAAAACTGAGTACATCTAACGAACCAGGGGCACAAAAATAGAAATCCCTTGTTGTAAATTTGAACTCTAGCTTTCGAAGAGAACTCCTCGTCTTCGTACTGAAAGTGGTCGCATCGGTACCCCTACCAATGAAAGATCATGATATCAATAGTGAATATTCAACCCTAACAATGGCCGTGTTAATTGCATGTACCTCTGGTTGGGCACATATTGAGAATTTTCTCCTTGCATTCTCAAACAACCAATCATATTAAACCCTAACAATTGGTTGTGTTGGACAACGACAACGTATACCTAGAATACTTGGGTAACGATCAGGATCATATGGATTAATAGAGCTACCTAGAAGAACACGGTTTCTGGACATGGTGCTACTAATAGTGAGTTGAACGCAAGAGTGCATGACCATTTATAGTTGAAAGAAAGAAATGAATTAGTGTTGTGATGAATTATTGCTCCTGCAACAGTCACATGGCTACGAATCATTGAATCATTGATCATTGAGTCACTGAATCAGAGCACTAAGTCAATATCAGTGAATCATTGAACCATTGTAATTATTATGCAGTGCGTCACCGAGTTAGTGAATCACTGAACCATTGAAATTATTGAGCACCAAGTCAGTGATTCATTGAACCATTGCAACAATTAAGCACTGAAACACTGAGCAATAGAAATTATTGAGCACTAAAACACTGAACACTGAGCACTGAAACACTGAGCACTGTATCACCGAGCATTGTATAACTAAGTACTATATCACTGAGCAAATCATTGTACTACACACATCTTACTTAGCAGGTGATTTGGATAGCACACTGCTGCTAGTAGTACTATACATGACAAGAGTGATAATGCAGTGTACAGTTGATGGTGACTACACACTATTTACAAGTTTATCAGTTGCACTAAACAAACATACCCCTTATAATAATTTATAAATGTGTAGCTATATATACAACTCATACACAATGTTTTCCGTCTCACCTACAACAACACAACAATGACAGACCTTCGACGATTTTGGTGCGAGTGCAACTTTGAAGCTAGGCTTTGCTATGACTAGAGGTTTTGAAATGCTGGCAAAGGTATTGGGATTGTCCTAGGGCATACAGTTAGGTATGTACTTAAAACCATCATATTTACAAATATATAGCCTATGTGTGCTATATTTAATCATTGTAGAAAATTTTGATAGGGTAATGGCCAGTGTGGATTCTTCCAGTAGTGCGACAAACCGTTTCCTGTTGAAGCACGGTTCCTCATCATGGACCAACGTGTCGAGATAGAAAATTTGAAGGCACGTATTCGGGCACTCAGTGGGGAGCCATAGTATTGTTTTAATTTAGCCCCTGTGTAAAATTTACTTATGTGCCATACCGTTATGTTCCACAGAATTATGTTTCTCCCTTTGTGTGCCAACACACTTGTAACTTATTTATAAATCATGTGATAAATAAATTAACGGGCTAATCTTTATCTATATATCCCTGTATTACTTTTAACTCTAGGCTGTTGCGCCCATCATTCCTCCATAAATAGCACTCGGGTGGTTGTTTGTCTTCGTATTCACTCCAATCAACCTGTCTCTATCTCTCTCATACAACTCCTCTCACTCTCTATCTCTCTTATCCAACACCCCTCATGGCCGGTGCAGGATCCTCTTCAAGGAAAGGGAAGGAGATAGCCAATGAACTTGTAGGGCCTCGTAGTGGTACATTCCTCCTACCAGGCATGCCACCGATGATTGAACTAGATGGTTATGTTCTGTGGATCATCCAGTGTGATTGCATGGTGGGATACTGCTACACATCTGATAAAGCCAAGATCAAGAGCGGTGGGCTTGGCGTAAAATGGGGATTTGTGTGCGGCCACACCTGGGGTCCTGCACCCTATTCCGTAAGAACTCTCTCCTCACTCAATTTTTTTACTTTCGGTTAAATTACATGTTTATACTAAAAATTTATATTATTCAATAGGCGGGATCGCGATGCGACAAGGATTTTTGGTTTGAAGACCAAAGACAGTACGAAGTTACCTGGTATGGGTAAAAATATGTGCATAAAAAAGAAGCCAAGGAGCTAGAGGAGAAAAGAAAGAGAGAGCACAAACATCATAACCAGAAAGCGTTCAAGGAATGGTGTGCTAAAAAGATGGCCAACAAACGAAACAATTAGGATGAGTATGGAAATTTCTACACTCTTATTTCCTTCTAATTTAGTTTCCATTTCAAAAGGTGCTCTTGTGTTTTCCATTTAGAGGGGTAAATGGTTTCCATTCCTCGAGCACCAGCAGTAGCAACAAATAAATTGTACCATCTAGCAATTTATCATCATTTCGTGATATGCAATGTATTTAGCATCTAAATAGAAAACAATATGAGCTACAAATATTTCATCGACTGCATCATCTCAAGTACTCATTACAAACATAATAAAAACGGAGCTGAATTAGTTCCACATAATAAATACATGATGATATCAGAATATGCTTAATAGTTCCAGAGCTTCCACTTCGTGTTTTCCTTATTCAACCAAGCCTTGCTATCATCCAACTCTTTCCTTCTCTTCCATTTGTTATTCTTTCTTCCTTGCCTCTTCTTGTTTCTTCCTTTTAGCTTCTAACTCGTACTTCCTGATACGTCGTAAACATATCTATAATTTTTGATATTCCAAGCTTGCTTAGTATCTACTTTTCTTTGCTTTGTCTACACTTTGAAGTATTTTTATATGTTTTCTGGGACTAACCTATTAACAAGATGCCACAGTGCCAGTTGGCTGTTTTCTTCTGTTTTTGGTTCCAGAAAAGGCAGAAAATCAATATTCTCGAAATTGGATGGGACAAAATCCAAAGTCAATATTTTACCGTGGGGAACACGGACCCAAAAGACGAGACGGAGGAGGGCCTCGAGGGGGCCACACCCCTGGCCACACGGCCAGGCCTGGCCCGTGCCTTGGGGGGGTGCAGCCGCCTCGGGCACCCCCTCGGCCTCCCTCTTCGCCTATAAGAAGCCCCTGATACCTAAACCCTAAGTACCCTATCAATCTTCCACAAAAGAGTTTGTAGCCACTGCCACCATCGTCCCTAGATCGGGGGGATCTGAAGCTCTTCCCGACACCCTACCGGAGGGGAGAGATCATCCTGGAGGCCTTCTTCATCACCATGCCAACCTTAGGTATGATGCGTGAGTAGTTCCACCTTGGACTACGGGTCCATGTAGTAGCTAGATGGTTGTTTCTCCTCCTTTGTGCTACCATGTTTAGATCTTGTGAGCTCCGTTCATGTTCAAGATCATCTATTTGTAATCATGCATGTTGTGTTTGTGGGGATCCAGTGGATATTGAGATTACTATGTCAGATTGGTTAATGATTTTATCTTATTGATTCTATCATATCTGTGTTATTTGAGATCTTGCATGCTCTCTATTTCTAGTAGCTATCTTGTCCAAGTAGATGCTAGTGACTCAAGCGGGAGTATTTATGCTCGATAGTGGGTTCATGCCTCTATTTAATATGGGGAAGTGACATAAATCTATAAGGTTGTAGATGCGCTGTTGCTACTAGGGAGAAAACAGCGATCCCTTGTTCATGTAACAAGTGGATTGTTTACCTTACACACTTTGCGTAAAGCAGTTATCTGTTGCTTGCAACTTAATACTAGACGGGATTCGGATGATAACCTGAAGGTGGATTAGTAGTCATAGATGCAGTTGGATGGCGCTCTATGTATCTTGTTGTATTGCCCAATCAAATCTCATAGGATCATGATGTCTAGTATTGCATTGTTATGCCTTGCTCTGTCCTGTCAATTGCCCCGCTGTAATTTGTTTACCCATCATATTTTGTTGTTTATCTTAAGGAGAACACCTATAGTGAATTATGGACCCCATTCCAATCTTTTACCATTGATACATCTTCCACTGTTCCTGTTATTTCCTGCAAACCACCATTACCTTCCACACCATACAGTTAATCCTTTGTTTTCAGCAAACCGGTGAGATTGACAACTTCACTGTTCATTGGGGCAAAGGCTTGAGTTTGTGTTGTGTAGGTTTCCAAGTTGCTAGCAACACCTTTGGGTCGTTTCCTTCCTCCTACTGGTTCGATAACCTTGGTTTCTTCTGGAGGGAAAACTTTCTATTGTGCTCATCATACCTTCCTCTTGGGGTTTCCCAACAAAGCTCTATAGTGATCTGAGCCCATCAAGCTGTTTTCTAGCGCCGTTGCCGGGGAGGCTAAGGACGGCTTCACAAGGGGAGTCCTTCACAACCTTTCTCTTTACTTTGTTTTTGTTTTTCTTAGTTTCTTTTGCCTTGTTTTGTTTGCCTCTTTTTACCAAAAACTCCAAAAAAAATAGTTTCGTTTGGTTTGCTTTCTCTTATCAAAAACACAAAAACACTAGTTCCTACCCTAGTTGTCACCTTGCTCAAGATCACCATGTTGATCCTAAAGTTCACCCTGAAAGACCTTTCAATAGGTAGTTGTTCTATAATTGGAAAAGGAAATAGTGAAGAATTCTTTAATCATGTTAGCAAACATGAGGATATTGAGGATAGATCCTTAGCATAACTTGCTCCTAATTATGAAATTACTGCAGCTTCTTTAGTTCACATGTTGAAGGCTAGGTTTGTTAACCTTAACTCCATGATGCAAATAATGTTTCTTAAACTAAAAGAAGAGGAGGATGCTAAGAAGAGAGATTTTATCCTAGAAACTTTGCTAAAAGAGTTCAATGATGTTGCTAAGGAATCCAAAAAGGTTTTTGAATGTTTTAATATGCTAGGCTCATGTGTAGATGTTATGTGTACTTTATAAAATTTGGATAAAACCAAACCCAATGAAGAGGAAATTAAGATACCCATACCCTTTAAACTTGTAGGAATGCATGAAGCCCTAGAAAAGAATTTTGATTGGATTGTTCCTGAAAACCCATTTGATGAAAGTAGTGAACCTAAGAGAGATGAGAAAGGATCCTCTAAAAATCATTTGGATGAGATACCTTTCCTAGTTCAAGAGATTTCCAGTATTGACCTTAATGCTTATTCATTTGAAAATACTTGATTCTTGCTTCTTGAGCCTAAATTAAAGACGCTAAAGAAAAGTACTTCTTGGGAGATAACCCAATAGTTTTCTTGTGTCTTGGAAGTTATTACTTCTGTAATGACCTCTCATTATCCTTTTTATTTGATTTTTTGCCAATAATAACCTGTAATGATAGGGACGTAAGATTTGGGGAGTTGCTGTCCCGAAACAGATTTTTGTGCTCCACTTTAAACATCCGTGTAAAATCTCTGTAAATCGGATTGAGCTGTAATTTTCTGAATAAATCCCCCATGTTGTTAGATAACTTTCGTTAGATCAACACTTTTTTATTTGAGCAACAGAAGGTCTTCGAAAAAATCGGTTTCTACCTGCTAGTCTATTTTGACAGATTTCTGCCATTATTTGTATTTGCTTCTTATTAATTCCTTTTTGGGTTCTTTTTGGGAAATTGAGCTTTTTGAGGGAATTGCTACAGTATATTGTGTCTTTAGTGAAAGTTTTGTTATTTTAAAACTAAAACCCAAAGTTTTATTATCTTTTGAATGCACTAATGTTGCTAATGAAGATTGTGTGAAGTTTTGTATGAAGGAATATTTTCAGGTATAGAGAAAGAATGATGTAATGAGATGAATAATGGACAAAAGTTCAAGCTTGGGGATGCCACCTCGTGTCACCCCAAGAAATATTCAAGAGGTACAAGCGTCAAAGCTTGGGGATGACCAAGGCATCCCCTTCTTCATCAATAAAAATCTCAGGTCTTTCTAGACACTTCGTTTTTATTGTTTCATGCACAAGTTGTGTTGTTCTTGGAGCGTCTTAGTTTTTTTTGGTTTTTGTTTGCTTAGTTTTCTTGAATAAAGTAGTTGGACCCCTGTTCTCGCTGTGTTATTTCAAATAAGTTGATTGGTGTTGGAGAGGAGTAGAAAGTTCTTGCTTGAGTAGTACAAGAGGAGCTTGCTTTGTGCGGTGACCCAGCATACCACTGCATGTGTAGTACACTATAGTCATTGACATGACATCCACAGAACACTGTTCTGTAAATATCACATCCCCTAGAGTGGTACAACAGAAACATTGCGGGTCCATATTACAAACATTCACACATTATTATTATTACAATACCAGAAGTTCAAGACTTCAAAAGGATTCAACTTACAAACCAAAATATAAAGTGTTTTCAGCGGAATTTAAAAGTAGCAACTCCAACTAGGAGTTGAGCTCAACAGCTTATTCTATAGAGTTCATGCTGCTCGGCTCCGTCGGTTACTACTAACTAGGATACTTAGTTGGACTCGTTGTCATCGACACCATAGCGGATTTCGTAATCCACTCCTTCAACACCTCCTGACAGGTCAAGCTCCTCGTAGAACACATCTTCTTGGCATTCGGCTGCATACATTGGCACATCTTCGGGATCCTCAGAGTCTAAGCAAGGGATCAAAGGAAAGGATGAGTAACAGCGTTACCCAACAAGTTCATTATATGCAAGGTGGGAAGTTCGATGCTCTAACTACCACCTCGAACTATAAGTCCTTGGCACTATGCAGATTTTGTAAATCTTTCTTCAAAGATTGATTTTATTATAAAAATCTATGTCCATCAGCCTTCACAGGTTGACCAGAACTTTCATGGAGTTCCTTTCCTGCCGCGTTCGCAGCTCCTTCCCGAAACAGGGATTAACAAGTTACAATTCTTACACTCTGCAGAGGTGCGTTACTTTACCCATGAGAGATCAACTCCTTGTTGCACAACCGGGCGTACTTTCCGTCCATAATTCCATGATGTGGGGCCCAGTAGTTGGTCGAAGCCAATCACTGCCACCTTCGCGACCTTGCATACCTCCTTGGTGTACACCATGCCCACATATTGAATTACGGCAATGGTTTATACAAACCATTAGATGCCAGAACTATCGTGGGACGTTGAGGGTTCCCACCCATATGCTGCATATCCTCTATGAATTACCAATTAATATGCATACTACGAGGATAACAGCCATGACCTGCACATCCGGCTACATGCGAGAGGAAGAAGATACCGACTTCTACATCCCATTCCAAATCTCATGGCTAACGCGTGATATACGGCGCTAGAATCAGTGATGTCATGGGTTATTAAGTCCCTAATTGATCATCATTGTTGCAAATAGAACCCTGAATTCTATTGCTCTATTATATCATCACTTAGGATGATATCTAAGATTTCTTTATTTGTGAAAATAATATTTTATTTCTTTGGAGTATATATGATAACACACAATTTGCAAATACTTTGATAAAGACTCTTCAAAGGATATGATCAAGTGATGAACTTGCCTTGTGATGGCAATGTAGTGAAGTCTGATGCTTGCACTTGACCTTGAGCTTCTATGTCTACAAAAACATCATTATTGCACGGTAAGGACAATATTTAAAGAAGCAAAATGATTATGCAAAGTAATGTAATGCATTATTTAGCTTTATATGTATTCTCCCCCATTTATTAAATTATAAAATCCTTTTTAATAATAAAGGATTTATAAATATTATTTTTTTAATATTTATTGAATATTGTATTATTTTATTTTATTAGAATTTTATTAATTTAATAATTACTTTAAGAATTATTATTTAAATACCCAAAATTGTTATTAAATATTTTTTTGGTATTTTTCTAAAATACTACAATATTAATATATAATGAAAGTGATTTTTATTTACTTTTATCAACTTTCAATAATTTTGTAAAATTCCATAAGGAATATATATTACAAAATTCTTAATAAAATTTGTAACTCTAAAATTTTATTTCCTAATTTATTTGGATAGTTTGGATTATTGTGAATCCAAAAAATATTTTATTTATAATTTTTGGATTTTTATTTTATTTTCTAGAATTTATTTAAATTTAGGGGCATTTTAGTCTTTTTTATTTATTAAAACAGGCTCTAAGTGATTTGGGCTGACTGTTTGGGTTTATTGGGCCCTTGTGGCCCAGTAGGGCAGAGCCAAAACGATACCCCGAAGGGGTCCTGGCCCAATCCAGCCCACTCCCTCTGTCACTCGCTCGACCTCATCTCTCTCTTCTCCTCCTCGACCCCGTGGTCGATGGTGCCGCCGCCATGCTTTACTCACCGCCGTGGTCCTCCCTGGCCACTTCTGTGATGCAAGGCAAGGTTGTCGACCATGCTCTACCCTCCTGTCCAATTCGATTTGGCTCTGGAGCTTTCCCGTGGACAGACTAGCTCCATCCTGAACCCTAGGGTTTAGGGTGGTGCTAGTGCTGTCGCCGCTGCTGCTGCCGTGTGTTGTGGTGGTGCTCCTCGCCTCCAGGCGTGGATGTGGTCTCCGCCTCGGCGTGGTGTGGGTCGCAGCGCCCCCTTGGCGGTGCTTCCTGTGCCGCCGTGCTCATCGTTGACCTCTGCTTCTTCTTCTCACCCACGACAACATTCAGTAAGTAAACCTTCTCCTCCTCGTGTCCTCTGTGCTAGGCCACCCTGTGCTATGTGTTGGTAGTGGCCACTCCTGGTTAGTGTTATATCCTGATTAGGGTTGTTTATCCTGCTTAGGGTTCATATCCCTCTATGGATTAGGCATCTCACTAGTTGGATCATGTATGGATGATTCCTAAGCATGATGAGTGGGGGTTTACTATGGATTGCTGCTTATGATTAACTGTGATGATGCTAGTGGTTTACCAGATGATTCCATTGGTTAATTTGATATGGTTCAGATGATAAGGTTGCTCTGGAATTATTACTTGGGGATTCTAGTGATTTGAGAGCTCACCACTGTCATTGCTTGGTAAATGACAGTGATTTTTGTGTGATGAAGTCACTGTATTTGTACCGTTGGCTTAAGAATTCATATATAGCTTGAGATCAAATGGTCTCTTACAGTGAAGATATGTATATGGATTTTCCTGATTATGATTTCTATGATTAATGTCAGGAAAATGATTTTATAGTTGGTTGTGAGTGTAACTGTGAAGGTTGAATGTTTAACCTGCTTAGTTTAGAAACTGTTCTTGTGACACCATCCTTGTACGGAACACAAGATTAGATTCTATTACTTGGTTTAGTTTTGTTCAAGCTTAAAATTAGCTTTTCATTATAGATAAGTGGAATCTTCTTTCCTTGCATCCCTAGAACCCATGATGTTGGTCTGAGGTTTAGGGATTAGGCCCTTATCTTGTTGTTTCTCATGGATTGGCTCTGGTAGTGATACCTGTTGCTGATTCTTGAGTTAAAGTTGGAAAATGATTGGTTTTCTTATAGCTTAATGTTGGTGCATATAGTTTATGAAATCTGAGGTGCTACTCCATTAGGAGATGTGCCCAAATTTTATAAGCTATTTGAGAACATTTTGGAATAGATATGAGTTGTTGATGATCACCAGGATCTATGATGCTGGTCTGAGATTTTGGTGTATGTGGTAGAGTTTACTGTTAGCCTTTATATTTCAAATTTCCTCTATGATAGGTTTACCCCACTTGGGTGATCACTGAGATGTTAAACTTGTAAAACATCACATGCTTTTCTGCTTGATTGAGATAAACTGAATATGTGCATGTTTTTATGATACTCACCACACTTGGGTGTTGTTGAGGTTGTAAGTTGTTGATCTTGTGGGTAGTTTGATCTAGTACTTTTCTTGATACTTCCAGCTCCTGGACTTGTCCTTGATTTAGCTCTCCACCTCATGGTCCTGATGGCTTGATCTTGTCCTTGCTCTCCACCTGATCTACCCCCTCTTATGTCACCATCTTGGTGAGATGATCCAGGGTTTGGTTGGTGTGATCTTTCTTAGCTTGGATTGGCTGAGTGTGTTCTTGGTGTGTAAGAACAGAGAAATGGTGTTGGGTGGCTTCCCACGGCTATGCTGATAGTTTTGTGTGTGTAGCTGTTGTTGCTGTGCTGATAGCACACACCATGCAGTTTGATGTGTGTGCTGCCTGTGTGTCTGCTGCATCCTGTGGATATGCTCTGGATATGGAAGTTACTTTTATCTGATTACATTTACTGGTTTGGTGAAACTTGCCCCTCCTTGTTGTTTGGAGTTATTTGACTTCTGGCTTAAATTATGAAAGATTCAGTTCTTTCATATTGGTGAAATTTGCCCCTTTAAAAGATTACTCAATGATGAACTTTGAATAGTGCACTTCACTGTCAATTCTGAGAGTAAAACATTTTTAACCTTAACCTTCTTTCTTTTTGTTTGTGTTTGTTTTGCAGGAACCAGACTTGGAGATTCAAGACTTAGATTAGATTTTTCCTTTTCTTTATAGATAGTTACTTGTAATATTTCTTTTATCTTTTTGTAATTTTATTTTATCCTTTTGTAATAAAGATTGTACTATTATTCAATATATAAAGATTCTTCTTTTGTTACATTTACTATTGTAAAGATTCCTAATAAGTTACATTTTGTAACTCATTTATTGAATAAAATTATAAAATAAATATTCATTTTATTGATTAATTTATTTTATTTAAAGTTTGAGTTATTAATTTTTAACTCTTGATTAAATCAAATCATTCAAACCTAATTCTAAATCCTTCTACATTATAAATCCAACACTCAATTTTAAATTCAAATTTCATTTCCCAAAACACACTTATCCACAAAGATCATATCAAAGTTTATAACAATCATCCTCCAAGACTATACCTGATCTCAAAGCATGAAAGAAACTTTGATCACTTTAGGTTTTTATTTGGCAAAAAATTTACCCACATTTTTACAGATGAATGCATGCAATTTCACAGATTCCTAAATATACCCTTCGTTGGTTCCTAAATGCTGGGATGTTACACTTTGACTGTGACTTAGAGTTTATCATGTCATGCTAGATGTTGTTTTGACCTTATGCTAGTGATTATTGTTGTAGCATGACTTGTTTCAAACAATTAGGATTGCTTAATGTGCCTTGACAGAATCATGCATTGTTTTAGCATACAAAATCATAGTATTGTGGTATTCTCCTTTGATGTTTTGTTTGGGTTGACTTGGCACATGCTCACACCATGTTATGACTATGAACAAGTCACCTTCGCCTCTATGATAATTTAGTTTCTGACTTGTGGTACCACTTTATGCTTTGATTAGTAATTTTTTGTCGCTCTGCATGATTATGGCCATTATTGCTCTCTTAGTTGGTCGCTCTCAGTCTTTTGCTAGCCTCCACTTGTATGAGTAAGCTCTACTCATGCATCCAACTCCCAAGAAACCAAGTTATTCAAAAGTGTCCACTATAAATTCCTATCATGGTGTGTTACACCATTCCAAGTATATTCTTGTTTTATCTATCTTCCAAATTAAACTTGTTAGGTGAAAATTAGTGATTAAAGATCTCACAAACTTGCAGCATCACCATAGTGAGCAATCTATGAAGCTTTCTTCTTATAAAAAAGAGACATATTGAAAAGAGGAAAGAGAGAAAAAAGCATCATTTCCCATGGTAAATAAGAAGATTGTTGAGAGGCTCATTGTCTTCTTGCCTTGTCATTGTGATATGGGATAGCTCATGTATCATGTGCAAGGGGTACACTGTTGGCAGTTCTCTGTGATACACATGTACTTACTATGACAAGAACTTACCGGTGACTAAAGTTGAGTAGCATGAGGAGCGGCCCTCGTACTCAAGGGACATGAGATTGCCAACTTATACTTTGTCAAGCATATACTCCATAGTTTGTTCACTTTAACCTTAATCACTTCAAGATGCTTATGATAGGGGCAATGAGAGCAGAAAGCTAACAAGTACCATAATTTTTGAAAGCTCTTTATGAGACTTGAAATCTCTTCTTCCCTTTATGAAGGGCCTTTCTTCCACTATTATATTGAGTCTCCACCTTCTATCCTTAGGCACCAATTAAGAGAGCATAGTTGCCATTCTTAGTTCTATGTGCATTGTCCCAAAACTTATTGATTGATTCATATTGTTGATATTACTTGTTCTTGAACTATCTGTATCTTGTCACTCTTATGAACTTTGAAGGTGTCCTATGCATTTATTTGCTACTCCATGAGGGACAAGCTGAATGACACTGTTCTATGTTTTCTATATGTGAAATAAACAAACGTCTTTCAATGCATAGTTATTAATGATCTTTGTTTGTAACCTTTCATGTTCAGCATAGTTACTTTGTCTTATTGTTAAAACTTCTTCTTTCATGCTCATGTTTAGAGTTTTTTGATCCTAGCTTTCAATGCATGCAAATGGTTTGATCTTGATTTGTGGTGCATGTCACCTAAAAAATTATTATTTTTATCACTTACCTACTCGAGGACGAGCAGGAGTTAAGCTTGGGGATGCTTGATATGTCGTAAACGTATCTATAATTTTTGATGTTCCATGCTTGTTTAGTATCTACTTTGCTTTGCTTTGTCTACACTTTGAGGTATTTTTATATGTTTTCTGGGACTAACCTATTAACAAGATGCCACAGTGCCAGTTGGTTGTTTTCTTCTGTTTTTGGTTCCAAAAAAAGGCAGAAAATCAATATTCTCAGAATTGGACAGGAAAAAAGCCAAAGTCAATATTTTACCGTGGGGAACACAGAGCCAGAAGACGAGACGGAGGAGGGCCTCGAGGGGGCCACACCCCCTGTCCACGCGGCCAGACCTGGCCCGCGCCTGGGGGGGTGCAGCCTCGGGCACCCCCTCAGCCTCCCTCTTCGCCTATAAGAATCCCCCGATACCTAAACCCTAAGTACGTGATTAATCTTCCATGAAAGAGTCCATAGCCGCCGCCACCATCGTCCCTAGATCGGGGGATCTGAAGCTCTTCCCAGCACCCTGCCGAAGGGGAGAGATCATCCCGGAGGCCTTCTTCATCACCATGCCAGCCTCCGGTATGATGCGTGAGTAGTTCCACCTTGGACTACGGGTCCATGTAGTAGCAAGATGGTTGTTTCTCCTCCTTTGTGCTACCATGTTTAGATCATGTGAGCTCCGTTCATGATCAAGATCATCTATTTGTAGTCATGCATGTTATGTTTGCGGGGATCCGATGGATATTGAGATTACTATGTCAGATTGGTTAATGATTCTATCTTATTGATTCTATCATGTCTGTGTTGTTTGAGATCTTGAATGCTCTCTGTTTCTAGTAGCTATCTTGGCCAAGTAGATGCTAGTGACTCCAAGAGGGAGTATTTATGATCGATAGTGGGTCTATGCCTCTATTTAATCTGGGGAAGTGATATAAATCTCTAAGGTTGCAGATGTGTTGTTGCTACTAGGGAGAAAACAACGATCCCTTGTTCATGGAACAAGTGGATTGTTTACCTTACACACTTTGCTTAAAGCAGTTATTCGTTGCTTGCCACTTAATACTGGAGGGGGTTCGGATGATAACCTGAAGGTGGATTACTAGTCATAGATGCAGTTGGATGGCGGTCTATGTATATTGTTGTACTTCCCAATCAAATCTCATAGGATCATGAATGTCTAGTATTGCATTGTCATGCCTTGCTTTGTCCTGTCAATTGCCCCGCTGTATTTTGTTTACCCATCATGTTTTGTTGTTTATCTTAAGGAGAACACCTCTAGTGAACTATGGACCCTGGTCCAATCTTTTACCATTGATACATCTTCCACTGTTCCTGTTACTTCCTGCAAACCACCATTACGTTTCACACCATACAGTTAATCCTTTGTTTTCAGCAAACCGGTGAGATTGACAACCTCACTGTTCGTTGGGGCAAAAGTCTTGAGTTTATGTTGTGCAGGTTTCCAAGTTGCTAGCAACACCTTTGGGTCGTTTCCTTCCTCTTACTGGTTCGATAACCTTGGTTTCTTTCTGAGGCAAAACTTGCTGCTGTGCTCATCATACCTTCCTCTTGGGGTTTCCCAACGCAGCTCTATAGTGACCTAATCCCATCACTTCCTTGATCCCTCCTTCCGTGCTTCTACAATCCCTTGCAACTCTATGTTTATTTCATCCTCATGTTTCTTTTTCTCCTCATCAAAAACCTTCCAAAATTCCTCCAAAGTGTCGGGCCTATAAAGGGGACACCACTGTGTCATATCTTGACAATTCTCACACCAAACAAGTGGAGGAGTCTTGGGTGTGGTCTTGTGTAATTTCCAATACTTAGGTGGAGATGGAGGAGGACGCACAATGCGTTTCCACCTCTCGGCTGGTTTCGGGCCTATAAGAATGCTAATATCCCATGAAAGAAGATAATAATCATAACACTCGGAGCCATCGATCCACTTGAAGAAATAGCATTACAATGTTCCTGTCAAATAAACTTTACCATATCAACAATCAATGATGAATCAAGTATGATAGATACCATGTCACAAGGCAACAAAACTCACGTGTGTATCGAGGCAACGGTAGAATGCGCGGCCAGCACTAGTGTGATAGTTAGATTGTTGGATATGACAAGGTTTACCACAACAACAATTTGGTACCGGATATTTTGGTAGCACCGGAGCATCTTTCCATGACATATTGGGATACTGGCCTTTGGTATTTCCCGCAAACTTCATCTGACGTGCAATCTCCGTCCACATGTCCGATAAATCTACAAATATTGTGATAATTAACATAGAAAGGATTGACACTATCACTTATAATGTCCTAAGCTATATTATTATACAACCGGCTAATTTCCATTGAAGTGCTCCCCAACATAGAAAACACTATATCAAACACTAAGACAAGCTCATATCCAATGCATACATACACTAGCAAACACTATAGAAATAAATCCCTACAAATATATTCCCACATGTGCATATTTTGGTTTTGGCATATGTAAACTAAAATAGCAAACACTAAGACAAAGCTCATATCCAATGCATACATACACTAGCTACACTTTGTTCAAACAAATATTAGTCACAAAGAAATCTAGATAATATATCTATGATCTTCTAGGGATTCAACAAAAAAGAGATGAAATTTGACATTCTAATAGGTGGAATCAAAGGGGATTTGAGAGAGATTACCTCTAAGAAGACTTGCCATGGTCCCAATTCAAGAAATATTTGAGTTTCAACAATATTTGAAGAGAGGGGCGAAAAACAGGAGAGAGAGCTTGTGGCGGCTGGGAGGAAATGGAAGGGCCGGGAAAGGGTAAGTGGTCGATTGGCTATAACCCTAGGGTCAGCGTCATTTCACATAGCGGCCACATCAGCCTGGCAGTCAACCTGTGTGCTAGCTCGGCGCCATCGCCGACCAGCGTTAGGTCGACGTCGTTTCAAATGGCACCGACGTGAGGGGTCAGATTCCAAATTAGTTTTGCCCCGAGGTCAGATTCGGTTGAACTTTGCTGAATTGGGAAGATTTGGAAAAAAATACGATGGAGGGAGATGCGGAGGAGGGGCGGCGGCGACCGTCCTCCGTGCCACGTCGCCGACGCCGCATACGCCAAGTTCGTCCGGTCGAAGTGCGCGAAGAAGCGCGCCACCCTCAAGTGGGTGAACCGCGATGTGTACTCGCCACTGTATCTCTGCGCCTACATGCCGGCATGGTGGCTGGCAGCGTGGGACGACCGGCGCCGCGGGCAGCTCGCCGCTAGGTACGCGCATGCCGGGAGGGATCCTCGGGCGGCCCAGCTCCTCCCACCCCTCCCTCCTCCAACGGCTTCAGCTTGCTGTCCCCTCCTCCGGCGACCGTCGTAGGCGCGGCGGACTATGCCCACGACAACGACGAGGAGCGCATCGCCATGGAGCTCATGGTGCGTGAGTCCGAGCTCGCTGTCGCCATGGAGCTCGACATCGAGCGAGCCGAGCAGCGCCGGGCCATCACCCTCGTCGAAGCGCGCGAGGCCAGGGAGAGGGAGGCGGCGCGTACCACCGTCGTCAAGTTCGAGATGGCCGACCTCATCGACCTCTCCGAGAAGTGAAGCTCACACCGCCGCACCGGAGTTCCAATTGTATAGAACGTCGCCGCGCTCCTCCCCTATGTAATGCGCAGCCGTAGAGTCGTTGCTTTTATTCCTAATTTCGCTGAATATGTAATGATCTGAACCGTGTTCATCATCAAATTTTACCGCGAGTGCAAAATTTAAATTATCAGTTTCGTTTTATAGACACGTTTCTTTGTGACCGATTCCGAACCTGTAAATTACGAGTACAGTCGCCTGTATCGTGTGTTTACAGTTCGTGTACGGTCACCGTTAGAGCTGCTTTTAGACTGGGAATTTTGAGAGTTCACCCAAGTGATCAAGGTGAACATTACATGTCTTTGGTGGTACACACTACACGGTCTGATTTTTTGGGGGCCAACTGGTAAGAACAACAATGTGGACTTTTTGTCCGCGCTTGCCCTGTTGTGCAACCGTGAGTTCTAACATGTATGGCCCGCGGGTTGACGTTTAATTGCTACCCTTGTGAGTTTTGACTGAACCAATGTAGTACTACTAACAAGACAGCAAGCGGGTTTACGACCGGTTCCCTTTAACTAAATCGGTCAATTTTTTTAACTTTTAAAATAAAATAAGACAAAATTGCCCGTTTTATTTAAAGAAACAATTGGAGCAATGATGCGACTTGAATTGTGTCAACATCTTTTTTTCAAAATAGAGGTAAAAGCTTTGCATGACCATTAAATAAGAAGGTTTTGACAAGATAAACAATGTCCCCCAAGTGTTTACTCACACCAATTTCCAAAGAACCACTTATGCCTTGATCTTCTTCAGAATTTTGTTGTGGGTGTGGCGATGCTGCAGAAGACCCTGTCATTTCTCTCTCGTACTAAATATTCCAGTTATTAAGAAAAGCTAGGGAAGCCATTGCCTGCAATATAGACCACCAGAAGTTAAAAAAAGTTAACCCTCCAAGAGTAATTCCTTAGGGGTTATATATTATTAGATAGATAAGACATTTTCCAATAGCTCGAATCCGGGTGGGCAGGATATGCACTGGCTAGCCTTGCCACCAAGCCGGCGTGGATCCTAAAAATCTCTCTGACTTGTGTGTAACTTCAAGTTGCATGTGTGACCGGCTCGCGTAAAAGCTCGGACATTGTTTGGAAGAAAAGGTGGTCCAACACATTTACACTTACGCAGAAAGGTTGCCTTGCGCTGTTGAAGCGGTGTCCTGTATTCGCAAATGGCAGTTCCCAGCTGGTAGATGTCATCAATGAGTGAGACCCATAAACTCTCAGAACGCGCCTGTTTCTGTTGTACTTGCTACACGCTCGTTTTTAGCACGAATCATACTTGACTGAATTCGAATGCAGAGTATATATGCAATGCTTGCAAAGCTGTACTAGTCCTAGTTTTGTTAACGCCACTCATGGCCATGGATGCCCGTGGATGGACGGACAGGAGGTTGTAACTAACCACCGGTAGCCCCGCCTGCGTGGAGGACCGGAAAAATCCGTGGCGTGCCCACAACCTGGTGGACAGTACTGCAGCAGGGGTCACGCTCACGGGCTCACGGCCCGGTGCTCTGCCTAATGGTACAATCATCCACGCATGGATGCTGTTTGTGCGTATCTTGATCTCTCTGCGAAATAATAAACAGAGAAAGTAAAGTACAGGTTGTGTGGTTATGCTTAGCTGCAAGTTGGCAAGGCAAGGAGCTTAGCCGTCCGATTAGATTGGATCGGATGGCTGCGAATGCATGATGTTAAATGGACCTGATGCGAAGGGAACAATCGAGCAGGGGACGACCTGAAAAACAGGGGTCACTCCATCTAGTAGGAGTATCTGTTACAGCCGTCAGAGCGGCAGACCAGAAAACAACCATCCGTGATTTACTTGGAGCCGGCGATGGTAACGTATCGGCTGTGCGGCGGCTCTTCTCCGCCGTCGTTGCTGTTCCTGCCTACATGGAGAAGATGCGCGCGAAACAGCTGGTGCAAAATTGCCGGGAATTTAGTTTATATAAGGCTCTTCTCCCGTGGCTGTCTTCTTCTCCTTGCAGATACTACGGTGCAGTTCTTGGCGGCTTCTCCAAAAAGCTGCCTTACACCCGGCTTCCCGGGAAGCCGGTTCCAAAATTTTGTGAGTCTTTCAAATTAGTATAGTCTTAACCACCTTAGAAGCCTTATCATTTTTTTGAACCAGCTTCTCTAAAAAGCTGGAGGTAGGATAACTTATCGGAGAAGTCGCCAAAATAACCGGGCCACATCAACCTTGAGGATAAGCCAATGATTGGTTCACGGTAATACTACTATGCCATTTAGGCTTTTCCAGGCCGTTTCGGTTAAAAATACTTGAAACCGATGATATCTCCAACCCACCGTATCCGTCCCTCACCAAGTCTATTTCGTGTTCCCTCAAAAAAAAGTCTATTTCGTGCTTATTAAAACATATTAATTAGGGATATATACTCCTTGATAAACACCACGTACGCCCGGCCCATTCAACACCGTGAACGCCTCCCATCCTCAACCGTAACGGACCCCCACAAAAATACAGAGGATCCATCCACCCATCCACCTGATTTCCAACCCTATACCAAACTTTGCAGGTCCACCAAACCCCATCATCACAATCTCATCCTCCCTCCATTAACCAATCTCGTCTTCGCCTCACCTTGAAGCATCATCATATATCGTCGTCTCCCGCCTATAAACCTCTCCCTCGACAACCAAGAAGAACCGGGGAGAGGAGCTTTCTCAGTCTCTTTGCCTGTCCGTTGATGTCGAGCCCCGTGCACGTCCGCAAGGCCCTCCACCTCGTCTCCATGAAGGCCAAGCTGCAGAACTTCGTTGGCCTCCGCCTCCTGCTCGTCGCCGCGCTCGCCGGATTCCTCATCCTCTTCTCCGCCCGTACGCTCTTCTCCCCATCCGCCACTGCCACCTCCCGTCTACGCGGCGCCGGCGGCGATGGTACGTCCTGCTCGAAGCTGCCATCCCCTGTCTCGGAGGCGCTGGTGCACTACGCCACGTCGAACGTGACACCGCAGCAGACGGCGTCCGAGATCGGGGTGTCGCTGCGGGTGCTGCAGAGCCGTTCCCCGTGCAACTTCCTTGTCTTCGGCCTCGGCCACGACAGCCCCATGTGGGCGGCGCTCAACCACGGCGGGCGCACCGTCTTCCTCGAGGAGGACGCCTCCTGGATCGCCTCCGTCCGTTCCGCCCACCCGGACCTCGAGTCCTACCACGTCACATACGACACCCGCCTCACCGAGGCCGACGACCTCATCGCGCTCCGGGACCACCCGGGATGCACCGCGCAGCCCGACCTCGCCGCCGCCACCGAGGCCGAGTGCAGGCTCGCGCTCCGCGGCCTCCCCGCCGTGTTCCACGAGATCCAGTGGGACCTCATCATGGTGGACGCGCCCACGGGGTGGACGCCCGAGGCGCCCGGGAGGATGGGCGCCATCTACACCGCCGGCATGGCCGCGCGAGCGCGGCGACCAGGCGACGGCGCCACGGACGTGTTCGTGCACGACGTGGACCGGACGGTGGAGGACACCTTCTCCAAGGCGTTCCTCTGCGAAGCGTACCTCACGGAGCAGGTCGGCAGGATCAGGCACTTCGTCATCCCCAGCCACAAGGAGAAGCCCGGCACGCCCTTCTGCCCTCAGAACTGATTATTATCGGATACCACATTTTATAATCCGGTGTAGTACGACTGCACTTACCTTGATTAGAATACCCCGCGACTACACAGCTGCATATATAGTACTGCGAACGCTGTTTTTCTACCCATGGGAGGGTGCCCTGGCTTATCCTAAGGCCACGATAGCTTCAGATTCATGTTTGCAGATTTACATATACTACATCGTGGATGTGTACAACCTTCATGGATCTCGATGCTTCTGATTTGGTTCCTGTTCTATTTGCTTCCTTTCACTATAGGAATTTTTCATTAATCACATGTGTTAATAGGGAATGCTGGTAATTATCTTAACAGTGCGCTTATCCCTAAGAACAGCACGAGCAAGAAGATCTTAAATATATTTTTCCTGGGAGATGTAAAAGCCATCAGAAGTGGAGAAAACCTCAATTCCAAGAAAATATCGAAGAGGACCACGATCAGTCATAAGGAACTGATCACGAAGACGAGTCTTATACTCAAAATCATCACCAGTAATGATCATATCATCAACATAGAGAAGAAGAAGAGTGCGTCCATGAGGAGAAGTGTGAACAAACAGCGCTGGATCATGAACACTAGGGGAGAAACCAGCAGCAGTCACTACAGAAGCAAAACACTCAAACCAGGCACGAGGGCCTGTTTGAGGCCATAAAGAGAACGTCGAAGACGACAAACCATCCCCTCGGGAACAGAATACCCAGGAGGAGGAGGTCTTTACCCTTGTGTCTCATCCCTCATCTCGCACCGCAGATGGCTGGCCGCCCTTGCCCCATGTTCTACTACTCGCTGCCGATTGCAGCATCTGTCGTGATCATTCCCACGACAGTGGCGCCCACCGTGGGGCCTGGCCGGTCAGGCCGGTGTACTGCGGCGAGATCCAATCTGCCCATCAACGAGTCGATCGCCACCGGCCGCATAATCGCGATAGGCGAGATGCTCCAGATCTTGCCGAGCAGCTACGTCCGGGTGGCGTGACCCGTCACGCATAGCATGATCCTGCCGGTCGGCACGATCAGCCTCTTCGTCGGCCTCACCGACGTCATCATCTCGGAGGACTCGGCTCGCATCCGCGAGTCGCCGCCACGCGACCGACTCTCTAAGAGCCTGGTCCGCACGATCCACCGCCTCGCCTCCGAGTACGTCTCGGCCCACAGCAATGTGGCCGAAACCACCTTGACATGACGGCGCGACTCCTCCACGACGACGCCGATTCGGCGACCCCGGCGTCACTCGCCGGATCCATTGTCGGCGCGTCACCCGCGGGCTCCATCACCTAGGTCTCCAACGTCGGAGACTTCGAGGATCCCTCCATCCTCGGGATCTTCGACTTCGATTCCGGGTCGGCGAACTCCGCCGACCTCCGCGACGGAACCGGTCGCCACGCCGCGACCTACATGGCAACTGGAGCCGACCCACCGGAAGACCCATTCTCCACGCCGATCCCTCCAAACGCGACGGCGACGGAGGTCGAGGAACTCTGCCTGAAGCTGGCGGAGGCAGTCCGCAAGGAACAAGCCGAGCGCGAATTTTTTTGCCTCAAGCAGGTGACAGTGCAGGAGCTGTCGCGCTACCACCAACTCTGAATCAGGTCGCGCCTGAACCCCACCGTCCAGGGGCACGCCCTGAATTTCGACGACGAGAACGACCAGGCCCGCGCGGCTGAGCGCGTGATCTGCGAGAACGCGCCGCCAGGAGGAAGCACTCGGCCCCCATCAGGAGCAACGGCCAATGGCGCCCCGCCACCACCCAACCGCGCACCTCCCAGGGACCAGCCAAGGATCATGGTCTCCTCACGGGAGCGAGACGCGAACGGCCTCCCGTTGTTCTCCACCCCAATGGATAACCTCGTCGTGGGCCGAGCAGCAGTCGACAACATTGAAGCCACTGGGGAAGGCGCCCTTCAGATCCAATACGCCAGGGCTCTGCTCGCCAAAGAGGTCGAGCAACAAAACGCAGGCGTTGACTCACAGGGTCGGATGTACTCGCGTTCATCGGGCAGCAGAGCGGCCTCAAGCGGCCGCCCCATGGCGGCGAACACTCTCAACTGCCCGCCACCCGAACCCCTACAGCTCCAACACCGACCCGCGATCGCGGCACTCTCCACCAACGACCCTAGGCCGGCGACCAACTTCGTCGCCGCCAACGGACAACCCGTCGATGCCCGCACCCACATCATCAACATCCAGAGCTGGCACGCACGCCAGCCTGACGACCTGCGGCACACCCTCACCAACCGCCGCGACGGTGAGCCGAGGGGATCACTGAGCCGCATCGGGCCCTAGTGCTTCAGACCGATGATCCGAGGCAAAAGATACCCGGCGAACTTCAAAGCGCCGAAGGAAATAGAGAAGTACGACCCCTCGTACGATACTCTGTGTGGCTGGATACCTACCTCATGGCGATGGGGATCGCCGGCCACACCGACCTACTAGCCGCCCGCTACCTCCCCCTGATGATGGAGGGGGCGTGAAGGTAGTGGATTAACACCCTTCCCGCGGATAGCATCGACTCCTAGGAGGAGATGCGCGAGGCCTTCATCAGGCACTTCGAGGGTTCATACACCCGCGCCACCACCATCGAGGACCTGGAACGGTGCGTCCAGGGACCCCGCGAGTCGACCCGCAGCTGGTTCCAACGGTGGCAAGATCTGTGGTACAACACGGTCGGAATCCACCCAGACACCGCGATCCACTACTTCAAGACATCGTGCCGCTACGAGCCCCTGGTCGCCAAGCTCAAACGAGCGTACCGCACACTCGACAACATACCGGACCTCCTGGAGGTCGCAAAAAGGTACGCGGAGGAGGACCCAAACCAAGAAACCAACGACGAGTCGGGAGGACACCGCCGCACGAGCGGCCACGACAACAGGAGACGACCCGACTTACGCTACAGCAACACTCGCCTCACAGGCAAGCGCCACAGGGACAGGCAAGTCGACTTTGTCGCCAATGCTGGATACGCGCAGCGCGAGCCCAAGAGCTTCCGCCGCGACGGGGGACAACGCCACAGCGGCAGCAAGCGGCCGAGGTTCGACCTCATGCCCTTCTTAACCAACCTTGTGTATTTCACAGCAGGGAAGGAAAGCCCGCCACGCACACGACCGCCGACTGCCACTCTCTCAAGGAGATCGAGAAGGCACGGCGCGCGCGTGGGAAGACCCCGACAATAACCCGCCAAACGGCAGAAAATTCAGCAGCGTCACAGGCTCGCTCCACACCTTCACAGGCTTCAACATGAAGCGCGAGAAGAAGGTCATCGCCCGCGCCGTCGCCGTCAACGCGGTGGCCCAGATAGATATCCCCCAGTTCCTCAACTGGTCTGAGCAACCAATCACTTGGAGCCACGCGGACCACTCGCCACGGATCGAGTATCCGGGCCGAGTCGCCCTGGTGGTCAAGCCCAAGGTGGGAGACTACTGGCTCCCCAAAACATTGATGGACGGCGGAAGCTCCATCAACATCCTGTACCTCGACACCTTCAGACGATCGCCTCCAGCGATGATGATCGAGATGACCTACACCACGTTCCACGGCATCGTCCCCGGTCGGAAGGCGTACCCGATCGGCAAGGTGACGCTGCCAGTCACCTTCGACACACCGGCAAACTTCCGCACCGAGCGGATCATCTTCGAGCTGGTGCCCTTCGACAGCCCCTACCACTGCGTCCTGGGGTGCCAGGCGTTCGCCAAGTTCATTGCAGCACCCCACTACGCGTATAACGCGATGAAGCTTCCCGGGACGTGCGGCTTCATCACCATCCACGGCGACCGCGACATGGCCGCCGAGTGCGAGGCCAAAGGAGCCGAACTCGCCGACGCCATCATCGCGGCAGAGGCCAACCACGCCGAGGAGCTCACCAAGTACGCGAGCGGGGTCAACAACGATGACCCCACCATACTCAAGAAGCCCAACTCGGAGGGCGGCAACTCCACCGCCTTCGAGGCAACAACGCATACCCGCACCGTCGAGCTGGTCCCAGGCGACTCCAGCCAGACGGTGACGATCGGGACGGGCATGAGCCCAGCATAGGAAGGCGCGCTCATCGAGTTCCTCCGTGAGAACAAGGACATCTTCGCGTGGAAGCCGTTTGACATGCCTGGTGTCCCGAGGGCTCTGAGCACAAACTCAACGCCGACCCCAAAGTGCGACCTGTTAAGCAGTCGCTGCGGCCCTTCAATGAAGAGCGCCGCCGAGCTATCACCGAGGAGGTGCAACGTCTACTCGCTGCAGGCTTCATCCGGCCAATCAAGTACTCCAAGTGGCTGGCAAACCCAGTCCTGGTCGAGAAGAAAAAGGGACCTGGAGGATGTGTATCGATTACACAAACTTAAACAGCGCCTGCCCGAAGGAGCAATTCGTCCTCCCGCGGATCGAACAAATCATCGATTCCACCACGGGCTCGGAGTCGCTATGCTTCCTCGACGCCTACTCTGAGGACGAAGAGAAGACGGCGTTCATCACGCCATTCAGAGCCTTCTGCTACACTGCCATGACCTTCGGCCTCAAGAACGTCGGGGCGACCTACCAGCGATGCATGCATGAGTGCCTTGCGATCCAAATTGGCCGCAATATCCATGTCTACATCGACGACGTGGTGGTGAAGTCCGCTCGCCAGAACGACCTACTCGCTGACCTGGCGGAAACATTCGCCAACCTGCGGAAATACAAGATAAAGCTAAACCCAGGCAAATGCACCTTCGGTGTGCCAGCTGGGCAGCTACTGGGATACGTTGTCTCCAAGCGCGGGATCGAAGCGAACCCCGCCAAGATCAACACGATCGCTCGACTCGGAAAACCCGAGTGCCTGCGCGACGTCTAGAAGCTGGCCGCACGAGTCACGGCTCTTAGTCGCTTCATCCCCCGGTTGGGCGAAAAGGCGATGCCCGTCTACCGCCTAATGCGCAAGAACCCCACCTTCCAATGGGACAAGGAGGCAGATGACGCGCTCCACGACCTCAAGGAGGTGCTACTCGCAGCACCGCTACTCGCCGCCCCCGTCGACAAGGAACCCATGATGGTCTATGTCGCGGCTTCCAAACGCGTCGTCAGCGCCATCATGGTTGTCGAACGGCCAAAAGAAGGAAAGGAGCGCCCGGTGCAGCGACCAGTGTACTACATCAGCGAAGTCCTCACCGAGTCGCGTCAGCGCTACCCGCAATACCAGAAATTGGTATACACGGTCTTCAGAGCATAGCGACGACTGCCGCACTACTTCCAGGAGCACCCAATAACGGTCGTCTTCTCAACACCGTTGCAGGACATCATCCACAACCGCGAGGCGATTGGGCGAGTCGCCAAGTGGGCCGTCGAGATCGGCGTCCACAACATCAAGTACGAGCCGCGCAAGGCGATCAAATTACAGGCTCTCGCAGACTTCCTCGCCGACTGGGAGGAGACCCAGCAGCCAGAGAAGCTGCCATACCTCTACTATTGGAACCTACATTTCGACGGCTCCAAGAACACGGACGGCGCCGGGGCAGGGATCGTGTTAACATCCCCGAAGGGCGACAAGCTCCGCTACATCCTCTACCTCGACTTCACCCCCTACAGCAACAACATGGTCGAGTACGAGGCTCTACTCCACGGCATGCGAGCTACCAAGGATATGAACGTCAACCGTCTGCGCTGCTACGGAGACTCCGACCTCGTCGCCGGGCAAGTCGCTGGCACCTGCGACGCCGTCTCCCCCACCATGGCGGCATACCGCCAAGCAGTGGACAAGTTGGGTGGACACTTCGCAGGCTACTCCGTTGAGTGGATTGACAGGCGAAAGAACGAGGAGGCCGACGCACTCTCTCGCATTGGCTCGGCTCGACTCGCACCACCCGCCGGCGTCTTCCTCGACACCATCACCAAGCCTTCCGTCTCTCCCCCAAGGGAGATCGACATCGGAATCCCGCTGCAACCAGAAGCAGCCCTGGTCGCACTAATCGCCGAGCCAGACGACGGGACCGCGCCGTACATCGCCTACTTGGAGGGAGGCACCCTGCCAGTGGATGAAACGGATGCTCGGATGATAGCACGCCGCTGCAAATCCTTCGTCATCATCAACGGTGAGCTCCACAAGCGCAGCGTGACCGGCGTGTTCTAATGCTGCGTTCAACCCGCTGAAGGACGCAAAATCCTCCAAGACATTCACTCCAGCGACTGCGGCCATCACGCCGGAGCCCGCTCTCTGGTCGCAAAGGCTATGCAAACACAGACGCTGCCGACATTGTCCAGCGGTGCGTCGGATGCCAGAAATACGCCAACCAGACCCACGTGCCGAGCTCGGTGCTCAAGACAATCCCCATCACCTGGCCGTTCGCTGTATGGGTCATGGACATGGTAGGCCCCTTCAAGAAGGCCCCCTCCGGCTTCACCCACCTCCTAGTCGCAGTCGACAAATTCACGAAATGGGTGGAGGCCAAGCCAGTCCGCAAATGCGATGGGAAGACCGTGAAGGGGTTCGCAGCATAGTAAATCAAATTTTTCTATGGAAGCGAACAGAGGGAAAGCCAAGATCTAATCTAGGAGATGCAAACAACGAGAGAGATTGGATTAGATCTTCATACCCTTGAAGATTCGACAAGGAACGCGTTCGGAACGTTGGTGATGTAGTCCAAATCGCTTCTCCTCCTCGCGATCCGATCCGATCTAGCACCACAAGTGGCGGTGCCTCCGTGAGATGCACACGTGCAGCACCTCGACGTCTCCTCCTTCCTCGGACCAGCAAGTAGGGTGGAGAGATAGATTGGATCTACAACACGACGGCGTGGTGTATATGGTGGAGAATTTCTGCAGCAGGGCTTCGCCTACAAACAGTCGGGAGGGAGAGAGGAGGGCAGCAGGGCTACTAGGGCTTGGAGGGAGGTGTGTAGGGGGAAGGGGGCGCACCAGCCCTCTCTATATAGAGGGGGGGTGCGGCCAGCCCTTGCCCATCCTCCAAGCCTATCTCTAGTTTAAACGATTTAAACTCTCCCTTCTAGAAACCCTATCTTATCTCTAGTTTAAACGATTTAAACTTATCTAGGATCTGGGCCCTATGGGGCCTTGTGCCCCTATTCAATGCGCCAGTACACTCCCTCATAGGCCCATGCCCTCCCGGAAGGTGGGGCCACGTTGGTCCCCTTCCGAAGGTTCTAGAAGCTTAAGATAATACCGATTAACCCGGAACTATTCCGAACTCCAAAAACTGCACTGCCTTATATGAATCTTATTCTCCGGACCATTCCGGAACCTCTCGTGATATCCCGGATCCCATCCGAGACTCCGAACAAAAATTCATAAACCAATTATCCAATCTATCCTAGCGTCGAGACACGTTAAGTGTGTGACCTCGGGTTCGAGAATATGCGAGACATGATCTTCTATCAATAATCAACAGCGGGTGCAGGCACCCATATTGACTCCCACACATTCATCGATGATCATATCGGATGAACCACGATGCCAGGATTCAATCAATCCCATATATATTCCCTCCGTCTCGCGATATTTTACTTGCCCGAGATTCGATCGTCGGTATCGTCATACCTAGTTCAATCTCGTTCACAGCAAGTACTTTACTCGTTCCGTAATCCGATATCACTTTGTGATTAACTCCTTAACCACATGCTTGCAAGCGGTATTGATATCAATTACCGAGTGGGCCCGAAGCATATCTCTCCGACTTGGGAGGGACAAATCCCATCTCGATACATACAACCCAACAGATACTTTCGATCACCTGAGAGACACCTTTATGATCACCCTCTCATAGGATGACGTTTGATGACCTCAAAGCTTTCTTCCGATACCAGGGAGTTGTATTATCTCATGGTCTAAGGAATACAATATTTGACATGAGAAAAGCTTCGCAAAGACGAACACGATGAAACGATCTAATAGCTTTGCTTAGTTTGGGTCTGTCCACCATATCATTCTCCCAATGATATGATCTCATTATCAATTGACAACTCATGTCCATGGTTAGGAAACCTTAACCATCATTGATCAATGAGCTAGTCCATAGAGGCGTACTAGGGACACGGTGTTGTTCACAAACCACACAAGTATTAAAGTTTCCGCTTAATACAATTCTAGCATGGAATATAAACTTTATCATGAACAAGAATTATAATAATAACATCTTTATTATTGCCTCTAGGGCATAATTCCAACAGTCTCTCACTTGCACTAGAGTCAATAATCTAGTTTACATTTGGCAACAATCTCACACCCATGGCACTGAGGTGCTGATCATGTTTTACACGTGGAAGAGGTTTAGTCAATGGATCTGCGACATTCAGATCTGTATGTACTTTGCTGATCTTCAGATCTCCATCTGCTATATAATCTCGGATTATATGAAACTTGCGGTTGATATGCTTGGTCTTTGGATGATATCTTGGTTCCTTAGCGAGTGCTATGGCGCCAGTGTTGTCACACAATATCTCCAAAGGGTCCAATGCACTTGAACCGCCAAGCTCAGTGATGAAGTTCCTGATCCAAACTCCTTCACTTGACGCTTCTGCAGCAGCCATGTATTCCGCTTCTACTGTAGATCCCGCGATCACGCTTTGCTTGTAGCTTCTCTAGCTCACAGCTCCTCCATTCAAAATATACACGTATCCTGTCTGAGATTTACAATCGTCCTTGTTGGTGTCAAAACTAGCATCGACGTAACCTTTTACGACGAGCTGTTCATCACCCCCATAGACTAAGAACATTTCTTTAGTCCTATTTAGGTACCTTAGGATGTTCTTCACGGCTGTCCAAAGGTTCCACTCGGATCACTTTGATATCTGCTCGTCAAACTAAGAGCATTGGACACATCCGTCTAGTACACAAGATGACATACATGATGGAACCTATGGCCGAGGCATAAGGCACTTTGCTCATAGCTTCCCTATCATTTCATCAGAGTGGACACCGAGCCTTGCTCAATATCTTCCCGACAACATAGACACCGAACCTTTCAATGCCTTATCCATTCGAACCTTTTCGTAACTTTGTCTAGGTATGTACTGCTTAAAGCTATCAGGCGTCTTTGTCTATCTCTATAGATCTTGATGCCTAATATATAAGCAGCTTCACCTAGGTATTTCATTGAAAAACACTTGTTCAAATAACTCTTCACATCGTTAAGCATGTTGATGTCATTTCCAATAATCAATATGTCATCCACATATAGTACCAGAAACGTCATCGAGCTCCCACTCACTTTCTTGTAGATGCAAGCTTCGTAGCAATTTGGAACAAATCCAAAGCTCTTGATCACTTGATCAAAACGAAGGTTCCAACTCCGAGATGCTTGCTTCACCATAAATGGAACGCTGAAGTTTGCATACTTTATCAAGATCCTTAGGATCGACAAAACCTTCGGGTTGCATCATATACAACTCTTCATCAATGTTGCCATTGAGGAACGCAGTCTTGACATCCATCTGCCATATTTCATAATCATGAAACGCAGCAATTGCTAATAAAATCCGAATAGACTTAAACATCGCTACGGGAGAGAAAGTCTCATCGTAGTCAACACCTTGAACTTGTCGAAAACCTTTCGCGACAAGCCGTGCTTTATAGACGGTAACATTACCATCCGCCCGCTTTCTTCTTGAAGATCCATTTGCACTCAACGGCCTTTCTACGCTAGGAGGGTCCACCAAAGTCCATACTTGGTTTTCGCTCATGGATCCCAATTGGATTTCATGGCTTCTAGCCATTTCTCGAGTCCAGGCTCATCATCGCTTCCTCATAGTTCGTAGGTTCACCGCCTTCTACTAACAAGACTGTCAAGACAGGTTGCCGCATACCACTCAGAGGGGCACGCGACCTTGTCGACCTGCGACGCTCAAGCGAGCAGATCGTCCAAAGCTTCATGATCCTTGTCATTAGCTTCCTCTATTGTTGGCGCAGGCGGCACTGGAACAATTTCAGGTGCTGCGCTACTCTCCAATTCAAGAGAAGGTTCAACAACCTCGTCTAGCTCTACTTTCCTCCCACTCACTTCTTTCGAGAGAAACTCCTTCTCAAGAAAGGAACCGTTCTTTGCGACAAACACTTTGCCTTCGGTTCTGTGATAGAAGGTATACCCAATAGTTTCCTTAGGGTATCCTATGAAGACGCATTTCTCCGCTTTGGGTTCGAGCTTGTCCGGCATCAACTTCTTGACGTAAGCTTCACATCCCCAAACTTTAAGAAACGACAACTTAGGTTTAGCACCAAACCACGCTCATACGGTGTCGTCTCAACGGATTTAGATGGAGCCCTATTTAAAGTGAATGCAGCGGTTTCTAATGCATAACCCCAAAACGATAACGGCAAATCAGTAAGAGACATCATCGATCGGACCATATCTAATAGGGTTCGATTCTGTTCGGACACACCATTGCTACTGTGGTGTTCCGGGTGGCGTGAGTTGTGAAACGATTCCACTTGCCTTGAGATGCGTGAGAAAATCATAACTCAAATATTCGCCCCCACGATCGGATCGTAGAAACTTAATCTTTCTGTTACGATGGTTCTCCACTTCATTCTGAAATTCTTTGAACTTTTCAAACGTTTCAGATTTATGTTTCATTAAATAGATATACCCATATCTACTTAAGTCATCGGTAAAGTGAGAAAATAGCGATATCCACCGCCATGAAACACTCATCGGTCCGCATACATCGGTATGTATGATTTCCAACAAGTCCGTTGCTCGCCCATCATACCGAGAACGGGTTTTGATCATCTTGCCCATGAGGCATGGTTCGATGTGTCAAATGATTCAAAATCAAGAGACTCCAAAAGTCCATCGAATGGAGTTTCTTCATGCGCTTTACACCAATATGACCTAGACGATAAAGTACAAATAAGTAGTATTATCACTATCTACTTTGCATCTCTTAGCCTCAATGTTATGGATGTGTGTTTCATCCTTCGAGATTTAGAAGAAATAAACCATTTACAAGGGGTGCATGACCATAAAAGATGTTACTCATATAAATAGAACAACCATTATTCTCCGATTTAAATGAATAACCGTCTTGCAATAAACACGATCCAGAAATAATGTTCATGCTCAACGCAGGCACATAATAACATTTATTAAGGTTTAAAACTAATCAAGGTAAAACTAAGGAGAGCGTCGACGGCCATCACATCAACTCTTGATCCGTTGCCAACGCAGATCGTCACCTCATCCCTTGCAAGTCATCTATTCCGTAGCTCTGCTTCGAGTTACAAATATTAGCAATCAACCAAAGATCAAATACCGTGCACTACAACGAGGGCTAGTAAGGAAAACATCAATAACATGTATATCAAATATACCTTTGATGGTGCCAGCCTTCTTGTCCGCTAAGTACTTCTGGACAGATGCCCAAAGGACCCTTGTCCTTGCAATAGAAGCACTCAAAGGTCCGGCTTAGGTCCAGACTTGAGCTTCTTCTCAGCAGGGGCAACGTGCTTGCCGCCGCTTTTCTTGAAGGGCTTCTTTGCACCTTTACCTTTCTTAAAGGAGGGCTTGTTGACCATCAACACATGATTATCCTTCTTGATGTCCACCTCCGCAGCCTTCAGCTTGTAAGAGCTCGTAATCGATGGAACCAATCGATTATGAGTCACTACAAAACTTTTGTAGCTGGGAGGGAGTGATTGCGAACCTGTCAATCTTGAGCTCCTATGGAATCTTGCATCCAGCTTGCTCAAGGCGTTGAGTGTAGCCCACATCTTAATGGCATGCTCACTAACGGAACTCCCTTCCTCCATCTTGCGCTTAAAGAACTTCTGAGATCTCATATCTCTCGAACGGCCTGAGTTTGAAACATGGTTTTCAGCTCCTCGAGAATCTCAAAGGGCCAGGATAGTTTTCAAAACGATTTTGAAGTTCCGTTCCATAGCAAACAACATGGTGCTCTTAATCACACCATAATCATCTTTGCCGATGATAGACAGCTTTCTCATCAGCCGCGCAGCTTGCAGGGGGTCACCTAACGCTTCCCAAGGACATAGTCCTTTGTCCGCCGCATGTAATGAGTCTTAGATTATGGAACCAGTTGGTGAAGTTAGACCCATTGTTTCTAAGCTTTTCTTTCTCAGCAAAAACGTTGAAGTTGAAGTTGGACTTGGCCATGTGATCTACAAGATTTGCAAGTACAATTTAGACTATGTTCATGATAAATAGTTCAACTTAATCAAATTACTAGATGAACTCCCACTAAATTCAACATCCCTCAAGTTGTTTAGTGAACACGATCCAAATTCACCACACCTAATCCGATCATCACGAAGAGATGTGGTTTCAATGGTGGACAACGAAGCGTCGATCATATCATTCATATGACTCATGCTTAACCTTTCGGTTCTTGTGTTCCGAGGCCATGTCTGCATACATGCTAGGCTCGTCAAGTTAGACCCAAGTATTTCCGTGTGTGAAACTGGCTTGCACCCGTTGTATGTGAGCGAGAGTCTATAGCACCCGATCATCACGTGATGCTTGGACACGATTTAACTTTCGCAACGGTGCATACTTGGGGAGAACACAGTTTTATCTTGATCTTTAAGTGAGGAATCATCTTATAATGCTACCGTCAGCGATCTAAGCATAATAAGATACATAAAGGATAAACATCACATGCATATAACTTTATGTGACATGGTATAGCCAATCTTCGTAATGATCTCCATCTTGTGCGTTCCAAAGATGATCTCCATCACTCCACCATGATTGCCTCCACCATGAATAGCAACTACAACTATTGCTAACTACTTAGCGATAAAGTAAAGCTATTACATGGCGATAAGAAGTTGACTCGCAGGTCATACACAATTATAAAGACAACCATATGGCTCCTGCCGGTTTTGTACTCATCGACATGCAAGTCGTGAAACATTACAAAACATGATCATCGTGATACAATATACACCTCACATCTTGGGCCATACCATATCACGTAGCACTCCCGCAAAAACAAGTTAGACGCCTCTACTTTGTTGTTGCATGTTTTACGTGGCTTATGGGAGTAGATGCTAAGAACGATTCTTACCTACGGAAAGCCACAACGGTGATATTATGGTTGCCAAACTCCGTGTTAATCCCATGACAACTATAGTGAGAGAAACCGACATCCACCACCGCATGTGTGGTACAAGCCACACGCCAAGTGCGGAGCGGTCTCGCGACGACGTCAAGTAAGGTTGGCCTGGACCGCTTCAATCTCACTATCCCGCGTCATAAGAAGAACACAAACAAGAGGCTTGCAACAGAAAACATCAACGCCCGCAACAACCATGTTGCGTTCTACTTGTGAAACACATCTACGCATAGATCTAGCTCGATACCACCAAGGGGTTCGCAGATAGTAAATCAAAATTTTTCTACGAAGCGAACAGAGGGAAAGCCAAGATCTAATCTAGGAGATGCATACAACGAGAGATTGGATTAGATCTTCATACCCTTGAAGATTCACAGCGGAACGCTCGTAACGTGGGTGATGTAGTCGACTCGCTTCTCCTCCTCGCGATCCGATCCGATCTAGCACCACAAGTGGCGGTGCCTCCGTGAGATGCACACGCAGCACTGACGTATCCTCCTTCCTCGGACCAGCAAGTAGGGTGGAGAGATAGATTGGATCTACAACACGACGGCGTGGTGTATATGGTGGAGAATTTCTGCAGGCTTCGCCACAAGCAAATGGGAGGGAGAGAGGAAGGCAGCAGGGCTACTAGGGCTTGGAGGGAGATGTGTCGGTTGGGGGGGAGGGGGCGCACCAGCCCTCTATATATATAGGGGGGGTGCAGCCAGCCCTTGCCCATCCTCCAAGCCTATCTCTAGTTTAAACGATTTAAACTCTCCCTTCTAGAAACCCTATCTTATCTCTAGTTTAAACGATTTAAACTTATCTAGGATCTGGGCCCTATGGGGCCTTGTGCCCCTGGCCCAATGCGCCAGGACACTCCCTCATGGGCCCATGCCCCTCCCGGAAGGTGGGGCCACGTTGGTCCCTTCCGAAGGTTCTAGAAGCTTCCGCAGACAATACCGATTAACCCGAACTATTCAACTCCAAAACTGCACTCTTATATGAATCTTATTCTCCGGACCATTCGAACCTATCGTGATATCCCGGATCCCATCCGAGACTCCAAACAAAATTCATAAACCAATTATCCAATCTATCCTAGCGTGAGACACGTTATGTGTGACCTGCGGGTTCGAGAATATGCACATGATCTTCTATCAATAATCAACAGCGGTCCAGGCACCCATTTTGACTCCCACAATTTCATCGATGATCATATCGGATGAACCACGATGCCAGGATTCAATCAATCCCATATATATATTCTCTTCGTCTCGCGATATTTTACTTGCCCGAGATTCGATCGTCGGTATCGTCATACCTAGTTCAATCTCGTTCACAGCAAGTACTTTACTCATTCCGTAATCCGATATCACTTTGTGATTAACTCCTTAACCACATGCTTGCAAGCGGTGTTGATATCGATTACCGAGTGGGCCCGAAGCATATCTCTCCGACTTGGGAGGGACAAATCCCATCTCGATACATACAACCCAACAGATACTTTCGATCACCTGAGAGACACCTTTATGATCACCCTCTCATAGGATGACGTTTGATGACCTCAAAGCTTTCTTCCGATACCAGGGAGTTGTATTATCTCATGGTCTAAGGAATACAATATTTGACATGAGAAAAGCTTCGCAAAGACGAACACGATGAAACGATCTAATAGCTTTGCTTAGTTTGGGTCTGTCCACCATATCATTCTCCTAATGATATGATCTCATTATCAATTGATAACTCATGTCTATGGTTAGGAAACCTTAACCATCATTGATCAATGAGCTAGTCCATAGAGGCGTACTAGGGACACGGTGTTGTTCACAAACCACACAAGTATTAAAGTTTCCGCTTAATACAATTCTAGCATGGAATATAAACTTTATCATGAACAAGAATTATAATAATAACATCTTTATTATTGCCTCTAGGGAATAATTCCAACAGACCGCCACCAAGTTCCTACGCAAGCTCATCTATCGCTACGGGTTCCCAAACAGCATCATCACGGACAACAGCACCAACTTCGCCAAAGGAGCCATGGCCGAGTTCTGCGAGGAACACCACATTCGACTCGACTTCGCCTCGGTCGCCCACCCGGAGTCTAACGGCCAGGCGGAACGCGCCAATTAGAGCATCCTCCAAGGCCTGAAGCCACGGCTCCAAGTACCACTCGAGCGCACCGCCGGATGCTGGGTCGAGGAGCTACCCTCCTTCATCTGGGGCATCCGCACCTCCATCAACAGGTCGACAGGGTTTACCCCTTCTTCATGGTGTACAGCGCCGAGGCAGTCATGCCCACCGACCTCGAACACGGAGGCCGCAAACGAACTCGCATGCCAAGACGGAGTCGACCAGCTCGACGAGGCACGTGACCTAGCCCGCTCCCGCACCGCCATCTACCTGCAAGAGCTCCGCCGCTACCACAGCCGGCGAGTAAGGACTCGCACTTTCCAGGAAGGAAACCTGGTACTGCGCCTAATCCAGGACAAGAAGGGCACGCACAAGCTCTCCCCCCTTGGGAGGGACCATTCACCATTGGGCGAGTCCTAGGCAACGACGCCTACTACCTAAACGACGTCCGAGGAGACGGAAAACTCGACGTCAAGCGGCCGTGGAATGTAAACCTCCTACGGAAGTTCTACTCTTAGGACTCCATACATGTACTCTCCACCCGCTATGAAATAAAACAGATCGGTTACCGAAAATTGTGTCTACTCTCCATGTCTTGTGCCACTCGCACTCGTAATAACAACGTTATGATATTCGCAGAAGTCAACCTCTGGTAAAGCAACCGGCACGGCCAAGTAGTGCGGCACGAGGGCACTGGAAAACTCCAGGCCTCGTAACGTCCACGAAAAACGCCAACCTGGAGTCCCATTGGAGTCGCCTAGCCCGACTGGCTCACCGAGCCAAGACAACTACATTCGCTCCTCACAGCGACCAAATCCTCCGCATCCTTGGCACAACGACTCGAACGGCCAAGTACCACGCTCGGGGGCCGACGCCCAGCCAAATACGAGCGACTAGGGAAAAACGCCAAGTATGAGAGCGCGCTCAGGACTCGCCACGCGACTGACCCTCCGGATCAGGCATGAGAGACGCGCAAACAACTACGCGCTTAGTCCTCACCTACCTTGGAGCTACGACTAGAACCACCAAGTACCACGCTCGGGGACTCGGCAACCCGACCTCGTTTGCGCCCGGGAAAACGGTCAAGTAAAGAGCACCCCTAGGAGTCGCCTTGCGACTGGCTTTCTGAGCCATGGCGAGTCGACCTCAACTCACTAAAAGTTCACAAACATATAAACAACGAGGTAAACCCCATAAAAAGGGCGGACGCGTGTAACACCACGGTTCTGAAAAGACCGTAGCTTCTATATGACATGCCAATCCCTGGATCCGTTCATTGGCCCACAATAGAATAAGATGAATAAATAGCAAAATATCCGTGTATCATAAACAACGAAGATCCAGAGTACCATTATTACAATAAAAGCTTAGCTCAAGGCTAGCTCAAATTATTCAGGTAGCAACATAAATAAAGCAAATCCTCCATTCTTCAAATTCCCCACAAGTGAACAAGTGCCGAGTGGAGTACCGTGGCCTATATCGAATTACTCGGAATCGGAATATCCTGCAACATGAAACGTAACAGCCCCAAAGGGTCATACATGGAATGTATGGCAAGTAGAGCTAGTAAAGGAGACGATAGTGCTAACATCTACATGCATATTTGGCAAGTGGAGCTGTGGCTAGCTTGCATTTGCAAATACCTTTGTCCTACTTTCATAAACGGTTTTTGATTTTCTTTGAAAAGATCCCAATTAAGTTAACCCAACATCATTAAAGCAATTATGAAATTAGAATGAGCGAGAAACATGTCATGGAATCAACATCAAGCAACTCAGATGTCCATGACCGGGGA
The DNA here is from genome assembly GCA_023614405.1 of Avena insularis. Taxonomy (NCBI): domain Eukaryota; kingdom Viridiplantae; phylum Streptophyta; class Magnoliopsida; order Poales; family Poaceae; genus Avena; species Avena insularis. The sequence goes on from JAJUPC010000226.1 coordinate 55,650, forward strand.
CACGGCTAATCGATTAGATTATACACCCTGCAGGGGTTAGTACACTTTACCCATGTGACTTGGCCAGCCCAGCTCGTACCATCACTCTCATTTTGTGTGATGATAGGGAGAAGTCCAAGAAGAGACCGTTCGGGAAGTAGCTCCCCAATCCCGACGCGCACCGGTCCAACCTACCAAAATTCTACATCTCTAGATACGCGGGTTCGAGTTACCACAACCTACTGAGTCCAACCAACCGCCCATTTCATTATTGGCACATGGTTGTACACGTAAGCTACAAAATAAAGAAGCCAATCATTTTCTCTTGATACCTGGGTGCCTTTCCGCAATGATACCACCAAAAATTTTCAATCCCATCACACCCAGGAGATTCATTGATTAAGTTGTTTTAGTTTTCGCGAACCAATACATTTAGAAACAACTTTCAGTGATGTAACCCAGCCCTAGTTCATCATAGCATGGCTAAACACATCTACTAATGGTGGTTCATCTACAAGGAAAGCCCTACCACATAATAGGACATAGCATAGCGATAGTATCATCCTACACATGCATCTACAAAATACACGACAATGCATTCAAAATAGTAGGACAATATCATGAACAAGGTAGCATCTACTTGCCTTGGTTGTAGCGGTCGGAAGAACAATCCACACACGAGCAAGCGTTGCACTTGTCACAATCTACACGATACAATTGCAATCATAAACAAACCATCCACAAGCATATGCAAACAAAGATGATGCAAGATGCATGCATGACACGTGGATTGATGCTACAGCAGAACCACATAATCTTATTCAGTAAAGCTACTGAATGCATGCATGGAAAATATTTTTAGCGCAAGAAAAACTAGTGTGCAAATTTATAATGCTCAATACTAGAGCTAGAACCCAAATAATTCACTACTGTTAACATACTGGTTGTAAAATCTTGGGAAAATTCTACTGTGTAGGTATTGCTAATTAGGAACAGTACCAATTGGAATTTCTCAAAAAGGAATTATATAACTCCCTGAGTAATTAAAATACTGCAGAAAGCCATTAAATAGGTTCTGCAAAATTTGTTACTGTAAGCCTGACCTTTTAATTCACTTTGAGATTCCCCTTTTTCTACTGATTCCAGGGACATATTATTTGCAATTTTTGGAGTTACAGATCTTTTTCTACGAATTAATTACTCCAAAAAGGCCATTAACTCATTTAATTAATCTGGACAAAATCTTGCTGCAAAAGTGTAAAACAATGGTACAGCAAGATTCTACATGACTTACTAAATCTACACATATTTTATTTGCAATTTTTGGCCCAGTAGATTATTTTCTACAAATTTTACAAGTTTTACCTAAAATCTGCCAAATAAATCTATTTAGGAAATTACCCAGTCAGACTTTGACTTTGACTGGGCTGACTCAGCGCTGACTCAGCGTGCGTTGACTGGTCAACCAGTCAACCACGCGGTCTCACGTGATCTGGGCCGTTCATCTAAGATCGAGCGGCCAGGGAGTGAGGCGGCGGCGCTCGCGGGCTCGGGCGGCGTCGGTGGTGTGGGCGGCGGCGGCGACCTCCGGGGGAGAGGGGAGGCGGCGAGTCAGCGGGAGGGGGCGACGGCGAGCTCACGGACACGGGGGAAGGCGGCCAAGGCGTCAGGCGTTACTGGAGGCGCGTGAGATCAGCGGAGGAGGCGTCGAGGGGAGAGGGGGCGCGATAGGGGAGAGGGCAGGCGTGGCGCGGGGGTTAAGAGGGGGGCCAACGCGGGGTCAGGGGCGGACTCGGCGGGCGGTTGCGGTGTCCGCGCTGGTCACGGCGGGCGGCGGCGATGTTGGCGCCGACAGGTGGGCCCCACTGATAGTTTCTTTTTTTGTTATTTTCTTTTGTATTTCTGTTTTAGTTTTTCCTTCGTATCTTCTTCATACGAACTCCGAATCGAGTGATTCTTGTTCCTAAATTTTTGTAAAAACCAGGGGGTCATCATAGGATCATTTGTATCAACTCCACTAGCTTCCAAAAAGGGTGGAAATACAAACCTATCATGATCCCTTGCAGGAGCATTTTAGCAATTCAAAATAGGGTTTTGAAAGTAGTGTTTTGCCAGAATCACTTCAATTGAAAGTTTTGCATGGATGATTATGATGCAATGACATGAATGATATGCAGAACCAAATCAAAAATTGGGATGTGACAAGACTAACCCCCTTAAGATGAATCTCATCCCCGAGATTCGGCGCGGCTAGCAAATAGGTGTGGGTAGTCCTCTTGGATGTCATCCTCACGCTCCCATGTGGCTTCCTCTTCGGTGTGGTGGCTCCATTGCACCTTGCAAAACCTGATCGTCTTGGTACGGGTAATCCTCTCGGCTATCTCCAGAATCTTGACCGGCTTCTCCTCATAGGTCAAGTCATTCTCAAGCTGAACCTCCTCTAGTGGCACAGTGTCTCTCAATGGTGTATCCACCATCTCCGGATGACACTTCTTCAGCTGGGACACGTGGAACACATTGTGAACAGCGGACAGAGCCTCTAGCAACTCCAACTGATAAGCAACTTCTCCTTTGCGTGCTAAGACCCGATATGGTCCAATAAACCGAGGTGCCAGCTTACCCTTGATTCCAAATCTCTTGATTCCACGAAGTGGCGACACTCTGAGGTATGCTCTATCACCTATCTCATACACCACTTCCTTGCGCTTGGCGTCAGCGTAGCTCTTCTGCCTTGATTGCGCTACCTTCAGCCTGTCCCTAATCAAGGCGACCTTCTCCTCAGCGTCCTTGATCAAATCAGGTCCAAACAACTGACGTTCTCCTACTCCATCCCATAGCAATGGTGTCCGACACCGCTTCCCATACAGCACATCAAACGGTGACGTCTTGATGCTGGTTTGATAGCTGTTGTTGTAGGAAAACTCAGCATACGGCAAATTCTCATCCCAACTAGAACCATGAGCCAAAGCGCAAGCTCTCAGCATATCTTCCAAAATCTGATTTACCCTCTCGGTCTATCCATCAGTCTGTGGGTGGAAGGCTGTGCTAAACTCCAATCTAGTCCCCAATGACTCGTGCAGCTAGCGCCAAAAGTGTGAGGTAAATTGGGTGCCTCTATCAGATACAATACTCTTGGGAACTCCATGTAGGCACACAATCCTGTCCATATAAATCTTGGCCAACTTTGCACTCGTATATGTCGTTTTCACCGGTATAAAGTGGGCTACCTTGGTTAAATGGTCGACCACTACCCAAACGGAGTCATAACCTGACCTGGTCCTGGGCAATCCTGTGATAAAATCCATCCCCACTCTATCCCACTTCCAATCCGGCACGGGCAATGGCTGTAGTAGTCCTGCTGGCTTCTGGTGTTCCGCCTTCACTCGGCTACATACATCGCATAAGGCAATATGCTCAGCAATGTCCCCCTTCATTTTGTTCCACCAGAATCTGTCCTTTAGGTCCATATACATCTTCGTATTGCCCGGATGTATGGAATACGACAAGTCATGAGCTTCCTGTAGAATCAACTTCCTTATCTCCGGATCGTTGGGGATGCACAATCGATTTCCATACCACAAGGTTCCTTGCTCATCCTCGCGGAATTCTTTTGCTCGATCCTCCTTCATCTTTTCCTTTACTTCATCAATCTCTTTGTCTCCCACTTTAGCCTTCCTGATTCTGTCCTGTAGCGTTGGTTGGACTTCCATTGCTGCCAAATATCCTTCAGACACTACCTCTAGTCTAAGGTCCTTGAACTGCCTGCACAAATCCTCGGGCAATTCCCCAATTGTCAATCCATTGGCATAAACCTTTCGGCTCAGAGCATCTGCTACTACATTTGCCTTTCCTGGGTGGTACTGCAGATTCATATCATAATCCTTGATAAGTTCCAACCATCTCCTTTGTCTCATATTCAGTTCCTTCTGTGTAAATATGTACTTCAAGCTCTTGTGGTCGGTGTACACATCACAGTGTTTTCCCATCAAGTAGTGCCTCCATACTTTGAGCGCATGCACAACTGACGCTAATTCCAAATCATGCGTGGGATAATTCCTCTCATGGTGTTTAAGTTGCCGCGAGGCATATGACACCACTCTCCCATCCTGCATCAGCACACTCCCAAGTCCCTGTCGAGAAGCATCACAGTACACATGGAAATCCTTCTGAAGATCTGGTAAACATAGAACAGGTGCAGTCACTAGTCGACGCTTCAGTTCTTGAAAGCTGGCTTCACACGCATCCGTCCATTCAAACTTCCTCTCCTTCTTCAGAAGTCCTGTCATTGGTTTAGCAATCTTGGAGAAGTTTTCAATGAACCTCCTGTAGTATCCAGTAAGTCCCAAAAAGCTACGAATATCACCGGCATTCTTGGGCGCTTCCCACTCGATTCGCAGTCACTTTGCTTGGATCAACAGCGACTCCTTCTCCTGACACCACGTGTCCAAGAAATCCAACAGTGTTAAGCCAGAATTCACACTTGCTGAATTTGGCGTACAGCTTGTGTTCCCTCAGCTCCTCCATAATCAGTCGCAGATGTTTCTCATGCTCAGCATCATCCTTGGAATATATCAGTATGTCATCAATAAACACCACCACGAACTTGTCCAAATACTCCATAAATACCTTGTTCATCATGGTCATGAAATATGCCGGGGCATTCGTTAGTCCAAAAGACATAACTGTATACTCATATAAACCATACCTAGCAGTGAAAGCGGTTTTTGGTATGTACTCCTCCCGGATCTTCAATTGGAAGTAGCCCGACCGCAGATCAATTTTGCTAAACACCTTTGCTCCTTCCAGTTGATCAAACAAATCATTTATGTTCGGCATGGGGTATTTGTTCTTGATGGTCACTTCATTTAGCGAGCGATAGTCCACCACTAATCTCTTGCTGCTGTCTTTCTTCTCCACAAACAGAACAGGTGCACCCCATGACGATGAACTAGGCTGAATAAATCCCTTGTCCAACTGCTCTTTCAGGTGCTTCTTCAATTCCTTCAGCTCATCCACATCCATCTTATATGGTCTCTTTGCTATAGGTCCTGTTCACGGCATCAGGTCGATGAGAAACTCCACTTCCCTGTCAGGTGGCATCCCTGGCAGCTCTTCCGGAAACACATCGGGGTAATCCTTAATCACAGGCACAGTATCCATGCTAACCCCCTTAAGAGAATTCAACTTACACCTTCCCGGTCGCACAGCCGACTTGAACCTAATTCTCTTACCATCCGAGGTTTTGAGTGAAACAGCTCGCTGTGCACAATCTATGTGTCCCCCATGCATAGACATCCAATCCATACCCAGAATAACATCTAAACCTTGTGATTCCAACACTACCAGATGTGCAATGAAATTGTGTGCTCCAATCCTCACAGTTAAGTCGCGGCATCCCGCGCTAGCTATCATATCTCCTCTAGGTGAGCTTACTCTAATAGACTCTTTCATAGACTCAGTAGGTAACTTATACTTATCCACAAATGCCCTTGATATGAATGAATGGGATGCACCAGTATCGAAAAGTATAAGTGCAGGGTGAGTGTTGATTGGAAACTTACCAATCACAAGGTCAGGCTCATCTGGGATCTCCTCCACATTCATGTGGTTCACTGTGGCCTTCTGGTTGTTGGTTGGCTTCACTCCCTTCCTCTCCGGACAGTTTTCAGCATAATGTCCCTTCTGGCCACACTTGAAGCATGTCACCTCACTCAGATCCTTCTTCACAAAGCTGCGATCACGGTTGCGGTCATGTCCACCGTGTCCTCTAGAATGGTGGGAGTGTCCTCCCTTGTGGTTGTGGTGGTTGCTCTTGTGGTTATCATGGCGATGTCCATCGCCCCCATGGTGGTGGCGGTCATGGCTCCCATGGTCGCTCCCTCCATGCTTGGAGTATCCATCATAAGAAGTGCGAGACTTGTGGTGAGAACCAGAGTGGTGATTGTTGCTCTTTCTCTTGCGGCTTTCCACCTGCTTGTGCTTCCCTTCCAAGATCCTGGCCTTGTCCATAAGCTCCTGGAAAGTGGGGCAATAAACCACCAGTAGCTGCACTGAAAGCTCATCCGAGGCCATCCAGAATCTCTCCTTTTTGCATCAGTGTCAACATCCTCAGGTGCATAACGGGACAGGTTGTTGAACTCCTCAATGTACTCAGCCACAGTGCGGTTGGTTTGGCGCAAGTTGCGAAACTCCTTCCTCTTCAGGCTCAGAACTCCTGAAGACATGTGGTTGGTCTTGAAACCTTCCTCAAACATTGCCCAAGTCACGGTGTCCAGCGGGTGGGTGATCTGAAAAGTGTCCCACCAAGAAGCGGTTGGTCCCTCCAGTAGGTGAGCGACAAACCTCACATTCTCAGCATCAGTGCATCCAACAGTTACCAGATCTTTGTTGACCGAACGCATCCAGTCGAGAGCAACCATCGGCTCCGTTGCAGTAGAGAACTTAGCTGGCCTTAGCCTCAGAAACCTGGTGAGAGCATCTCCCTGAGGCTAGTTGTTCCCATTGTTGTTGTTGTTCTGAGCTTCCATGAGCTGGGTCATAACTTGGGTCAGCTGTGCCTGAGCTGCCATGAGCTGCTCCAACTCAGTGGGTTGACGGCGGGGAGGCATCTGCGGTTCAGCACAGGTAAGCTTAGAAAGAATCAACTACGAAAACAAGATTTTACCCATGCATTATGATCAAACAACAACAAAACAATAGCAGACAATCTCAAGCAAGCAACACATCAACAAACAAGTGATCCAGCAACATCCCAGGGGTTATCCTAGCAGTATATACCTACTGAAATAGTTTTTAGAAGAGTTGGCAATGGTTATCTAAACAGTTGATCAACAAAGCATTAAAAACAGCAATCTGCCAGAACAGTCTAGCAGCGTTCACGAATTTTTCTACCTGACTTAAAATTGTCAGGAATTTTTGCTGATTTTTTCGCATACATTACAGGGAGTTTCGAACCAGCCCTATTTTTTTCAGATTTTTCCCAGATACCAGTAAAATATAAAAAATCGTACAGTACTGTTGTATCAGCAGAAAACTGCAGCAGGAATAACACAGATATTAACCAAACTTGCCATAACTCTTTCATAAAATTCGCACAAATAATCCTGGGATATTGGAGTTCACAAATAAGCAACTAAACACTCTTAAACTAACAGTAATTAAGTTTTACATCGATCGAGTCTAAATCCTAACGATTTTACCTAACGAAGACTAATTGGTGGACTTCTATCTACTTCTTGAAGAGGTTGCGGTAGGTCCTTGCACTCATGCGTTGGCGTTTCTGTCCACGAACCAACCATGGCGGCGGAGTGTACACCTCTCCCGAGTCATCACTTGAAATATCAAACTCCACCTCTTCTGGATCCTCCTCTTCTTCTTCACTCTCTGCTGCAACTGCAACAACTTCATCTCCTCCACCATCATCGTCTCCATCATCATCATCATTGTTCCCACTGTCATTGTCATCATCATTGTTGCCACCATCTCCATTGTCATCATCAGAGGGTGGATTCAGCTGTGCTTGGTGAGCGGCAATCTGGGCTGCCATATCTTCAATAGTTTGATCCCTTTCCTGGACGGTCCCTTGCAACTGTTGTATGGTCTGGGTGTTATCCTGCACAGTCCCATTAAGCTGAGCTATGGTTGCATCCCTGCCTATCAGGGCATTCTCCAGAACTCCCACAGCTTCATGCAAGGTGTCTATCTCCTGTCCTTGGACCACCATACCATTGATGGCAAAGCCTGCAATTTCCTTTACCATCATCACTTTCTCAGCTAGAGCTCCATTCTCCCTTTCCATGTCCTCTATGTGCCTCCGACGGGGCGGCATGTTGTTCCTGTCGCCCGGGGTAACCACAATGTTCCCATCTTCATCACGCCTCCCATAGTCACGGTAGGGTGAATCTGCTGGTAGTAGGTGTCGGACAAGATGGCACTGGCGAGACAGGGCTTCATGCATGGCCACGTTTATTCCAAGTCCCCAGTTGCAGTATGTCTTGGTGTAGATCAGATGCACAAGGTTTGGCAAGGCGGCATCTCTGAATATGAAGGTGGTGATCTCCCACGCATCCTCACCATATCCATAGGTGTACAACCTTCTTCCCTTGATCATGGGCAGTGGCAATCCCAATGACTGCGAGAGCTGTGCTAACTGTCTTGCAAAGGGCCTTGGTGACTCCATGGTTGCATACTCAGTCCTGACTTCTCCCATCTATCAATTAAAAGAGGAAAGTGTGAGAATAGCATACGATAAGAATTTACGAGAGTGAAAGGCATAAGATGAAAGACAGAGTTAATATAAGCTTTAATAATTCTATGGCTTCCTATCCAAACCTAGGTCACGATCCTACAGTCGACACACGGGCTCTGATACCATCTTGTAACACCACGGTTCTGAAAAGACCGTAGCTTCTATGTGACATGCCAATCCCTGGATCGGTTCATTGCCCACAATAGAATAAGATGAATAACATAGCAAAATATCCGTGTATCATAAACAACGAAGATCCAGAGTACCATTATTACAATAAAAGCTTAGCTCAAGGCTAGCTCAAATTATTCAGGTAGCAACATAAATAAAGCAAATCCTCCATTCTTCAAATTGCCCACAAGTGAACAAGTGCCGAGTGGAGTACCGTGGCCTATATCGAATTACTCGGAATCGGAATATCCTGCAACATGAAATGTAGCAGCCCCGAAGGGTCAATACATGGAATGTATGGCAAGTAGAGCTAGTAAAGGAGACGATAGTGCTAACATCTACATGCATATTTGGCAAGTGTAGCTGTGGCTAGCTTGCATTTGCAAATACCTTTGTCCTACTTTCATAAACGGTTTTTGATTTTCTTTGAAAAGATCCCAATTAAGTTAACCCAACATCATTAAAGCAATTATGAAATTAGAATGAGCGAGAAACATGTCATGGAATCAATATCAAGCAACTCAGATGTCCATAACCGGGGACACGGCTAATCAATTAGATTATACACCCTGCAGGGGTTAGTACACTTTACCCATGTGACTTGGCCAGCCCAGCTCATACCATCACTCTCATTTTGGGTGATGATAGGGAGAAGTCCAAGAAGAGACCGTTCGGGAAGTAGCTCCCCAATCCCGACGCGCACCGGTCCAACCTACCAAAATTCTACATCTCTGGATACGCGGGTTCGAGTTACCATAACCTACTGAGTCCAACCAACCGCCCATTTCATTATTGGCACATGGTTGTACACGTAAGCTACAAAATAAAGAAGCCAATCATTTTCTCTTGATACCTGGGTGCCTTTCCGCAATGATACCACAAAAAATTATCAATCCCATCACACCCAGGAGATTCATTGATTAAGTTGTTTTAGTTTTCGCAAACCAACACATTTAGAAACAACTTTCAGTGATGTAACCCAGCCCTCGTTCATCATAGCATGGCTAAGCACATCTACTAACGGTGGTTCATCTACAAGAAAAGTCCTACCACATAATAGGACATAGCATAACGATAGTATCATCCTACACATGCATCTACAAAATAAACGACAATGCATTGAAAATAGTAGGACAATATCATGAACAAGGTAGCATCTACTTGCCTTGGTTGTAGCGGTCGGAAGAACAATCCACACACGAGCAAGCGTTGCACTCGTCACAATCTATACGATACAATTGCAATCATAAACAAACCATCCACAAGCATATGCAAACAAAGATGTTGCAAGATGCATGCATGACAAGTGGATTGATGCTACAGCAGCACCACATAATCTTATTCAGTAAAGCTACTGAATGCATGCATGGAAAATATTTTTAGCGCAAGAAAAACTAGTGTGCAAATTTATAATGCTCAATACTAGAGCTAGAACCCAAATAATTCACTACTGTTAACATACTATTTGTAAAATCTTGGGAAAATTCTACTGTTTAGGCATTGCTAATTAGGAACAGTACCAATTGGAATTTCTCAAAAAGGAATTATATAACTCCCTAAGTAATTAAAATACTGCAGAAAGCCATTAAATAGGTTCTGCAAATTTTTTTACTGTAAGCCTAACCTTTTAATTCACTTTGAGATTCCTCTTGTTCTACTGATTCCAGGGACATATTATTTGCAATTTTTGGAGTTACAGATCTTTTTCTACGAATTAATTACGCCAAAAGGCCATTAACTCATTTAATTAATCTGGACAAAATCTTGCTGCAAAAGTGTAAAACAATGGTACAGCAAGATTCTACACGCTTTCCTGAATCTACACATATTTTATTAGCAATTTTTGGCCTAGTAGATTATTTTCTACAAATTTTACAAGTTTTACCTAAAATCTGCCAAATAAATCTATTTAGGAAATTACCCAGTCAGACTTTGACTTTGACTGGGCTGACTCAGCGTGCGTTGACTCAACCAGTCAACCACGTGGTCTCACGCGATTTGGGCCGTTCATCTAAGATCGAGCGGCCAGGGAGTGAGGCGGCGGCGGGACTCACCGGTGATGTTGGCGGCGGGCGACGGCGGCGGTTCCTGGCGGCGGCGAGGTTCCTGGCGGCGGCGAGGTGGCGCACGGGGTCGGCAAGGTCGGGGCGGAGCCTCTCGGCGCAGGGCGGCGACAGGCGGAACAGGCGGCGTGCACGGCAACCAGCTGGAGGCGGCGGCGCTTATGGCTCGGCGGCGTCGGTGGTGTGATGGCGGCGACCATGCGAGAGGAGGCGGCGAGTCAGCGGGAGGGGGCGATAGCGAGCTTGCGGACGGGAAAAGCGCAAGGCGGCGTCAAGCGTTACCTAAAGGCGCCTTGGCGAGATCGGCGAAGCGGCAGCGTCAGAGGAAAGCGGCGCTATAGGGAGCGGCGTGGGCGGGGTTAAGAGAACGCAGCGGGGTCAAGGGCGGACTCGGCAGGCGGTTGCGGTGTCCGTGCTGGTCACGGCGGGCGACGGCGATGTCAGCGCCGACAGGTGGGCCCCACCTGTCGGTGGCTGGCGCGGGCGCGGGCGGCGGATAGTTTCTGGCAGGCGGCGCATCAGCGGCAAGTCTTATACTTGGCCCGGCTGGTACGCTGCCAAATGGCCATGGCTGCTTCTTTTTTTGTTCTTTTCTTTTCTATTTCTGTTTCAGTTTTTCCTTCGTATCTTCTTCATACGAACTCCGAATCGAGTGATTCTTGTTCCTAAATTTTTGTAAAAACCAGAGGGTCATCATAGGATCATTTGTATCAACACCACTAGCTTCCAAAAAGGGTGGAAATAGAAACCTAGCATGATCCCTTGTAGGAGCATTTTAGCAATTCAAAATAGGGTTTTGAAAGTAGTGTTTTGCCAGAATCACTTCAATCGAAAGTTTTGCATGGATGATTATGATGAAATGACATGAATGATATGTAGAACCAAATCAAAATTTGGGATGTGACAATGCGCTCGAGGACTCGTTCAATCAAAACCCAAAATCGCAAAGCGAATAACAAAACAATACGAGTTTCCTTTACAGCAGCACAAGTTGTTCCAAAATACAAGGAAAGTTCAATAGTTATCTTGCACTAACGCCCAAGGGAAAAACACTTCTACTCAGCAGGTTTTGACGCAGGCGCGCCACCCTCCTTGCGACTACGGATAAAGGACACGTACGGGTTCGACGGGTACATCGTCAACTCGCCCGCCATCACCACACGGAACGGCTGCTCGACCTTGAAGTCCCGATGCTTCGGTTCGGGATTGTTGGGGGCGACAATCATCTCCTGATAGGGGAGGAGGTCGCCCATCGCCCAAACGTGATCGGAATACACCGCGGCCCGGTCCGTTAGCTTCAGCACCTCGGCAATCTCCACAGAGCCCGTTGACGAGGGGTAGCCGCTCGTCACATCGTCGAGGTCGAAGTCCTCCAGGAAATGAGCAAGCCCAAGGCTGAGCGCCGTCGCCACCCTACGCCGGAAGGCCGACCGCGCCATGAATTCGACGACTGACGGAGCCTTCTCCAGGTAGCGCCATACCTCGACGAGGTCGTTGGGGATCACCTCCGTGGGCGATATCTCCAGAAGATACGCTCGAATGCAAGTCGCGGACAACGCGGCCGAGTCGACCAGGGTGGTCAAACATTGCCGCGCGTCGTATGACTGCGCCTCCTCCGAGCTGTCAGTAATCCGGCCTGTGGAACAGAAGCGGGCAGTGAGCACACCAACGACTTCACAATGCAGTTGTTGCAGGCAGAGGGAAGAGGAAGGAAGGTTTACCAATTAGCGGACGACAGAGGCCCGTGATGAAGCTTTGAAGAGAGGAGAAGTCGTTCTGCAGCCCAGCAACGAGTGCGTCAGACACTTTCCGCTCTTCAGCGGCAAACGTAACAGCAGCTTTCGCTCGCCCCTCCGCCGAGCTCGCTTCCGCCTTCGCCTCCTTGAGCTCACGCTCCAGATCAGCGATTCGCTTCTCGGCCGTGCTCAAAGTAGACTGAGCCGCCGTCAGGTCACCCACCGGGACACGGCCTCGGCGGGCATCCTTCGCCTCGGCTGCAACTACTTGAAGCCCCTTGTTCGCCTCCTGGATGGAAACGAGCTCCTTCTCCAAGCGACACTTCGTAGCAAGCCGCTCGTCCGACTCGCGTTGCAAGCCCTGAGCACACATCACAACGTCAACAACAATGAAATTCCTAAGTGCCCACCCGCTGAAATTCAGCGATCAGGCACTCGGGGACTGGACATTGAAAATCCTAAGTGCCCACCCGCTGAGATTCAATGACTAGGCACTCGGGGACTGGACATTGAAAATCCTAAGTGCCCACCCACTGAGATTCAGCGACTAGGCACTCGGGGACTGGACATTGAAAATCCTAAGTGCCCACCCACTGAGATTCAGCGACTAGGCACTCGGGGACTGGATGATACAAAAACATTAAGAATCCGACCACTGAAATTCAGTGGCCCGATCCTCGGGGACTGGACATACCTGGATGGCAGCGCCTAGTATGCCGTGAAGCTCCAGCGCGTCCACAGAGGCAAGCACGACTGGTGTATGGCCGCGACGCTGCTCAATCTCCACCCCGGCGACCCCAGGCATCCGGCTCGTCAGCACCGGGTCACTTGCTGCGGCCGCCTTCGCCATGAAGCAAGGGAAGGTCGCCGCAGATGCCGCTCCGCCACTCGGAGCCGGCTCGGTCACATCGGGTGAGGAAACACCCTCCTTGGTCTCCGAGACCACTTCCGTTGTAGTCAAAGGGTCGCTTGGAGCAACCACCGGGTCATCAGAGACCGTGACGACGTCGTCGCCCTTCGCCCTCTTGACGCCTTCGGCGGGAGCAGCGACTTCATCGCTTTTTCTCTTGCGCGAGGAGTCCGCCTCGGTGGCAACTAGCGGAACCTTGGCCACCGAAGGATGGCCAATCTTTTTAACACCAGACCTGCAAAGCAGTGTTATGAATAAGACTGTCTGACTAAATCGAAAACAAACAGATAAACATCACTCACTTGGCGACTGGTATAAACCGCAGATCGGTGCGGATGCTAGCCGGCTTTTCCAGCTCGGGTCCCAACTTACGAGTGAGGCCCGTCTCGAACAAATCGTGTGCCCAAGATATTGACGGCTTCTTCGAGGATGAAGCTGCGGCAGGAGCCTCCGTGATAATTGCTGCGGGAGCCTCCCTTGGAGGCGAGGCCCCTGCGGCTGGAGCAGCCCCCAAACCAGCGATCGGGGCGAATGGAGGTGGTAATGACGCCAGAGGCGCCTCGTCCCTGGGGGTGGCAGCGTCCGGCGCCACAGTCGCGTGTGCTGATGCGTCCTTAGCCGAGCTGGTGGCATCGGAGCTGGTCGCAGATTGGGGCAGAGATATCTGCTTCCCCGACTTCGCCTTCTTCTTTGGCGGAGCCGTCTTATTCTTCTTCGACGGCGTGGCCTCATGATGTGAGGTGTGCTCGGGAAGCTCGTCGTTGTCATTGTCGTGAGGCTCGAGGCTTTTAGTCGCTTCGAGCTCGCGCTGGTGTTGCCTGCGGGTCTTGCGAACTGTGGGGGCAACGACTTCCACGGGCTCGTCTTCGTCATCGTCGTCGTTGTCATCCCCGTCGCTGTTGGCGTCATCTTTGGTGGGAGATGACTCGCTTCCGTCCTGGACGGACGAGCTCGAGTTCTCATCATCCGCGGGTGGAAGCCACCCTTCCACCACTTGGAACAACTACAACAAGAACAAACAGACTTAGCATGACCGCGAGTGCACAAGCTGCGACTGCGAGTGTTAATAGGATAACAACGTACCATTGGAGCTGGGCGCCTGGCAGTATAAGGGGCGACCCCGGCCTTCGCATCAAGGTACACCGCCTGAGTGATCTGCTTCAGGGCCAGGGTGTAGTCGTTGAGTCTCCACTCAATGAGGCAGGACTTCGTCGGGTCATTCTTACCCGTATACTTGTACATATAGTGCTCGCAGCTGGCCAAGGGCCCGAGCCAGTAGTTGTAGAGGTTGATGGTCTGGAGGCCCTTCTTCTTTAGGCCACAGATGGTTTGCAGCATCTCATCAACAACCATCCGCTGGTCCAGCGGGAGCTTGGTGACCTGGAGCCGACGCGGCTCGGGCCGGTCGGTGGAGTATCTTGGAAGCGCCACTTCATCGTTTGGAGTCGACTCGGTGACGTAGAACCAGAACTTTTTCCACTCGTTTGCCGACTTGTCGGGCAACATCAGCTCGAAGAACGACGCCTTCGCCTTCAGCTGGAATGTCAAGCCGCCCGCGGCTAGCATCGGGCCACCTGACTCATCGCGGTTGATTCTACCGTGGAACAAGTCTTGCCACAGGGGAAAGTAGGGCCTGCAGCCCAAATAGCACTCGCAGAACGCCACCAAGATGGCGAGCTGCTCGATACTATGCGGACCTAGATATGATGGCTGGATTCCATAGTAGGCGCAGAAACACCGGAAGAAGAGGGAAGTTGGGAAGCCCAGCCCCTTCTCCAGGTGGCTGGTGAAGCAGATGAACTCTCCCTCGCGCGGATCCAGAGTTACTTCTCCGGCAGCAGGGATACGCCATCTGCCGGCGCGGAGGATCCCAACCTCCTCGAAGGATTCCAGTAGCGCCTTTGTGCATTTGGATCTGCCCCATGGCTCGGTGGAGGGGGCCTGATGCAGCCCAACCTACGGTCGTTACTACATCAAGGTCTCCAACTTACGCCAAGTCGTCATGGACTCCAAAGGTGAATCTGTTCCTCTATGCGAGCCCCCTTCCTGCCCTATTGAATGGTATGCTACTTCATACTCCATCACATATGCATGATAGGTTCACACCGACCAGTACGGAGGCAAGGGAGGAAGCCCGGAACATCAAGCCCGACAAGACGGAGGCTTGGAAGAGGAGACGGAAGAAGACAGGTCGATAACTGCCAGGTCCAAGCGGTACTACCGGTTGTCGGAACCGGTACTACCGGTCAGCGGTACTACCGCCCCCTTCTACCGCTCGCTACTGACGGCTCCAACGGATGCTCCAAGACCACAAGCGGTACTACCGGTGCTAGAGCGGTACTACCGGTCCTAAGTCCGGTAATACCGGTCATGTGTGCCTACGCGCACCTGTTGGGCCACAGCCCATGTATTCCCCTTACTTACCTATTCGCCTAGTTTATCCCCAAACTACCCTTGTTTAGTGGCTGGCCTATAAATAGAGCCCCCACCCCTCATGTATCCCTTAGGCATAGATGATAGACTAAAGAAAACCCCCATTGTGGAATCTCTAGTTTTGCCTCATCCCCTTTACCAAGGGGACCGACTATCGTCACCAACCTCGATTGGACTTTGCATCACGCATCCATCGTTGAACAAGGCCTTGGAGTTCGATGTCTCGTCTCCAAGTTGTCAAGACCCTCCCCAAGGTGTTCTTCCCTCTCCGATGTGGATTTGAGGGAGCACGTTGACCGATCTTTCCTTGTGAGGATTCTATCGGACCGGTGGCCGCCGTTCGGGAGCAATCGGCCTTGTATCGTGTGAGTTTTGCCTGTGTTCATCGTGTTCTTCGCGAGGTGTGTGTTCGCTTCCGCTACCTTCTCCCTTTCCCCTCGCTTTCCCATTGATTTGACCACGAGATCCGTGAAGATCGGACCACCCAAGAGGTTAACCCCTCCATCATCTGGTATCAACAGCTTTTGGTTGCCACGGATTTCTCATCGATTTGGTGTTTTCCCCATAAATTCGAAAATTCCACCAAAAACAGCCCCAATTCGTGTTTTAGATCGATCTGTGATTTGAGTGCGTTTTGGTAGGTTTTGATCCGTGGATTGCTTGCTAAACTTGTTGATCTACCTTCCTTTGCGTTCCCATGGCCTAATTCCTTGATTTCCCCCTTCGATTTGGTGTTTTTCTTGAAGATTTTCCGTCCAAATCACCCCAAAATCGCGAAAACGCGTCAAATCTAGGCGTCCCAGGTCCAAGCGGTACTACCGGGTCCAAAATCCGGTACTACCGCACTTAACCGGTACTACCGGGCTCAAAAATCCGGTACTACCGCCCTATACTGATCAAAAACAGCAGGTTCCCAGATTTCAGCCTCTCACCGTTTTGAGCATAACTTTTGCATTCGAACTCGGATTTTGGTGTTCTTTATCTCGTTTCGAAGAGGAGAAGGAGCTCTACATCATCATACACGTGGTTCATGCTATCTACTCCATCCAAATTCCGTGAGCAAGGCGGAATCCAACAATAAAGGGTGAAGATCGTCGACGAAAGGTATAAACATTCCGCGACTTCTCCCCACTTGCATTCCTTTGTAAACCCCACTATCTTTGCGAGCAACAAACACCTATTGAGACTAGTTCCTCTTATGATTAATTGGGATATGCACATTTGATACCTTGTAGAATTCCGAGCAAACATTGTGAGCGCTATCTCGTATAGTTGTTGGCACAAGGAAGAGGCAAGTGAAAAAGAAATAAAAATAAAAAGAGTGATACAAAAAGAGAGAAAAAAATAGAAAAATAAAAAGAAAAAGAAAGAGATACACATGTGCCTCATAGAATAGGAAGCGCAAGCTCGATGAACATCATATAGGTGGTACTTATTGTGCATATCTTGTAGCCCAATAATTTTGTGCAATCGAACTAGCGTCTCTCCTTGTACTTGTGTGACACGAGCTTATAGTCTTCGCTAGGTAATCATTTGGTTCTTAGCTCACTTTCTCCGTCGCACAAGTCCCATTTATCCCACCGTGTGTGTTTCCTTGTACATATCTCCTATCTTGTGGATTAACTTGTTTGCTTTGTGATCATTGTGGTTCTTTACTTGCCATTACAACATCTTGATTTCGGATTTGTTCTTGACATGCCACATTCCATACCTATCCACCATAGGCCTTGTGTGTTTGTTTTTGGTTCGTAGTTGGTTTTGGTGTTCATGTGAACTTCACTTTGCTTGGTTTATTGCTCTCAAGTGTGGCCACTTATGCGATACTGATCTTCCAAGGTAAAGTAAGGATTGACGTTGTATCCCTAACTCCCACTACCACTTCCATATACACCACTTGGTCTTGTGCATCATGTCTAGGGACTCCGGAACCGAGGATGATATCTATGAAGAA
Organism: Avena insularis; assembly: GCA_023614405.1. NCBI lineage: Eukaryota > Viridiplantae > Streptophyta > Magnoliopsida > Poales > Poaceae > Avena > Avena insularis. The sequence goes on from JAJUPC010000226.1 coordinate 73,141, forward strand.
TCCATGATGAGCCACGACTCCACAAGTATAGAGGACATGATGGAGCACAACACCGACAATGGCTCCGCATGCTTTGAGGACCCGGAGCACTACACCTACGACGACTCCACATGCATGGAAGACATGGAGCTCTACGTCGACAATGGCTCCTCATGCATGGAGCCTATGGAGCACTACACCGACAATGGCTCCACATGCTTGGGTGATATGGAGTACTACACCAACAACTACTCCCCAAGCATGGACGACTTCGAGTGCGACATCGATGACGCCTCGCCAAGCATGGAGGACACGGAGAACTTCATCGACTTTGATGGCTCCTCCATGAGCCATGAAGAATTCCTCCACCGTGTGGAAGATGGAAGCCTACTACGCCAAGCAAGAGGAGGCGCATCATCAAGATTCCATGACCTTCAAGGCCAAGCGTGCCACACCAAAGGGCACCACCTACTTCGATGATCCACCTCCAAGGCGACATGTGCCACCACCTCTATGGCGACAAGCGCCACCATCTCCAAGGCACCAAGCTCCATCACCTCCAAGGCGTCAAGCTCTACCATCTCCAAGGCGCCAAGCTTCATCACCGCCAAGGCGCCAAGCTCCAACTCCTATCCAAACAAGAGTGGCGTCCAAACATCATATGCATCAAGAGGCGCCAAGAAACAAGACTCTTCATCGACAAACATCCTCTCATGAGCATCGCCACCATAAAGAGGATACAAGACATCGTCAAAGGCATCTTCGCCATAAAGACAAAGAATTCATGATGAGCACCAACCATAATGCTCAAGCAAGCTCAAGAAGGCACCACAAGCACAAGAAGAGTGCCAAGGCAAATGATCATCGTCGCGAGTGTCATGTGGACGACCAAGTGCGCCACCTACATCAACCATCGGCAAGGCACGCCAATGACCTCCGTCGACACCATCATAGGGCACCTTCAACTACTCGTGCCACCAACACAATGGCACCAAGAGCAAGCCTTCCTCCACGCCATCAAGCTTCAATGCCTACGCTTGACTTCCACAACCACGCCAACGAGGAAAATGTAGACCTCTACTTCGCTAAGTTGGATAGCATGAGCCTACCTCCACCACTACTACGAGATGGCCACAAGACGGTCGAGCATGGGATTTTCCCTTCGACCATGGAGGAGAGCGATGATGCCCACCTTATGGCATCCAACCTTGAAGGCGACAAGGTCAAGAATGGTGAGCATGGGATTTTCCCTTCACCAAAGGAGGCGCATGGAGTTGAAACTGAGCCTACCCCCATATGCTTGAGTGATGATGTGGTACCAATCCCATGTGAGTATGAGAGCCACTTAGCCCACTTGAGTGAGAACAAGAGTGACATGAGTGACTCCACCTTATGTGAGATTGAGTGCTTCCACTTGGAGGGCATGAGCGATACTCCTAGTGAGTTGAGAGTGGTAGTTGATAGGTCAAGTGAGACCATTTCGAATTCTAACAACTTACCCTCTACCTCTAGTGTGTTCTCTTGTGTTGTGCTAGGTTCCATGGATGAAGACGCGCCAAGCCATGAAGCAATGATGCCTCAATTGGAGAAGATGTACATGGTGCACGAAGATGATGCGACGCCATGGCTACATGAAGAAGACGAAGTCGTCCACAAGGAGGCCACTACTTCCACAACACCCACTTCATATGAGAGGTATGAACAAGGTAACAATAAGGGTGTTGATGATGCCATGATCCCACTAGTGGACATGATGAATTGTGAGGATATGCATGTTTTGGATGATACTTGTGACATTACATATGCTTCACTCATATTCCCATGTGATGCTTTGCCTTTGCATAATATTGATCATGTGGAATTGTTTGATTGCGATATCATTGCCATAAACATGCCATGCTATGCATCTTGTGTGTATCCTCCAATTGCTTTGGACTTGGCTTGTCATGCTAGTCATTCAATTTCTCACGTTGCTTGCGATAAGATGAATGCTTCCTATTTCACTTGTTTTGCTTGCAACAATATTGATCATATGCGTTATAATGAGATGGCCCCCATAGCTTTCTCAATTTTTGGAGATTTTGATGATTGCCATGATAAGCATGTTCCCCATTTGCATACTCACCAGGCATCTATTTCATACTTGATTGACATTAATGGTGATGTGCACAAGAAGAGATACGTCATGATGGATGATGTGTATCTCTACCATGCACACACGTTCTTCCTTTTACATATGATGTGTGTAGGTACCCGCACGAGAATGTCAACCTCGGTTGAGCACGAGTTGACAAAAAGAGCTCTAGAGAGCATCCCACAAGTGAGTTCAAGATCGAACCCAGCTCTGATACCTTTTGCATGCTTTGCATCTTTCATGTTGGCAAATTGCTCTTTCCTATGGTTTGATTGCAAGCATGTTAATGGTATTATCTCCCCTCGTGACATTCATGTTTCTTCGCATTTAGATAATGATGCTTTGTGTGTTGCAACAAAAATGTTGAACATTTTCTCTTTCCGATGTTTTGTGTGCAACCACAATTCCATTAAGAGCATGTATTGTCATGAGAGCTTCCAAGAATCTCGTCTTGTTGTTGCAACAAACATAAGGACCACTTGCTCTTTCATTTGGTTTGTTTGCAAACATAATACTTTTGTTTTGGATATAGTTCCTTGTGTGTTTTTGCCAAATCCTCCTATTCTTGCATCAAAGATGTTGTTTGAAATTTGGATCCAATGCTTTGAATGCCCCACTTCTATGTTATATGGAGTTTTTGAGTTTCCACATTTGGATGATGTTCAAACGATTTCCATGCACATTGACCTTGCATATGCATCCCGTTTGCTATACTTGAGTTGTGCTAATCGTGTTGTGAACAAGAATGGACATGCCACAAATGACATGCTCCTCTATCACACACACACACACACATGTTGCTTGGTCTTTGTTGTATGAAGGTACAAATGCATACACGTCAACCTTTATGGACTATATGTTGACAAGAAGAACCGAAGAGAGTTACCTATGGCTACCCTTCATCGAGCTGTCTCTACAAGATAAGGTGACTTCCTTCTACTTGAGGACTCATGCTATAATCTTCATGAATTGGCTACGCTTTGAGTGTTGCTTTGCTTTTGTTGTGAGCTTTGTAGGCTTCAAGGAAGGTGAAGGAACATTGAAGTGTTGTCAAGTCAATCTTCTCGAGGACGACTATATGGTGAACCCCAGGATCAAGAAGGTCTCTCGAACGCTTCTACTTTGTGATGAGCATGTAGAGTCGAGGACGACTCTTTTTGAAGGGGGGGAGATGATGCAGCCCAACCTACGGTCGTTACTACATCAAGGTCTCCAACTTACGCCAAGTCGTCATGGACTCCAAAGGTGAATCTGTTCCTCTATGCGAGCCCCCTTCCTTCCCTATTGAATGGTATGCTACTTCATACTCCATCACATATGCATGATAGGTTCACACCGACCAGTACGGAGGCAAGGGAGGAAGCCCGGAACATCAAGCCCGATAAGACGGAGGCTTGGAAGAGGAGAGACTAAGAAGACAGTCGATAGCTGCCGGTCAAGCGGTACTACCGGTTGTGAACCGGTACTACCGCCCCTTCTACCGCTCATCGACGGCTCCAACGGATGCTCCAAGACATAAGCGGTACTACCGGTGCTAGAGCGGTACTACGGTGATGACCGTACTACGGTCCTAAGTCCGTAATACGGTCATGTGTGCCTACGCTACCTCACGGACCACAGCCCATGTATTCCCCTTACTTACCTATTCGCCTAGTTTATCCCCAAACTACCCTTGTTTAGTGGCTGGCCTATAAATAGAGCCCCCACCCCTCATGTATCCCTTAGGCATAGATGATAGACTAAAGAAAACCCCCATTGTGGAATCTCTAGTTTTGCCTCATCCCCTTTACCAAGGGGACCGACTATCGTCACCAACCTCGATTGGACTTTGCATCACGCATCCATCGTTGAACAAGGCCTTGGAGTTCGATGTCTCGTCTCCAAGTTGTCAAGACCCTCCCCAAGGTGTTCTTCCCTCTCCGATGTGGATTTGAGGGAGCACGTTGACCGATCTTTCCTTGCAAGGATTCTATCGGACCGGTGGCCGCCGTTCGGGATCAATCGGCCTTGTATCGTGTGAGTTTTGCGTGTGTTCATCGTGTTCTTCGCGAGGTGTGTGTTCGCTTCCGCTACCTTCTCCCTTTCCCCTCGCTTTCCCATCGATTTGACCACGAGATCTGTGAAGATCGGGCCACCCAAGAGGTTAACCCCTCCATCAGGGCCATTGGTTGGAGATTCGTGGAGGTCGGTGCTCTCTAGATTGTTCAGATCACTGTGCGAAATGGGGAAACAGAGACGAGCGAGATCGGAGGAAGAAAGAAGAAGCGTTTCCTTGTTCTCCTATCATTCTCCTTAGATAGCGGTTGCTACCCGCCAATTTCGGGAGCCGTTGTTACGCGGTAATTGCGCCGAAGTTACTGTTGGATTACCCAATGGCTAGTTTGACCCCAATTGACGGTCCAACTTCCTCCATTCGACCCGTCGTTCCCAGCGACTCGACGACCCGATCACTATAACAGTGACTAAGTATTCGCCGACCCGTTCGCCGAGCTGCGACACGATTGGTCGCCGTTATTGCAACTAAAATGACTAGTTCTTCCCTTTGTTCAGGAGTCCGCCGCCGATTCGACTGGACGTCAGCATTGGACCCGCATACTCCGACTGCCAGCAAACGCCTGCGACAAATCAACGACGGCCTCGGGGACTACTGATGGGGATATGCCTACCGGGTATACCCAGCAGGACGTTTCCTACTGGCCCAAGCATCAGCGAGTGGGCCTACAGGACGGCGACTGGATCAAGACTTGGCGTGGACTCAAGCGACTGGAAGCTGAAGGCCCAGAAGCGTAGCTAGGCCCAGTCGGACTAGGTCATAGAATCTCCGAGTCCTTAACTGATTCGGTTGTGATCTGTAAACCCTAGCGAGGTGAGTCTATATAAACCTCCTAGAGGACGCATAGAGGATATGTTCCATCATACACCCTAGCGACTCGCCGCCTAGCCGCCGAGATCGCCCCATTGTACTCTTACCATAATACAATCTAGCAGGAGTAGGTCTTTACCCTCCGGGGGGCCGAACCTGGGTAAACCCTTGTGTCTTAGCCCTCATCTCGCACCGCAGATGGCTGGCCGCCCTTGCCCCATGTTCTACTACTCGCTGCCGATTGCAGCATCTGCCGTGGTCATTCCCACGACACTACATATAAACCTCCTCACTCAACTCACCATTGAGAAAGGCGTTCTGAACATCAAGCTAGGACACATATCAGTGACGAACAGAAGCAACAACAAGAAGAGTATGCACAGTGGTCATATGAGCCACAGGAGCAAAGGTCTCATCATATTCACGACCATGCTCCTGCTGAAAACCATGAGCCACAAGACGCGCTTTATAGCGCAAGATATCCACTAGAGTGGGTCTTAATCTTATAGACCCACTTACACGTGATAGGACGAACACCGGGAGGGGGAGAAACAAGATCTCAGGTGCCAGTGCGCTCAAGCGCATCAATCTCCTCAGCCATGGCCAGCTGCCATTCAGGATGATGCTCAGCATCCTGATAAGAAGTCGGCTCGGAGGCAACATAAAGACCATACTGACTAGGAGAGTAACGGTTAGGGGCACGATGCTGAAGAACAGGACGAGTAGAGGGAAGGTCATCAGAGGAAGACGACTCAGGAGACGACGATGAAGAAGAAAGAATAACATAGGAAGGCTCTGTAGAACGAGGAGAACTGGGAGAACTAGACGGAGCAGAGGAGGACGGTGTCGAATAAGAGACATCAGGGGAAGGAGATCCTGAAGAAGACACAATAGGAGTAGAAGGAGGTGTGAGAGGAAAGAGAAGAAAATAGATATCTGTTGGAGATATGCCCTAGAGGCAATAATAAATGTAGTTATTATTATATCTTTGTGTTTATGATAAATGTTTACATTCATGCTATAACAGTATTAACTAGAAACATTAATACTTGTGTGATTTGTAAACTAAATTAGAGTCCCTAGTAAAGCCTCTTTATAATACTAGCTTGTTGATTAATAGATGATCATGGTTTCTTGATCATGAACATTTGAGATGTTGTTAATAACAAGGTCATATCATTAGGAGAATGATATGATGGACATACTCCTATAGATAAGCGTAGCATAAAGATCAAGTCATTTTAATAGTTCAATTGCTATAAGCTTTCTGATACATAGTAACCTAATTCCTTCGACCATGAGATCGTGCTTATCACCATCACCGAAAGGATGCTTTGATCACATCAAACACCACACCATAACTGGGTGGCTATAAAGGTGGCATTGAGTGTTCGGAAAGTATGGGTTGAAACACATGGATCAAGAGTGGGATTTGTCCATCCATATGACGGATAGATATACTCTGGGCCCTCTCGGAGGAATGTCATCCAATTAGCTTTCAAGCATGTGACTGGCTCACAAGGGATCACATATCACGGGAACGAGAAAAGAGTACTTATCAGTAACGAGGTTAAACTAGGTATGCAGAGATACCGACGATCAAAACCTCGGATAAGTAAACTATCGTGAGACAAAGGGAAATTGGTATCGTATGTAAGTGGTTCATTCGATCACAAAGTAATCGTAGAAATATGTGGGAGCCATATGAATTTCCAGATTCCTCTATTGGTTATTGATCGGAGAAGTGTCTCGGTCATGTCCGCATAATTCACGAACCGTAGGGAGACACACTTAAGGATTCGATGTTGTTGAGTAGTTATGGAATGATGAGTAAGAGACCAAATGTTGTTCGGAGTCTCGTATGGGATCCGGGATATCACGAGGAGAACCGGAATGGTCCGGAGAATAAGATTCATATAAGGAAAGTCCTGTTTCGGAGTTGGGGAATGATTCCGATATTTTCACCGGGAATGTTCTAGAAGGGTCTGGAAGGTCCAGCACTCCGGAGGGGAAGGGTACATGAATGTGTCATGACAATATGGAATGGTTGCATCATGTACTAGGTCACTTGGCTGGGCAAAATAAAGGGAGAAATCAAATCCTAGTTTGAAAGTCAAACGCCAATTTGAAAAAGTCAAACGACAAGTTTGCTTGGTGGAGGGAGAGTAGGAAACCTACTTGGGGAGGAAGTCCTCCGCCCTCCACCCGCCGGCCAAGGAGGCCGAGTTGGGGGAGGACTCCCTCCTACCAACCGGCCACCCTCCACCTATATAAGGAGGGGTAGGGCGCCCCCTACCCCTCACACCCAAAACCCTAAACCAAAGCCGCCGGCGCCACCACCTCCTTGAGCCGCCGCCTAGGGCACCTCCAACTCGGCGAGTTGGCGTGATCCCCAAACCCTAGACGCCGGCTACACTCTCCCCTTGGTGCCCTCTAAACCCTAGATCACCATGGCCTCTCTCATAGTCCACAATACTCGCTCCGGCTTAAGGCGAAGCCCTGCGAGATCTCCCCTCTACTTCCGGTACCACGCGTCATCTTTGGAATCGTGAGGAGAGTGCTACAACCTCCGCTGCCTGCTGGAACAAGGGAGAGGAAGGTCTTCATCGAGTACCGAACATGTGACCGACTGCGGAAGTTCTGCCGGAACGCAGCGCAGGAAGGATCGTCTACGCGATCTTGAGATCGATAAGAGTACGACTACATCACCCACGGGAATCTTCTCTCGTTAACCGCTTTGGAATCTTCGAGGGTGAGTTCCTCTATCGACTCGTTGCTACAATCTAGTAGATAGATCTTGGCTTGTTTGTTTGCATGCGGTAGAATTTTTTTGTTTTCCATGCTACGAACCCCTACAGCGGTATTAGAGCTGTGTCTATATGTAGATCTATTGCACGAGTAGAACACAATGGTCATTGTGGGCGGTGGTGCTTTTATTATCAATTGCTTTTTGTGTACTTTGCATCTTGCGGTATGATGGGTTGAAGCGGCCCGGGGTAACCTTACATGACATCGTTCATGAGACTTGCTCCACGCTCAACATGCAACTTGTATTGCATAAGTGGCTTTGCGGGTGCCTGTCTCTCCCATCATAGTATAGATCCAATTTACAACGGGCACTTGATAGTTCAAGCATCAACGTTATGGTTCTTGTTCGTAAGTTAGAGCGACACTTATTGAAAGCCCCAAACCACATAAAATATGCAAAGAAATTAGAGGCGTCTAACTTTGTTTTGGAGGGGTGTGCTGTGATGTGATATGGCCATGATTGTGATTATATTTGATGTATGCAATGTTCCTTATTGTAAGTTGGCAACCGGCAGGAGCCATATGGTTGTCTTTAAATTTTGTTAAGACCCGCGTGTCTATTCAAAGTAGTTGTAATAGTTGAAGCTGGTGGACGACAACCATGAAACGGAGCCATTGACCTTGACGCTATGCCGGTGATGATGGAGATCATGTTCATGCTTGAAGATGGAGATCGGAAGCACAAGAAGAAAGGCCATATCATATCACATATTATGAATTGCATGTGATGTTAATCCTTTATGCATCTTGTATTGCTTAGTTAACGATGGTAGCATTATAAGATGATCCCTCAAGCACACAAATTTCAAGTTTTAAAGTGTTCATCCTTAGTAAGCACCGTTGCTCAAGCTCGTTGTTTCGAAGCACCACGTGATGATCGGGTGTGTTAGATTCTGCGAGTGTATACAACGTGAGCAAGCCAGAGTTGCTCATGCGGAAGCTAAGGTTTGATCTTGACGAGCCTAGCATGTACAGACATGGTCTCGGAACACGGATCACCGAAAGGTAAAGCATGAGTCATATAGTAGATATGATGAACATGTTGATTGTTCGCCATTGAAGCTACATCAACTCTCGTGATGATCGGTTTTGATGTGGTGGATTTGGTTCGTGTGATCACTAAAACAATGTGAGGGATATTGTTTTGAGTGAGAGTTCACCTAGATTAATTTAACTATTAATTAGAACTCAATTTGTCATAAACTTAGTCTAAACTATTGCAAATATGTTGTAGATCAATGGCGGTCCCTACCATCAATTTTAATGCGTTCCTAGAGAAAGAAAAGTTGAAAAACAATGGAAGCAACTTCGCGGATTGGTTCCGCAATTTGAGGATTGTCCTCAATGCTGGTAATTTGACCTATGTGCTGGATGCACATTGGTGACTACCATGCAGTGATGCTACCGATGAAGTAAAGAATGTTTACCTCACTCGGAAGAATCGATCTCCACGATTCAGTGTGCTATCTTGTATGGTTTGGAATCAGAGCTTCAGAAAAGGTTTGAGAACCATGACCCACATGATATTGTCTGTGAACTCAAAATGATATTTGAGGCTCACGCGACAGTTGAGAGTTATGAGGCTTCTGAAAAATTCTTTAACTGCAAGATGGAAGAGGGCAGCTCCGTCAGTGAGCATGTGCTTAAGATGTCTGGGCACGCAAACAAACTTCAAAGCTTGGGTATATTGATTCCTAATGCTTTGGGGATTTACCGTTTCCTCCAATCACTGCCACCAAGTTACAAGAACTTTGTGATGAACTACAATATGCAAAACATGAACAATACGTTGCCAGAACTCTTCTCCATGTTGAAATCTGCAGAAGTGGAGATCAAGAAAGAGCATCAAGTGTTGTTGGTCAATAAGACCACCAAATTCAAGAAAGGCAAGTCTAAGCAAAAGGGAAACTTCAAGAAGGGTGGTAAGAAAGTTGCCGCACCAGCGAAGAAGACCAAGGCTGGACCTAAACCTGATACTGAGTGCTTTTACTGCAAGGTAGAAGGTCACTGGAAGCGGAATTGCCCAAAGTACTTGGCGGATTTTAAGAACGGCAACATCAAGAACAAAGGTATATCCGATATACATGTTATTGATGTGTAACTCACTAGTACTCGTAGTAGTGCCTGGGTATTTGATACTGGTTCGGCTGCTCATATTTGTAACTCGAAACGGGTGTTGTAGAATAAACGAAAGCTAGCGAAGAACGAGGTGATGATGCACGTTGGAAATGGATCAAAGGTTGATGTGATTGCGGTCGGCACGCTACCCCTTCATCTACCATCAGGATTAGTTTTATAATTAAATAATTGTTATTTGGTGCTTGTGTGAAGCATGAACATTATATCTGGATCTTGTTTATTGCGAGACGGTTACTTGTTTAAGTCTGAGAATAATGGTTGTTCGATTTATATGAGTAATATTTTTAATGCACATGCACCTTTGATAGATGGTATATTCTTATTGAATCTCGATTGTAGTAATACACACATAAATAACATTGAGTCTAAGCGTTTGAAATTGAGCGATAACTCGACCTACATGTGGCACTATCGTCTTGGTCACATTGGAGTGAAGCGTATGAAGAAACTCCATTCCGATGGACTTCTTGAATCACTTGATTTCGAATAACTTGAAATATGCGAAGCATGTCTGATGGGTAAAATGACTAAGACTCCATTTTCTAGTATGATGGAGCGAGCTACGGACTTGTTGGAAATCATACATACCGATGTGTGTCGTCCAATGAGCGTAGCATCGCACGGTGGTTATCGTTATGTTCTTACCTTCACGGATGACTTGAGTAGATATGGGTATATCTATTTCATGAAACATAAGTCCAAAACTTTCGAGAAGTTTAAGAAATTTCAATACGAGGTAGAGAATCAACGTAACAAGAAGATTAAATTTCTACGTTCTGATCGTGGAGGTGAATATCTAAGTTACAAGTTTGGCGAGCATTTGAAGAAATGCAGAATACTTTCACAATTGACACCGCCGGGAACACCACAGCGTAATGGTGTGTCCGAACGTCGTAATCGAACTCTCTTAGATATGGTTCGTTCTATGATGTCACTTACAGATTTACCGCTATCGTTTTGGGGTTATGCATTAGAAACAGCCGCATTCACTTTAAATAGGGCACCATCTAAATCCGTTGAAACGACACCGTATGAATTATGGTTTGGGAAGAAACCTAAATTGTCGTTCCTTAAAGTTTGGGGTTGCGAAGCTTATGTAAAGAAGTTACAGCCGGACAAGCTTGAACCCAAAGCGGAAAAATGCGTATTCATAGGATACCCGAAAGAAACTATTGGGTATACCTTCTATCATAGATCCGAGGGAAAAATTTTTGTTGCTAAGAATGGATCCTTTCTACAGAAAGAATTTCTCTTGAAAGAAGTGACTGGAAGGAAAGTAGAACTCGACGAGGTTGTTGAACCTTCTCTCGAACTTGCGAGTAGCGTAGCACCGAAAGTAGTTCCTGTGGCGCCTACAACAATAAGATAGGAAGATAATGATGATGATCATGAAACTTCGGTTGAAGTTGCTACAGAACCTCGCAGGTCAACGAGAACTCGTACCACTCCTGATTGGTATGATCCCATTATGAGTGTCATGTTGGTGGATAACACCGATGACCCTGTGACATATGAGGAAGCGATGATGAGCCCAGATTCCAATAAATGGCAAGAAGCCATGAAATCCGAGATTGGATCCATGTACGAAAACCAAGTATGGACTTTGGTGGACTTACCGGATGGCCGGAAGGCTGTCGAGAACAAATGGATTTTCAAGAAGAAAACAGATGCTGATGGTAATGTAACTGTCTATAAAGCTCGACTTGTCGCAAAAGGGTTTCGACAAATTCAAGGAGTTGACTACGATGAGACTTTCTCACCGGTAGCGAAGCTAAAGTCTGTGAGGATTATGTTAGCAATCGCTGCATATTATGATTATGAGATATGGCAGATGGATGTCAAAACGGCGTTCCTCAATGGAGACATTGATGAAGAGTTGTATATGATGCAACCCAAAGGTTTTGTCGATTCTAAAGATGCTAACAAGGTATGCAAACTTCAAAGGTCCATATATGGATTAAAGCAAGCATCCCGAAGTTGGAATCAACGTTTTGATAAGGTAATCAAAAGTTTTGGTTTTATGCAAACTTATGGAGAAGCTTGTATTTACAAGAAAGTGAGTGGGAGCTCTGTAGCATTCTTAATACTTTATGTAGATGACATATTGTTGATTGGGAATGATGTAGACCTTCTTAATAGTGTCAAGGAATATTTGAATAATAGTTTTTCAATGAAAGATCTTGGCGAAGCAGCTTACATATTAGGCATAAAGATTTATAGAGATAGATCAAGACGCCTAATATCATTGTCACAAAGTACATATTTGGACAAAGTTCTAAAGAGGTTTGGAATGGAAGATAGCAAGAAAGGGTTCTTTCCCATGTTGCCCAATACGACCTTGAGTAAAACTCAAAGTCCAGCAACGGCAGAAGATAAAGAAAGGATGAGTAAGACTCCCTATGCCTCAGCCATATGATCTCTAATGTATGCCATGCTATGTACTAGACCCGACATTGCATATGCTGTTAGATATCAAAGTGATCCAGGAGTGGATCATTGGATAGCAGTCAAAAACATCCTTAAGTACTTGAGAAGAACTAAGGATATGGTTCTTTCTTATGCAGGTGATGAACAGCTTGTTGTTAATGGTTACACCGATGCTAGTTGGAACACTGATCCGGATGATTCTAAATCTCAATCTGCATACATATTTACTTTGAATGGTGCAGCAGTTAGCTGGAGGAGTGCAACGCAAAGAGTTGTGGCGAGATCTTCAACTGAATCGGAATACATAGCTGCTTTGGAGGCTTCACAAGAAGCGATATGGATGAAGGAGTTCATTACAGAGCTCGGTGTGGTTCCAAGTGCGCTGGACCCAATGTCTATCTACTGTGATAACATGGGCGCCATAGCCAATGCGCAAGAACCAAGGTCACACAAGAAGCTGAAGCACTTCAAGCTACGTTTTCACGCTATTCGAGAACATGTCCAAGATGGTGACATAAAGATTTGCAAAGTACACATAGATCTGAATGTGGCGGATCCGTTGACTAAACCTATCCCGAGGGCAAAACATGACCAACACCAAACTTCCATGGGTGTTCGGTATATTACCATGTAATCTAGATTAGTTGACTCTAGTGTAAGTGGGAGACTGTTGGAGATATGCCATAGAGGCAATAATAAATGTAGTTATTATTATATCTTTGTGTTTATGATAAATGTTTACATTCATGCTATAACAGTATTAACCAAAAACATTAATACTTGTGTGATTTGTAAACTAAATTAGAGTCCCTAGTAAAGCCTCTTTATAATACTAGCTTGTTGATTAATAGATGATCATGGTTTCTTGATCATGAACATTTGAGATGTTGTTAATAACAAGGTCATATCATTAGGAGAATGATATGATGGACATACTCCTATAGATAAGCGTAGCATAAAGATCAAGTCATTTTAATAGTTCAATTGCTATAAGCTTTCTGATACATAGTAACCTAATTCCTTCGACCATGAAATCATGCTTATCACCATCACTGGAAGGATGCTTTGATGACATCAAACACCACATCGTAACTGGGTGGCAATAAAGGTGGCATTGAGTGTTCGGAAAGTATGGGTTGAAACACATGGATCAAGAGTGGGATTTGTCCATCCATATGACAGATAGATATACTCTAGGCCCTCTCGGTGGAATGTCATCCAATTAGCTTGCAAGCATGTGACTAGCTCACAAGGGATCACATATCACGGGAACGAGAAAAGAGTAGTTATCAGTAACGAGGTTGAACTAGGTATGCAGAGATACCGACGATCAAAACCTCGGATAAGTAAACTATCGTGAGACAAAGGGAAATTGCTATCGTATGTAAGTGGTTCATTCGATCGCAAAGTAATCGTAGAAATATGTGGGAGCCATATGAATTTCCAGATTCCTCTATTGGTTATTGATCGGAGAAGTGTCTCGGTCATGTCCGCATAATTCACGAACCGTAGGGAGACACACTTAAGGATTCGATGTTGTTGAGTAGTTATGCAATGATGAATAAGAGACCAAATGTTGTTTGGAGTCTCGGATGGGATCCGGGATATCACGAGGAGATCCGGAATGGTCCGAAGAATAAGATTCATATAAGGAAAGTCCTATTTCGGAGTTGGGGAATGATTCCGATGTTTTCACCGGGAATGTTCTAGAAGGGTCCGGAAGGTCTGGCACTCCGGAGGGGAAGGGTACATGAATGTGTCATGACAATATGGAATGGTTGCATCATGTACTAGGTCACTTGGATGGGCAAAATGAAGGGAGAAATCAAATCCTAGTTTGAAAGTCAAACGCGAATTTGAAAAAGTCAAACGACAAGTTTGCTTGGTGGAGGGAGAGTAGGAAACCTACTTGGGGAGGAAGTCCTCTTCCCTCCACCCGCCGGCCAAGGAGGCCGAGTAGGGGGAGGACTTCCTCCTCCCAATCGGCCACCCTCCACCTATATAAGGAGGGGTAGGGCGCCCCTACCCCTCACACCCAAAACCCTAAACCCAAGCCGCCGGCGCCACCACCTCCTTGAGCCGCCGCCTAGAGCACCTCCAACTCGGCGAGTTGGGGTGATCCCTAAACCCTAGCCACCGGCTACACTCTCCCCTTGGTGCCCTCTAAAGCCTAGATCACCAAGGCCTCTCTCATAGTCCACCATACTCGCTCCGGCTTAAGGCGAAGCCCTACGAGATCTCCCCTCTACTTCCGGTACCACGCCGTCGTGCTGCCGAAATCGTGAGGAGAGTGCTACAACCTCCGCTGCCTGCTGGAACAAGGGAGAGGAAGGTCTTCATCGAGTACCGAATGTGTGACCGACTGCGGAAGCGCTATCGGAACGCAGCGCTGGAAGGATCGTCTACGCGAGCTTGAGATCGGCAAGAGTATGACTACATCACCCACGAGAATCTGCTCTCATTAACAGCTTTGGAATCTTCGAGGGTGAGTTCCTCTATCGACTCATCGCTACAATCTAGTAGATAGATCTTGGCTTGTTTGTTTGCATGCGGTAGAAATTTTTTGTTTTCCATGCTACGAACCCCTACAATATCTTCCACTAAGTAGGTACCAGCGGTGGGACGAGGATAGAAAGGACGCGTCTCATCAAAAGTAACATCCCGAGAGATATGCATCCGACGACCAACAGGGTCCCAACAGCGATAGCCCTTATGCTCATCACTGTATCCAAAGAAGACACACTCAACAGACTGAGCGGTTAGTTTAGTGCGTTCGCGAGGAGCAAGGAGAACATAACAAACACAACCAAACAAGCGAAGCATGGAGTAGTCTGGAGACTGTCCAGATAGGCGCTCAAGAGGGATACCACCCTGCTGAGCGGCAGAAGGATGAATATTGATGAGGTAAGCCAACTTAGCGACAACCTCAGCCCAGAAATGTGGCGGAAGAGAAGAAGCAATCATCATGGCACGGGTGGTCTCAAGAAGATGGCGATGCTTACGCTCAGCAACGCCATTCTGGGCATGTGCGCCAGGACAGGAGAACTGAGCAAGGGTGCCCTGCTCAGCAAGAACACCTCGCAACATCTGGGAGATATACTCACCAGCAGAATCAACACGAAACACACGAATGGGGGTAGAATATTGAGGATGGACCATGGCCGCAAAACGCTGATATATGGAGAGCACTTCACTGCGAGAGCGCATAAAATACAACCAAGTGTACCGAGAAAAATCATCGATGAATAAAATATAGTAGCGATGGCCTCCTTTTGAAGCAAAAGGAGCTGGACCCCAAACATCGGAATGAACTAAATCAAAAGGTCGCTGAGATACAGACGCGCTAGTAGGGTAGGGAAGCTAAATCTGTTTGCCCAACCTACAGCCCTGACAATGTAAAGACCCATCTCCTGAGACAGACCCCAGAAGACCACGATGAACTAATGACGACAGGCGAGAGTCACAAAGGTGACCAAGACGATGATGCCACTGCTGAAAGGAGATGGTAGAAGAGGCGACGACCGGAGAAGAACTGGAAGATGAAATGGCAGTGGAAGGAACACGAAGCCAGTCTAACTCCCAAAGCCCTGAAGAATCACGGCTGCGAGGGCCAGCTCCAACCAGGGCCTGTGTGCGATGGTCCTGAACAACACAAGAATCAGCATCAAGAATGAAGCGACCACCAGAGTTAGTAAGCTGGCTAGCAGAAAACAGATTCATCTTAAGACGAGGAATATGAGAAATATTAGGAACAGAAAAAGAAGAAGTAGAAAGGGTGCCCGGACTAGAAATAGGAAGAGAGGTACCATCGGCCGTGAGAACACAGACAGGAGAGGGGAGAGAACGAAGAGCAAACAGAAAAGAAGACTCAGAGGTCATATGAAAAGAAGCTCCAGAATCCAGATACCACGGAGACGTACCTGACTGTGTAGAAGGTGGTGGTCGCGCAGTAACTGAAGAATTAGTCACAGAACCAGCAGTGCCCGTCGAAGAAGAGCCTGTAGCAGCAAGCAGACTGCAAAGACTCCTGATAATGTCCTGATCAGAGAGAGCAACAAATGAAGATCCGGAAGGAGCCGACTGCCAGAGAGCCTGGTGCTGCTGACGTAAACTGGGATCCCGTGTATAACAGGTGGCCTAAGTGTGGCCATCCCTATTGCAGTAAGAGCAGTGACAAAGAGAACTATGGCGATCCTGACCACGAGCCTGCTGGTGCTGACTCTGACCCTGAGACTGCTGGTGCTGAAGCTCACCCTGACCTGGAGGAGTGGGTAGTATCGGCGGCGGCACAGAGGACCGCGGCTAAGTCAGGGGAGCAGGCGGCAGAGGAGGACCACGAGTAGCAAGCACAGATGGTACCGCAAGAAGACCAGCACCACAGAGATGAGTCTCCTCAGCTCGAAGCTCAGACAACACCTCAGAGAGCGGAACACGACCACGAGCATTCAGCTGAGCACGGCGGGGCTCGAACTCCCGGCGGAGCTGAGATAGAAACTCATAGATGCGGTGGAACTCCAAATCCGAGCGCATGATCTGACAGCACGGACATGTGCCACAAACAGCAGTACAGAGAGAATCAAGCTAACGCCAGATAGCAGCACTCTGAGTATAGAACTCATCAATAGTGGAATCACCTTGCTGAAGAGCATGCTCCTGGCGAACCACAGACAGGTAAAGAGCATCCCCAGACGGCTGATAGCGCTGATGAAGGTGTGCCTACTAAGCGGCAACAGTAGGGAGACTCATGAACTCAGCAGCAAACTGGGGCAGAACACTGGAGGTGAGGATAGCAGCAGCACAAGCATCCTCATCGACCCACTGAGTGTAGGCAGTCAGATCGTGGCGATAGGCCTCGAGATCAGAAGAGTACTGCTTGAACTTCAGGTCATAAGCAGCAACAGCACTATCATCGGCACTCTGAGCAGCATCCTTGGCCTCCTGAGAAACATCAGCGCCGAGAACAATCGGCTTCGACGGAATAGGAGCCACAGGAGCAGGGGGCACGGCGGACAGGAGACCTCGCCGGAGAGCACACCCCAAAGACGGAGACCGCGCATGTGAACGCACATAAAGGCAGCGAAATCAGGATAATTCGCGCCATCGAAGATCACCGGGCAGCGAGGAATCACAACATAACCCGACGAAGAAGACGTAGCTCTCTCCCTCTCTCTCTCTCTCTCTTTGTCTCTCTCTTTTTTTTCTCTTTTTTTATAGATCTGGTCAACCCAGCTATAGGCAGATGCTGACCAAAATCCGGCCAAATTCCGGCGAACCGGGACGAGGGTCGGTGCCTAAGGGCCGAGGGAGACCAATTCCGGCCGCCGGGGAGCGATTCCCGGCAGCGCTGACGGCCGGTGACACAAGTACGGCGGTCAGACAAGCCGGCGACTGGACCGAGGCGGGAGGTCGACGCAGTAGTGACTGAGGCGGGGGGGGGGGGGGGGTTGATGCAGTACAGATCGGGCGGGAGCAGACCGAGGGCGGGAGGCGGCGGGAGAACTCGCACGTGGCCCGCGTGTGGAGATTGGCGGCGGCGAGTGACGGGCAGAGAAGTCCCGCATGTGGAGGACGAGCAGAGAGGTCCCTCGCGTGGAGGAGGTCCCACACGTGGAGGAGGTCCCGAGCGTGGAGGTGGATATGGTGAAGACGAGATCGATCTGGCCTTGAAAGAATATCAATCTGAGACCGATCTGGAGACCGGCGAGATGGAGATCGGGCAGGTGGCGGCGGCCCGATGAAGAAGCAGACGACAGCGGCAGCCGGCGGCGACGTCGGCAAAGACCGGCGACGACAGGGACAGTGGCGGCTGTGACGATGTTGCGAAAAAAAATCTAACCTAACTCTGATACCATGTTAGGAATATGCAACATCTATTCCTCTAGGGGCCAAAGGCCACAATATATAGTATAGGTACAAGTGTGAATATGCAGGAAGCCACCTAACATATGGGGAAACAACAATATACAAATATATACATCTAACAATTACTAATCACAAAAATCTCAATAATTTCTTAATTTAAGCTGCTAGCCCCGACAGGAGTTTCTTGCCATGGAGCTTTGATCGTGTAAAATTCCACACTTCCGTTCTGCTCCCTTCTCTTTTCTCCTATAAGAGATTAAAGTGGCAACAACAAAATATATCCATGCTTTATTCTATATATCCTAGTCCGTTCATTTAGTTTCTGTGTTCCAGATTAAGAATTATTAATTACTGTACTAGTTATGTACTTAACTGAATGAAACCGAACATAGTTGTTCGTCTTAAATATCTCTACTACTTAAAAAAGACGAACTGTTCCGTGTTCTGCCGGCCCTGCGTTTCGCTTCTAGGCTTTGTCCGCTTCGTCGCCCAGTTCCACGAGAAAAAAATCATGACCTGCACAATCACCGTTGTATCGTCTGCCCTCTCTATGCCTTCCCCGACGCGTTCTCATCTCCTCCCGATCTGAACTCCCTCCTGACTCCCCGCCTTCGTCCCCTCGACCAGCCACCAGCGGCGCCCTCCTCTCCAGGACATCGGCGGCGCCCTACCAACTCGCCCACTGTCGCCGGCCTTCCCTTCCAGCCACGGGCAGAACCCTTCCTTCCTGCCCCTCCCCTGCACCGCCGGTTTCCCGTCCACAGATCAACGACATGCTCCTCAACGGCAGGGTCCTGCATCCCTGCACACTGATTGGTCATCCGCACAACCGGGACGCATAAACTGCCGCCGTCATTCCTCTCCACGGGCTTGCACCCTACAAACTCAGATGCGGACGGGTGCCAGAGTTATGCATATTGCAAGCTGAACATCAAAATAGGTTCGTACCCTCCTCCATATATTGGTTAATATATTTGCTTGAGTAGTTTTTGTTACCGCACATTAAAAAATCTTGGCACTTCTCAGGAAATATTTCAAACCAATCGTAGATGGTTTGGTTGTTTGGACATGTCTCACCTTGCATGATATTACGAAGATCCTCCCCTTCCGCTTCTCTCTGATCAAAAATTGGAGAGGGAGAGGAGGCTGGGGAGGGAGGGAAGTACTCGTGGTGTGTAGGGAAATTGGAGGCCGGAAATTGGAGATTAGGGAGGGACAGAGAGGAAGCCGGCAATGGTGCATGGAGGCGTGTGTCAGACCGTAGAGGATCAAGACGAGAGCTGAATTGTTTTTCCTCATAGAACTTGGTCTCAACCTGCTCCCTGTGTCAATCTTTCATTATCTCCTACTTACTCTGTCTAGCTATTGACTCATTACCGATTTAGGGATTATTTCTAGGGTTTATTGGTGATGATGAATTAGGGGGGAGAGGCGCTGCCCCATGCCACGGTAACAATTTTGAAGATGGTAAATCCGAGTGCTTTAAATTATTTGTTAGGGGTGAGAACTGCTTCATCACTCTCTTAGGTATGCCTTTTACTCAATTTCTTTTGGATATGTTGTCCTTTAATTAGGAATTGAAAGGAATGGATTCCTCAAGTTCTCTTCAGAAAATGACGCAGCTGTAGCACTGAAGAAGATGATCGATGAGGTAATATATGGTTTGTGAATATAGCGAAAGTCAAGATCTCGGGATAATATGCAAGTATTTTTGTTGTTCTTTTCTTTATGCTAACACAACTATTGCGCAAATAATTATTTCAGCAGCATGCTGGAAGGTACATATGGTGCACTATGGAAACAGTGGATGATCTACTGCTGCCATTGAGTAAAGTGCTTATTTGGTATCATTTTTGTATTTGGAATTTGTGATGTTAAATGGAGCCCTGGACATGTACCTTGGATTTTCCGGTCTAGAGGCGTGTCGCATTGCCCCTTGAATTCCTACTAGAGATGCATTGAACTTCTAGCCTACTACTTTTCCTAACATTGTTTTAAATGCTGAATAAGCCATCTTTGTTGTCAGATGTTTATACTTACTTGCTAAAACGCCTTGTAGATTCTTATATGATGTCTGACTGATTGTATTCTTCTACCGAGTTACTTTTGTGATATGCACTATTTTTCTCATTAAAGTAGACGCATTCTCGTGTGATGTTCCTGGAGCAATACTTTTCTGTAACAAACGGTTTCATGTTTCTATCACCATTATGTACATATATGCGTACAATATTATGATTGGTTTAGTACAACCGTAAATGTGCGTGTTTAGCAAATGCAGAAATAAACAGATCATGAGATTGAGGTTTCTCCAATATATGCTTTTGTAAAGATATATGTTTCCAGCTACCTTACCTATTTCAGCATCAGTTTTAATACTAGCAATGGTTTAATTATTTCTCCTGTAGAACGTAGCTTTACAAGTAGTTCATGGTCACACATTTTGCAGAAGCCAGGCCCAGAGCCGCCGACACAGGAAGACAAAACTGCTGCCCCAGACACAACATGTAGTTGTTTTGCGGTAAGGAAGGATAGATAGGCGTTGCAGCCGCACCATTAAAGCCAAGATTTAGGTAAGGAGCTTTCTGGTTGTCATGTGATTCTCAAAATGTATGTCCATGATAGAGGTTTTTGTAGTTGTGTTCCCTGATTTATGCTTAGATTGTATTGTACTCTTGTCAATTACACCAATAATGATAAATTGTTCAGAATTTCATGAAAACAAGCTACCAGTTTTTAATATGCTTGGATAGTTTGTCACTTATTTAAATTGTTAATTGTGATCCAGCTCTATAAGAGTAGCCACAATGGATCAACGCTTACCTAGAGGCATACGAAGCAAAAATAAATCAAAATAAAATAAAATAATTGTGATCCAGCTCTATAAGAGCAGCCACAATGGATCAACGCTTACCTAGACGCCTACGAAGCAAAGTAAATTAAAAAAATAAAATAGGAAGCGAAGCGGTAAGCTACCCAAAGCTGGGCGCTTAGTGCGGACGCTAATTATAGATCCCAGCAGTCTCCGCTCTTCACGAACACACACAAAAAAATTGACTACCGTCGGACACAGAGATTTGCACCGGGTGCCCGCGATTCAAGGCTTCAACTGCTGATGCAACAGGATTTTAGTCCTAACGTCGTCTTTTAAGCGCCACATTGTGGCTGCTCTAAGCGCTCTGACTTCTAAATATACCCCATGATGCATACAGCATTGGTTAACCAGTCGAAATGGCATCATACAACATTCCTGCAGTTTAATTTGTCTTATCTTAATTTTTTGTTTAGAGCCTAGGTTTGTGGAACCATAGAGAAAGGACTTGGGACACTTATGAGTGAATTATGAGAGCTGCTACACACCCGATGTTTTTTATACGATTCATGTACGACGGCAGCATCCAACCATTCATACCCGTGAGGACATCTATAGCAAGCCACATGATTGTTTGTTGTGCACACATCGGACAAAGAGCGTCGTGTGTATAGAAGTTTCGATGAATTATTTTCTAACTTTGACCATAACCCATTTGCAAGGGCATCCGATGTAAATTTATAGCATGCTCATGTGAGTCTTCCTGAACACTTCTTGCAGATAGCACCAATTCATCGTGTAACTCTGCAAGACGGCAGAGAAGTAGTTGTGGAAACTCTGGTCCTTTATTTTCTAGAAGATGGCACTAGATAATATATCTTTGGTAGCTATAACCTATAAGATCTTTTGTATCCGCAAGTACAACCTATAGAAAATAGCCATTTCTTTTGGAGTTAATGCAACATACTCTTATTCTTGGAGAACAGGCCACCGCGCGCGCTGTAACAGATTTGACGCCATTGTCTTCCTCTCCTCTAGGAACAGGGGCCAGTGGCGACAAAGGGCTTAGAGCTCCCGGCGTGGGCGATGACGACCAGATCCCGACCTCTGCTGTGTGTAGACATGCCTCCTTACTGTGTGTGGGTTAATGCATATGAATCCCTCTTTTTTGCTGAAGTTTAGCCAAGTACTCTTTTGTTTCTTTAATACTCCAAGTAATCATACCATTCCATAGTCTCAGAAAAATGGTTTCTTTTTTCATTTTCTTTTGTTATGTTTTCTTTAAGGAAACCCAAAGGTGTTGATAGCGTTAACTATCTGTTTTATAGTGAAACCCTCTTTATTAATGTAGTCAAGTTTCTGGTGGCTTTGGAAGTCATGTATCAATTAAAACAGTATTTTTTTGGCACTTCCGATTATATAATATATTCAAAGATAATGCTTCATCGACCATCTTTTGATCCAATCAAATTGAAGTGGAATCAATATGCCATCTATTCTTTCGATGAAAATGTGCACTAGCCTGCTAGACATATATAGTATAGGGCATACTAATGCCAAAATGATTATATGTTTTACTAGAGTATTGCTAATTTATTGATATATACAGAATAACTACAAAACATTTACGCCTGCTTCTTTAGAGTTAGAGGAAAATCCTACATGGATGCCACAATGATAAAAAGTAGCAATTGGTGAGATTCCATCCAACTTATAGAGACATCTATTTTGAGGGAATACATCTCTCTTACACGGTTACAGCAGGTTTGTACGCATTCACATTGTATCATCACTCATCGTGTTACGCTGGTGATTATTGGAGCCAAAAAAGGTACCAGTCTGTTGTATTATTGCAGTTATTCTATTGCCTAATTCTCTACTCTCCCCATATTTCTAGACTTAGTTATGCAAGGCTATGTGTATGTGTACTGTTTGGATTACAGGCAAGTGATACTCTGCTTTGATTCTATTTACCCATGTTTGCATATTTGGTAAGTTATTCAGGACTCCTCTTCAAGTGGTTAAATCTGCCGAGCTGTGTGGCACAAATGGATTATTTGCACTAAATCTGAATGGTTCGGACAACTCACTTTTCTATAAGAATTTAACATCTGTTACCCAAACCCGACAGACTACTTTTGTACACTACCGTGAATGTAATCTTTGGTCTTCGGTTGCAGAAATTAATATTGATGATTCCCGTGTAGCCGAGTCCAAATAACAGACTTAGCCGGATGCACAAATTTCATCATGGGAAGAGTTCAAGAGATATTTTGAGCATGCCGGTGAATAAGAGTTTTGTTGCAGGATTTAACTGCCAAGTGTACCGCATATTCTAAAACGAACCTTTTTTTGCGCGTTCATATATGATAAATTTAACACTCGTGGACATGTTATGATTTAATTAAGTATATGTGGGTAATCAAAGGGGGGAAAGTTTGTGCACGTCGATATATTTTGATAAAGTGTCACTTTAAATGAAGTTATAAAATAAGTGATAAATATCATGTTTTTGTATGGTTAAAAGTCTTGCAAAATCTAAATCCACCAAAGTATGAATGACTCGGTAATTTAGAGGTTTTTGACCTACTCCTATGCTATACTGTTTTTTTGCTGGTGTGCATGTTTGCTTGGAAGAATCATGCTAGCTACTGCATGTTTAGAGCTGCACTGGAGGTAAGGCTGTGAATTACTTAGAAGTTTGTGACATGTGGAGTGTGTTCATGCAGGTTCTTGCAGGACCTTTCTGTCATATTGTTACTCAACCGATTTGTCTTATTGTACAATAACTCCTATGAAGATAATTAGACTTTTTATAATTATGATGGTGAATATTAGACAGTGTTGACATAGCGTCCCATCCCATGACAAGAAACAAAGGACGGGCTAAATTCCTTGCCTTGTAACAGGGTCAGTAGCTCTCCTTCTTCCAAAGTCTTTTGTACCCTTTGCTGCAATTTCATGGTTGGGTATGCGGTTATAGTTCTTCTTTCATTTCATAATGTCTTCGTAGCTAGGCTACTGGAGGAGCTGAACTCTAAAGTGACGAGGAGCTGAACTCTAAAGTAGTGACTTTTTTTAGCACAAGTCTCTAATCAATGACGGTTGTTGACCTCAAACTGTTGCGACCATCCATTTCAAACACATGTATGAGTTCTAATATTTTCTTTACTTATAGTTGTGCACATGTCCATGCCAATTTGTAACATTTACAAGTTGATATGTTTTGATTGTGTAATTTGAATGCTCATAATTTGACCGGCACAATATATCTATTTTTTTATGTCCACATCACACTTTCTATACAAAGCCAGAATAAAATACCATGTTGATATCCTCATTCAGTCCAGATGAATTTTTGTAATGACATTTTAATCAGTATGTCGAAGAATGGCACCTAACTGAGTTTGTGTAGTGCTGCTATGGGAATGATCAAATGAGTGACAATGTCGATTTTGCCAGACATTTAGAAAACGTTGGCAGATAGCAGCTGAATGACATGGGTGACTATGAACACTAACGGGAAAGGAGAAGCATGACATATGCATCCTTATCATGCCTTTGGGGCACTATGTTTTGGTGCGGATTTTTTTGTATCAGGAACAAGTGAGTGTAGATCTGGTTCGTCAATAGTTAAATTGGGAGGCGTTGACCCAACTCTTGGTGTCATATTATCCGTTACCTATATGAATCGTTACTCCATGTAACCGGTATCAAAGAGCAAAAGCAATATAAAATAGAAGTGTGATGTGAAACAAATAGAATATAATTTTGCCAGTTTTACAAACACAAATTGAATGCTCTTACCTATGGCAAAGGTGGTATATATTGATGTTGAAATGATGATTAATAAGGTATCTTCTTTTCACATACCAACTTATGTGTTTTATAAATTGCATATGTGGAGAGAAAAAAATCGAGATCCCGTAGCAACGCACGGGCATTCAGCTAGTATATATAATATAAGCAAGACGAGGAGTGTACTATAAAATCGGAGGGGCTTACTCACATGAAAGGGATATAAGACGGGGTGTTCTCCACAATGTGCAAGAAGAAGCGCACGAATATCAAAGCACGAATGGACGTCTAGGATAAATCCAGGACATCCTCGTATATTTAGAGTTGTATTTTCGATATAGTACCAATGAGTGAGGGTCATATCATACGCTACACTATCGGAGGCAATCCATCGCCTCATTGAGAACATGAGTGAGATATTTTCTCGGGAGTGTCTAGATCTCAGGCATCTGAGAACTTTTTAATCTAAGTAAGACATCATCTCACTATTTATATTAATTTTCAGTTTTAACCTAGTTGCAACTCATTAAATTTTTAATTATAACCTAGTTGCAACTCATGTGTAAGTCTCGCATTACATGAATTGTAAGATAGATCCAATGGCGAAAGAGATAACTGAGACATAATAAGTTCTCTAGTGCCTAAAAACTAGCAAATCCGATTTTACCATATATCTATGAAAGCAATAGCTAGTCAGATGTAAATTTTCGATCCGACGCCCGCTTGATCGATGTATTATCAATAACAATTGTATCTGTGAAAGATATTTAGTACTCTTGGCTCATACTCAAGATAAGAGTTAATATTTTGGAAAAGCTAGAACGGAGGGTGTAATAAATTAAGGAGTTGCCAGTGGAGTGATGAGAATTAGATTTATATGTGTCAAACAATAATAGAAGTGATAAATATAGTTAATATCTTGCATAATTTTCTTTGTAAGGTAACACATACAGTACATTGTTAGAGCATCTCCATCCGTTGGAGTCCCCTTGGTTGAAATCCGGCAAATTTATTCGTCGGATTGGGCGAAAGTTTGGCCTTGGGTCTAAAACTTCCTAGTCGCGAGGCCAGGTGATGCCGGCGGTCACATTTGAATTCATGGAATTTAAATCAAAATGAGGCGAAGTTCAAGCAAATTTAAGATAAATCCGTACTAATCCCGCAAGATATATAGCATATAGGAGAAATCGGTTCATTACATAGTCTACTTAGGCCGAAATTTAAATTAAAAACAGGATAACATGAACTAAAATGCAGCCGGCACCGGGAGCGCCCTAGTTCATGCCAAGGCTCCGTTAGAACAAGGTGTCATAGTCGTCGTCCTCGTTGCTAGGCGGGCGGCGGCTGCTTCCCTGGCCAGGGTCGCTGACTCATGCAGGCCAGCTGCTCGGCCTAGCAACATCGTTGTTGCTGTAATCCAGGAAGACAATATTGTTGCGGCGATAGGCCCGATGATTGGCGGCACGCAGGAGCGCCCGATGGCAGGCGGCCTCCTCCCACTCGTACTCCATCTTGGACCAGGCGAGAGCATCGACGAGCCGCATCGGCGGCACGTCGTTGAAGGAGGCTTCCATCGCCAGCTTGAGGGCGTAGCTGTCCTGCTCGTCCTCCAGCTTCAGACGGACGGGGCGAAGTCGCCCAGAAGGAAGAGAGTGTTGTGGCGTCTGTGAGGCGCGGGGACCGCTGATGGCGTTGCCGCGTGTAGCCCGTGGGGGTGGCGGCGTATCAGATCCATCGCCGAAGAGGGCGGAGAGGACGGCTCACGCTTCACCGGTAGAAGCGGAGGCGCGCGGTCGCGCCTCGCCTGAGGAGCAGGAGGCTGAGGCCGAAGATGACGAGGAGAAGGCTCTCATACGCCTTGGCAGCTAGGAGTAGCCACGTTAGTGCTTGCCTGTCAACACCCGGATTTTAAATCCCAGATGCCTGTTATGGCATACATCGCAATCCCAGGATTACCATTTTTGTGAGACATAACAGATTTGGATACCACAGTACATCATCCATCACAAACCATACATAAGGTCTTACACAAATAAGGATCTCATGATCAAGTTCTTAATACAACCCGAGCAGCAGAAATACGTAATAATAATAACGGTAGCATAGGCGAAGCTCCATCTTCGGGGTCACAGGAAATGCTGACGATGGGAGATGATCCTAGTTGTCGTAACCTGCCTGGGGTTCATCCTCCTGGTACTCCTCTTTATAGTCTGTCCACGGGAATAGCCAGGGACAAATCCATGAGTACTCTTTAAGTACTCGCAAACTAATACTAACAAGTGAAGGCGGTTTATGTAATAGGACACTAAGCTCTAGGGTTGTTTTGCAAAAAGCCAGATTTACCTCTACTAAGTTCAGAAACAAAGAATGCTAGTTGAAATTTTATAACACCTAAGTGGGAACTTGTATTTCATATCACAACTCTGTTGTGGTCAAGTCAAAATCTCAATTCATTTCCCAAGTCATTTTGAAAACATCTGACGGGGGAACAGTATGGCCACTCCAACTGTCCATAACTGCGGATGCGGCTACTCGAATAGTTTGACACTCTTCAGAGATTGTACACTTTCACCACAACATTCGATACATCCGTAGGAACAAATTCTGAATTCATCATACTCAGTATGCGGATAATCAATCCTAACCTTTCAATTACATGCCCTAGTATAAGCACCTCTCCTATGAGTTTGGCCTCCCAACCATGACCAACTTTCATCTTGGGTACTACACAGGTAGACAATCATCACAAGGTAGCCTCAGCTCAAACCTTGGCCGTGAGGGAACCCATACTCAGGTGTATAATTTTCCAGTCAAGCCCTACCCAATTCTCGGGTATTATGGTTGTACGGTTAAATTAGAATGGTATCGCATCCAGACAACCATCAGTTTTATAAAGGGCTAAGGCTCATGCCTCAACATTTTCATCACCAAAATCATCTAGTGTTCGGAAACACATGTCAAAACATCTCAATAGAATGATCCATCATTCCAAGGTTTTCATAATCATTTTCACCAAGTATTCCCATCCAATGCTAATCAAGTTTTATGCTTAGCACTAGCATCTATAAGTGGGGATAAGTACTAATGAGGGGTGGTAAACTAGTGGAGTTTAACTAAGTTCAATCTCATGCCTTAGGATGGCATAAAGATTATCTAGCTTAGGCCAAGTTTTATGCTCTTTATGCAACCTTCAATTATCTTTTTAATATCTACAATTTACTCAAGTAAACTCTAAGTAATAGCTTTGATAAAAAAATAAAGTAGCAAGCTTGTAAGTAAAACTAGGATTGTGGTTATCAAGTGAGTATAATCATATATGCTTAAGGCATATAGTTGGCAGGGTAACAAACAAGTATTTGTTTGCATAGGTATAGTATCTTGCAAGTGTTAGCTTGCTCAATCAACTAGTAATATTAGGCTTGCTAAACTAGAGTATCTTGCAAGTGTTAGCTTGCCTTGTGCAGAGCAGTGGTTGAAGTTCTCCTCGGCTTCTTCTTCGTAGTATCCTCCTTCCTCCTCGTATCCTTGGTCGGTACTAGCGTTTATGAATAAATACGAGGTACACAATCACCAAACAATACTTAACTACTTTCAATCATCACACACAAGGGTTCTATAGATGATCTAGCATCATCACTAATATTACAAGATTAAAGCTTTGTCTTATTTCTTTTATTTTTAGAAAAGTAATTTCTACTCATTGAAAAACTACTTAAGATTTAATATTCTCCAAACCAAACATGGGATCATGTTGATACATGTCATCACCACATCATTCAGTACATGGGAATCTAATTTAAAGTGGTGTCACAATTTAATAAGATTTAACCTTTTATTTTAAATAAAAATAAATGACTAGAAAGGCCTATGTGGTATCCTTTTATTACTTGAACATTATTTCTGTAAGTAAACCCATATGTTTATATATTCTGAAAGGTATGATCAAATGTCATTTTTGTGAGTTGGAATCAACTCAAAAGCTATTATGGTTTAAATTTGAAAAATGTTTGAATGCAGAAAAGCTTCTGCCTTGTTATTTTTACCAAGGTTGATCTATAGGTTCAAATGATTTGGATCCAACGGGCTTGGATTAAGCATTTCAATATATTTCTAACAAAATTGGTGTCATTCAATTTGGTTCACTGAATCGAGCTGGGTTGATTTTTGAAACTGGGTACAGAACTATGTTTGAACCAAAATGGAAAAAGTTAAATTCAAACGACTGGGCTGCGCGGGAACTGCTAATGGGCCGGCCCAGTGTCAATCCGCGGCGCGGGGCTCAACTGACAGGGGGTTCCACCAGTCAGTGTCTCTTTAAACGCCTTGGCGATGCAGGGCAATCTCATCCGCACGATCTAAGTCTAATCGAACGGCTGCTACTCATCGTCCACGTCGGGCGGTGCCGGCGAGACATAAACCTAACGCGGCAGGTGGGGGTCGTCGGGGGCTCACCGCGGCTCAGGCAAAGGTCGGCGATGCGGGCGAACGACGAAGTCGGCAACGGCGAACCTCCTGGTACCGGCAGCTCCTCCTGGGGTGGACGAAATCGACGGTGCCCTTCTTCTCCAGAGGCGGCCTGCTGCGACGCAATTCTGGCGATGAGGTGGAACGATCAGTGAGGTGAGGGGAGTGAGATGGTGTGCTCAATTCGGCTGGGGGTCGTCTCCTTTTATAGGCTCGATGGTGAGACCGAACGGGATGGGCAGACGTCGGTGGCGACACGGCTACGGGCAGCTAGAGGCATGGCCGAGGGTGGCGATCGATCGGTGGTCTCCTGGCGATGCTTTAGGGTTTTAATGCACATGTAGGGCGGTGGCAAATGGTCGGGAATGCTCGATGCTCTGTGAGGCAGAGGCGGCGTCTTCGACGGCGAGAGTGGGTTCGGGGCGGTGGGGAGCATGCTGGCGGGCGGCGAGGGCTCGAGGTGGTCGGGTTGCGTGGGAACGGTGCGTGCTCTGCGGTGCACGTCGGCATGGTCGACAGCGGCACGGGCGCGGCATTCCTGGCGGTTCTGGTCATGGTCTGCGGGGCAGGGCTGCTCAAGAGGGGGCGATGAGGCATGGGCTACCTCCCAAACAAGGTTGGCATGGCTAGTTCTTCCTCTAGCCTGCTGTCCACACTAGGGTGACATGGGTGCTCTCGGCCTGTTCACCATTGATGATATTGGCAAGCTTACAGTGGGGCTAGAGCTTAGTTAAGTTTTTAGATGATCTACTGAGGCTAGTGTAACCAGAGAGGGGACAAGGTTGGCTCAAATCACTGCTCCAAATAGTGTTTTGATTTTGTTTGATTTGTATCTGCAAGGTGTTTGATGAAATGGCCGCATGAATTCAAGTTTTGAATTTTGAAAAGATTTTTGGTGGGTGTGCTAGGCATGTGCTGGTGAGTCTGTAGATGCTTGGGTTTTGAAAGTTGAGCTTGTTTGAGTGGTTTTTGAAAAAGTGGGATCTTCCCATCTGAAATAGATTCAATTTTAAACTGTCATTTAAACTATGCATTTGAATGTTTCTGGATGATCACAAGGTGGGCCTTGATACTTTGTTATGATTACTATCAAGGGCTGCAAAGATCCAAACAAGTTTATGTTAAGTTCTGAAAGTTATAGATAGCCAAAGTAGGCATGGGAGTTAAATTGGCCAAGATGACCATTCACTTAATTTGTTTGTTTTGATTTATTTGTCTTTCGGAAAAGTTTGGGAATTGTTTAGATGATGTTTATTTCACCTAAGAATCATTCTACAAGTAAGGAAACACATAATCATGGCACTTCAAAAGAATCCAAATTGTAATGCACACTCATATGAATGCTTTCATATTTTTAATTTGAAAAGTTTTTGTTAACCCTAAATTTGGTGATTAGAGTTTGATGATTCTAGTTTAATATTTTTGGGATGTTACAAACCTTCCCCCCTCAAAAAATCTCGTCCCGAGATTTGAAAAAGGACGAAAAGATTACCTAGGATTTGAAGAGATCGGGAAACTCCGTCCTGATGTGATCTTCGCGCTCCCAGGTAGCTTCCTCTTCCGTGTGGTTGCTCCACTGAATCTTGAGAAGCTTGATGCGCCGGGTTCTGGTAGTTCTGAAAGCTTCTTCCAAAATACGGATGGGTACTTTATGATAGGTCAGGTCATCATTGATCTCTATAGTCCGGTGATCAATATTCTTGAACACTTCCGTCTTCTCTAGGACTTCGAGACACTTGCGAAGTAATGAGATATGGAACACATTGTGCACTGCTGACATCTCTTTGGGTAGTTCCAGTTGATACGACACTTCTCCTCGACGGTTCAGAATTTTGAAAGGTCTGATATATCTGGGGGCTAACTTTCCTTTCAGCTGGAAACGCTGCATTCCCTTCAAGGGCGACACTTTCAGATACAGAAAATCTCCTATGTTGAAGGCGAGGTCTCGCCGTCTCTTGTCGGCGTAACTCTTCTGTCTGGACTGGGTGGTCTTTAGGTGCTCATGAATCTTGTGAACCTTCTCTACTGCTTCTCGTAGGATATCGGGTCCGAAAATCTGACTCTCTCCTACTTCCGACCAGTTCAAAGGGGTGCGACACTTTCTTCCGTACATAAATTTAAATGGGGCCATTTGCAAACTAGCTTGATAACTGTTGTTGTATGAAAATTTTGTGAATGGTAGACAGTCTTCCCACTTAGATACATATTCTAACACACATGCTCTCAACATATCTTTGAGTATTTGATTTACTCGCTCCATTTGTCCATCGGTGTGAGGGTGATAAGCGGTGTCGAAATCTAGTCGGGTTCCTAAACCTTCTTGAACTTTCTTTCAGAATCTCGAGGTAAACTGAGTTCCTCGATCCGATACGATGTTCTTGGGGACTCTGTGCAAACTGACGATTCTAGTGATGTATAACTCCGCTAGCTTCGAACTCTGATATGTGGTCTTGACGGGTAAGAAATGGGCAACTTTGGACAACCTGTCCACTATGACCCAAATAGAGTTATTTCCCCTACTAGAAGTAGGCAATCCGGTGATAAAGTCCATTCCAACGGAATCCCATTTCCATTCCGGAATCTGTAATGGTTGCAACAATCCAGCGGGTCTTTGATGTCCGGCCTTGACTCTCTGACATATATCACACTTGGCGATATAGCTCCCGATTTCTCTCTTTCATCTTATGCCACCAAAATTGCTCTTTCAAATCTTGATACATCTTAGTTCCTTCGGGGTGGATAGAGTAAAGAGTATCATGAGATTCCTTCAAAATAACTTCCTTCAACTCAGAATCTGCTGGTACACAAAGGCGTCCTTTGTACCACAAAACTCCTTCTTCGTCTTCGGTGAATCTGGGTACTTTGCCTGTACCGATACGACGCTTGATTCCGTCAATACTAGCATTTCCTTTCTGCGCCTCTTTGATCTGGCTGATCAAAGTGGGTTGAAGTTCTATGCTAGCCAAAAATCCTTCACTCACTAATTCCATTCGAAAATATTCCATCTCTTTGTGCAAGCTTGGTTGCTCCTTCAATATCATGGAGTTCAAGCGGCATGGCAATCTGCTAAGGGCACCTGCTACCACGTTGGATTTACCAGTGTGATAGTGAATGTCCAGATCGTAATCCTTGATTAGCTCAATCCATCTTCTCTGTCTCATATTCAGCTCCTTCTGAGTGTATATATATTTCAGACTCTTGTGATCCGAATAGATCTCACAACGGTTTCCCATCAGGTAGTGCCTCCATGTCTTCAGGGCTAGAACTACGGCTGCGAGTTCGAGGTCATGGGTTGGGTAATTTTGCTCATGTTGTTTCAGTTGTCGAGATAGATAAGATATAACTTTGCCTTCTTGCATTAGCACACATCCGAGACCGATCTTGGATGCATCACAATACATGTCGAAGGGCTTCGTGATATCCGGCATGATTAAGATTGGGGCTGAAATCAATATTCTCTTGAGTTCTTGAAAACTCGCTTCACATTTGTCTGTCCATTCAAACTTCTTGTCCTTCTTCAGCAATTGGGTCATGGGTCTGGCGATACTCGAGAATCCTTCTACGAACTTGCGGTAATATCCCGCCAATCCGAGAAATGCACGAACTTGGGTTTGAGTAATTGGGGCTTGCCAATCTTCGACATCTTTCACCTTTGCAGGGTCAACGGCAATTCCTCCGGCTGATACAATGTGGCCGAGGAATCCTACCTCCTATAACCAGAATTCACATTTGCTAAACTTGGCATACAACCGATGCTCTCTAAGGGTTCCAAGAATGGTCCTTAGGTGTAGCTCATGTTCTTCTTCTGATTTGGAATAAATCAGAATGTCATTGATGAAAACAACGACAAACTTATCCAGGAAGTCCATAAAAATCTTATTCATGAAATTCATGAAATAAGCGGGGGCATTGGTTAATCCAAAAGACATGACAGTATACTCGTATAATCCATATCTGGTGGTAAAGGCAGTCTTGGGAATATCCTCTGCATGAATCTTGAGTTGATGATAGCCAGTTCTAAGATCAATCTTAGAAAACACTTTGGCACCGGTCAACTGATCAAACAAATCTTCTATCTTGGGTAATGGGTACTTGTTCTTGATGGTGACTTCATTCAACTTCCGATAATCCGTACACAAACGGTTACCTCCATCCTTCTTGTCCATAAATAAGACAGGTGATCTCCATGGTGACGCACTTGGTTGAATCAGTCCAATTTCCAACATGGAATCCAGTTGCTTCTTCCGTTCTACTAGTTCCGATGGGTTCATACTATAGGGTCTCTGGGCTATGGGTCCTGTTCCGGGGATTAGTTCAATGATAAACTCGATATCCCGATCTGGGGGCATACCAGGCAAAACATCTGGAAATACATTGCGGTATTCACAGACTATCCGGACTTGGTCAATGGTAGGTTGGGCTATACTCTTGTTGCACTTGAATTGACGAGGTAAGGTTTCAGATATATGCTCGACTGATATTCCGGCGGTACTGGTCATGGTTATGGCTTTCTTGGCACAGTCAATCAATCCTTTATGTTTAGACATCCAATCCATTCCTAGTACTACTTCCAAACCTTTAGTTCCGAGTACTATCAGATTAGCATAAAAATCTATGCCATGGATTTGGATAGGGACGGCTTTGCAAATTTGCCTAGCTTTGGTGGTTGAACCGGGGATTTGAACAATCATCACATGCTTCAGTTTTGTTGGTTGAATCTTACTAGTGCAGGCAAATTCTTTGGTGACAAATGAATGCGATGCACCAGAATCAAACAACACTCTTGCAAGTACTGAATTAACAGAAAACATACCCAGCACGACGTCTGGCGCTTCCTGAGCTTCTTCAGCATGCATGAGAAAAAGACGGCCATTGCGGTTGAGCGAGTTCCCTGGGGCAAGTCTTCTTCCGGGCTGAACATGACGCTGCTGCTGAGCTGGGGAATTGGTATTGGGGGCTGCGGTATTCTTCTTGTTGGAGCACTCGTTGGAGTAGTGACCCTTATTTCCACAGTCATAACAAGTCACTTGCGACTTGTCCTTTGCTGCAACAGGCACAACATTGCTTCCAGTCCTCGGGGCAGTGTTGGTGTTGGTGGCAGCATTGTTGTTGGTGAACTTGGGTGGGGCACGGTTGAAATTGTTAGATTTGCCAGGGTTATCGTGAATTCCTCCGGGCCTTGGGTTTCCACGGTTGGGATAGGTCAAACGGTTCATCGGGCGTCTGTTGGTTCTCGGGGCAAATCCTGGAGATGGGTTGGGGCGATACTTTGGGGTCTGATGGGTTCCTGGCTGATGCATCATGCGACGCTTGCGTTTCTCATTGGCTTGGTTAATCTTTCCTTCCATCTGGATGGCAGAGTCGACAAGGGCTTCAATATCAGCAAAGGGGATATTGACCAACACAGTCTGCATCTCATCGTGCAGACCATTCAGGAATCTTTCTTTCTTCTTGGCTTTGGTGTCGATCTCATTCGGGGCATACCTAGCTAATGACAAGAATTTGTCATGGTATTCCACTACAGTCATCCGTCCTTGCTTTAGTTCTCTGAACTCATCTCTCATTCTCTTGATCAAACCCGGTGGCACATGGGTTCTGCTGAACTTGACCTTGAATTCCTCCTAGGTCATCATCTGTCATCCGGTCATTGCACGAATGCTGTTCCACCATGCTCTGGCATCTCTGGCTAGATAGTGGGTGGCGAACAGAAATTTCTCGTTGGCTTCCACTCCGGCGACTTCTAGGTTGTTTTCCATGGTTTGCAGCCAATCGTCTGCATCTAAGGGCTCCTCCAACTTAGTGAAAACAGGTGGGTTAGTGTTCTGGAAATTCTTGAGCTTAGATCAATGGTTGTCCTGGTTTCCGTGGCCTTGATTGTTGTGGGCTAGCTGAGCTATCTGCTGAAGGGTGGCTAGATTGGCTTGACGTTCGGCTCTTTCAGCTTCACGGTCAGAAACCAACATTTGTAGGATCTGCAACATGGGGTCCGGGGATGAACCACTTCCTCCGCGAGGCATCTGAAGATTGAGATAGATCATGAGAAAAGAGGGAAATTTCTAAGGTTCCAAGACTTCGAAAAGTTTTTAAAGTTTGACTCAGATTTTTCTAGCAACTTGCTTTTCATTCATTCATTCATAGCACACAATACAACACACACCACAAAACAAGAAAAGCAGATGGTTTTAAGAACCATTCTAGAAACTATGATACAGTGGGACCGAATACAACTCACTACGCTAGTGCTCAAGTGCTACTACTCTTTGGAGTCGGTGTAGTCGTCATCCTCATCATCATCGATGAAGGCGAAATCATCCTCATCGGTGAAGAAGTCCATAGCCCGATCCTCCAGAAAATCATCATCATCGCTGAGATAGGAGTAGGGGTCTCCACGAAGATCCTCTCCGGCATTCTCCCTTTCCTCCAACTGCATGTCTCTCTCGTGGATGGTCTCCTCCAAATCCGAGATACGGTGGCGAAGACGAGCAATGATGTGCTCCTTCTTATCGAGCTGACGGCGGCGAGACTTGGGATCCTTCGCTAGCATGGCGATGGTCTGATCCTTCGTCTTGATGATGGCGGACTTGTGGTTGGAGTAGTCACGACAATTGTCCAACTCCTGCTGACGATCGTACATCATGAAGCTAAGTTGGTCCAATTGGGTCTTCAGCTCGTGGTGATATGGGGCTTCCAGTGGCTGTCCATTAGCATCACGCCTTGGACAAAACTCAAAGCGGGTTCCCTTGATCTGGTTGATACTCTGCCCACACAGACGGGCAAGATCTTCCTGCATGGCCCTGGCAAGTCCATCAAGCCAGTTGTTCTCTCTTAAGGTGAACTGAATTCCCTCAGCAGTGGGAGGTTCAATCTTTCCACAGAGACTTGCAACAATTAGCCACTGCAGATCTTCTCCTCCTTGATCATTGAGCTGAGCTCCGAAGAACTCGGGGTGCGGACGCTCCAGAAGTTCTGAAAGCTGATCCAAATCCCGCTCAAAGATAAGGTCTCCTCCATTCCCCAACTGATAAAATTTGCTGTACTTCACGTCCATCTATAAGAATATAGGATGAGTAAGTTAGTAGAGTGATCAAGTGTGTCAAATTTTAGGTAATTTGCAAGAGTTTTTGAGGAACATGAATTTTTTATGAAAGAAACAAGGTGATAAGAATGGTAATAAGTTTTTGTAAATATTTGTTTCCCTTGGTTTTGAAACTAGGTTTTTGATTCAAACGGCCAGTCTAACTAGGGTCTCCTATGGTCAGGATGGCTCTGATACCAACTTGTCAACACCCGGATTTTTAATCCCAGATGCCTGTTATGCCATACATCGCAATCCCAGGATTACCATTTTTGCGAGACATAACAGATTTGGATACCACAGTACATCATCCATTACAAACCATACATAAGGTCTTACACAAATAAGGATCTCATGATCCAGTTCTTAATACAACTCGAGCAGCGGAAATACGTAATAATAATAACGATAGTGTAGGCGAAGATCCAGCTTCGGGGTCACAGGCAATGCTGACGATGGGAGATGATCCTAGTTGTCGTAACCTTCCAGGGGTCCATCCTCCTGGTACTCCTCTTCATAGTCTGGCCACGGGAATAGCCAGGGACAAAGCCATGAGTACTCTTTAAGTACTCACAAACTAATACTAACAAGTGAAGGGGTTTTTTGTAATAGGACACTAAGCTCTATGCTTGTTTTGCAAAAAGCCAGATTTACATCTACTAAGTTCAGAAACAAAGAATGCTAGTTGAAATTTTATAACACCTAAGTGGGAACTTGTATTTCATATCACAACTCTATTGTGGTCAAGTCAAAATCTCAATTCATTTCCCAAGTCATTTTGAAAACATCTGACGGGGGAACAGTATGGCGACTCCAACTGTCCATAACCGCGGACGCGGCTATTTGAATAGTTTGACACTCTGCAGAGATTGTATACTTTCACCACAACATTCGATACATCCGTCAGGAACAAATCCTGAATTCACCATACTCAGTATGCGGATAATCAATCCTAACCTTTCAATTACACGCCCTAGTATAAGCACCTCTCCTGTGAGTTTGGCCTTCCAACCATGACCAACTATCATCTTGGGTACTGCACAGGTGGACAATCTTCACAAGGTAGCCTCAGCTCAAACCTTGGCTGTGAGGGAACCCATACTCAGGTATATAAGTTTCCAGTCAAGCCCTACCCAATTCTCGGGTATTGTGGTTGTACGGTAAAATTGCAATGGTATCGCATCCAGAAAACCATCAGTTTTATAAAGGGCTAAGGCTCATGCCTCAACATTTTCATCACCAAAATCATCTAGTGTTCGGAAACACATGTCAAAACATCTCAATAGAATGATCCATCATTCCAAGGTTTTCATAATCATTTTCACCAAGTATTCCCATCCAATGTTGATCAATTTTTATGCTTAGCACTAGCATCTATAAGTGGGGGTAAGTACTAATGAGGGG
Source organism: Avena insularis (assembly GCA_023614405.1). Classification (NCBI taxonomy): domain Eukaryota; kingdom Viridiplantae; phylum Streptophyta; class Magnoliopsida; order Poales; family Poaceae; genus Avena; species Avena insularis. Next base: position 110,906 of record JAJUPC010000226.1, read on the forward strand.
TGGTAAACTAGTGGAGTTTAACTAAGTTAAATCTCATGCCTTAGGATGACATAAAGATTATCTAGCTTACGCCAAGTTTTATGCTCTTTATGCAACCTTCAATTATATTTCTAATATCTACAATTTACTCAAGTAAACTCTAAGTAATAGCTTTTATAAAGAAATAAAGTCGCAAGCTTGTAAGTAAAACTATGATTGGGGTTATCAAGTGAGTATAATCACATATGCTTAAGGCATATAGTTGGCAGGGTAACAAGCAAGTATTTGCTTGCATAGGTATAGTATCTTGCAAGTGTTAGCTTGCTCAATCAACTAGTAATATTAGGCTTGCTAAAGTAGAGTATCTTGCAAGTGTTAGCTTGCCTTGTGCAGAGCAGTGGTTGAAGTTCTCCTCGGCTTCTTCTTCGTAGTATCCTCCTTCCTCCTCGTATCCTTGGTCGGTACTAGCGTCTATGAATAAATACGAGATACACAATCACCAAACAATACTTAACTACTTTCAATCATCATACACAAAGGTTCTATAGATGATCTAGCATCATCACTAATATTATAAGATTAAAGCTTTGTCTTATTTCTTTTATTTTTAGAAAAGTAATTTCTACTTATTGAAAAACTACTTAAGATTTAATATTCTCCAAACCAAACATGGGATCATGTTGACACATGTCATCACCACATCATTCAGTACATGGAAATGTGATTTAAAGTGGTGTCACAATTTAATAAGATTTAATATTTTATTTTAAATAAAAATAAATGACTAGAAATGCCTATGTGGCATCATTTTATTACTTGAACATTATATCTGTAAGTAAACCCATATTTTTTTATATATTCTGAAAGGTATGATTAAATGTGATTTTTGAGAGTTGGAATCAACTCAAAAGCTATTATGTTTTAAATTTGAAAAATGTTTGAATGCAGAAAATCTTCTGCCTTGTTATTTCTACCAAGGTTGATCTATAGATTCAAATGATTTGAATCCAACGGGCTTGGATTAAGCATTTCAATATCTTTCTAAAAAAAATGGTTTCATTCAATTTGGTTTACTGAATCAAGCTGGGTTGATTTTGAAACTGGGTACAGAATTATGTTTGAACTAAAATGGAAAAAGTTAAATTCAAACGAGTGGGCTGCGTGGTAACTGCTAATGGGCCGGCCCAGTGTCAATCCGCGGCGCGGGGCTCAACTGACAGGGGGGTTCCACCAGTCAGTGGCTCTTTAAACACGAAGCAGTACGAGGCAATCTCATCCAAACGATCTAAGTCTAATCGAACGACTGCTACTCATCGTCCATGCCGGGCGGCGCCGGCGAGACAGAAACCTAACGCGGTAGGTGGGGGGGTCATCGGGGGATCACCGGGGCTCAGGCTAAGGTCGGCGATGCGGGCGAACGACGAAGTCGACGACGGCGAACCTCCTGGTACCGGCAGCTCCTTCTGGGTGGACGAAATCGACGGCGCCCTTCTTCTCCAGAGGCGGCCTGCTCCGCCGCAACTCCGGCGATGTGCTGCTCGCCTTGCTTCGGGAATGAGGTGGAACGATCAGTGAGGTGAGGGGAGTGAGATGGTGTGCTCAATTCGGCTAGGGGTCGTCTCCTTTTACAGGCTCGACGGTGAGACCGAACGGGATGGGAAGACGTCGGTGGCGACACGGCTACGGGCAGCTTGAGGCATGGCCGAGGGTGGCGATCGATCGATGGTCTCCTGGCGATGCTCTAGGGTTTTAATGCGCGTGTAGGGGCGGTGGAAAATGGTCGGGAACGCTCGATGCTCTGCGAGGCAGAGGCTGCATCTTCGACGGCGAGCGGTGGCTACAGGGCACGGGCGGTAAAATGGGCATGTCTGGCGGTCTCCTGGGACGGTGGGGAGCATGCTGGCGGGCGGCGAGGGCTCGAGGTGGTCGGGTTGCGTGGGAACGGTGCGTGCTCTGCGGTGCACGTCGGCATGGTCGACAGTGGCACGGGCGCGGCGTTCCTGGTGGTTCTGGTCGTGGTCTGCGGGGTAGGGCTGGTCGAGAGGGGGCGGTGAGGCATGGGCTACCTCCCAGACAAGGTTGGCACGGCTAGTTCTTCCTCTAACCTGCTGTCCACACTGGGGTGACATGGGTGCTGTCGGCCTATTCACCATTGATGATATTGGCAAGCTTACAGTGGGGCTAGAGCTTAGTTAAGTTTGCTAGATGATCTACGGAGGCTAGTGTAACCAGATAGGGGACAAGGTTGGCTCAAATCACTGCTCCAAATAGTGTTTTGATTTTGTTTGATTTGTATCTGCAAGGTGTTTGATGAAATGGCCGCATGAATTCAAGTTTTGAATTTTGAAAAGATTTTTGGTGGGTGTTCTAGGCATGTGCTGGTGAGTCTGTAGATGCTTGGGTTTTGAAAGTTGAGCTTGTCTGAGTGGTTTTTGAAAAAGTGGGATCTTTCCATATGAAATAGATTCAATTTTAAATTGTCATTTAAACTATGCATTTGAATGTTTCTGGATGATCACAAGGTGGGCCTTGATACTTTGTTATGAGTACTATCAAGGGGTGCAAAGATCCAAACAAGTTTCTGTTAAGTTTTGAAAGTTAGAGATAGCCAAAGTAGGCATGGGAGTTAAATTGGCCAAGATGACCATTCACTTAATTTGTTTGTTTTGATTTATTTGCCTTTGGGAAAAGTTTGGAAATTGTTTAGATGATGTTTATTTCACCTAAGAATGCTTTCATATTTTTAATTTCAAAAGTTTTTATTAACCCTAAATTTGGTGATTAGAGTTTGATGATTCTAGTTTAATATTTTTGGGATGTTACATTGGCGCTCGCCGGCGTCCTCACCTGGTATGTGAGGCGGGGCGAGTTGGCGACCTCGATGTGTTCGAGGACGGCGGCGAGTGAGTGCCTAGGCACGGCCCACCATAGGCGTTGTCCTTCGGTGTTCTTCCGCTTTGGTGCCTGCAGCAGGCCCTCATACACCGCCATATCCCGTTTGTGTCGTTCGCGGATGAACCCCGTCCAAGCGGCATGGTTGTCGGGGAAGTGTCGGGGATCCGCGCGGTCCTCGTCGGACATGCCGGCGAGGACGGCCTGGATCTCCCCTATCGGCGGCGCCGGGTAGTTGGCCTCGTAGAGAAGGCGGCCCTCCCACTCGATGAGAGAGCGGTGGTCGAAGCCGTTCCCCATAGGGAAAGAGCTCCGCCATGGTTTGCCAAGGTTACGCCAGTGCTCGAGGAGGAGGGGAGATGTGGTAGGGATTTTCGGCTTGCAACCGACAGCGATGAGGGGGCTATTTATCAGTGGCGGCAAGGCAGGAGGGGTGTAGTCGTGTGGAGAGAAATGGTGGGAGGGGTGTAGAAGCTGAGGCACTGGCTCGCCTTGAATGTGCCACGTGGACGGCGATTGGACGTCACCCTGCCGCGGCTGGAGAAAGGTTCACTGCCAGCGACGCATTTATTCGCTCGGGAGCCGAGGCGATGAGGACGAACGGCCTCTCTCGCCGATAGCTTGGTCCCATCATCTCCATGCGAATCCCAGGACGCTGAGTTCGGCCCGAGTTCGCCGGATAGATTTTGGATCCAATTTAACGAATTTCGGACAGCGTGGTTGGGAAAGAATTCGCTGAATTTAGCCGAAAATGAGCCAGAGGGTGGTCGTAGGGGATGAGTGGAGATGCTCTTACTACTCATCTTTCGGGAAATCATGCATGGCCGGTGTATGTGATTCGATCAATCATCACTAACATTATTATTATTATTATTATTATTATTACTACCGAAAGATCGATCATGTTCAAATCGTTAACAGTATGTTCCGAGCTGCAGGTTAATTTCATATGGCTGATATATGAGTGTGATTCGAGCAATGATCGGTAACATTATTACCACCGAAAGTTCGATCGACTTCAATACTGATTCTGGTAGTACTTCTCCATGTGTGCTTCTGCCTTTCTATCTAGTTTGGATAATACATGGTACGTCGCCTTTTTGCTAGGGTGTGACCTGCCTGGCATTTTGTAGACAGCTAGGACAGTGTCCTTCCTGGCGTTTTAATTTACATGGCACATTGCCCAAGCTCGAAGTGAAGTACCCTAGGAGTTGAACTTCGATTAATTGCGAACGAGTTTCAAGGGCCTGATTCTAGAGGCTAAAAGAACGTGGGTGTGACACCTGTAAAGTTTCAAAGGCTTCTACAATCCTAATAATATTTCAGGAAAACAATAACTTATATTGATTTTCTTTTCGAAATGGGAGCATTGCCCTGGCCTCTGCATCAGCTGATACACACAGTCTTTCATTTATTGCAAAGTTTTGTCGAAACAGAGTATTACAATTATGGATCAGCTAAGGTTGAGACAAGTATCAACCAACGAAAAATAAAAATCAACACGTGTCTATCCATTTTGAATTCTACTAGTATGCCGCCATCCAGTAGCCTGGAAATAAAAGTCCTGCGTAACAGCTAGCAGCCGGTTGCATCCAGAAGCCATGATCTCCCGCTGATCCGCCGGGAGTAAATGAGACTAAAGTTGAATCCAATGCACAGCGAGACGTATAACCTGCAAAAAATTTGTACCCGTTTATTTGTTAAAGATAATATTATTTCGACACGTCCAAATAGACCAACATAAGGCTGAAACCCCAACACGGATGTTAGCCTTATTTCTTTTATCCATCCCATTTAGTCAATTGCCAACATATTAGCAATATTAGACGGGGGAGGTATATTATAAGTAAAAAACAACATCTGCCATATGATTTTTGCAAATGGACATGAGAGAAAAAGATGTTCAATAGTCTCCATAGAGTCACATAAACAACATTTTTGGCACCCATGCCAATTGCGCTTTGCCAAGTTATCTTTAGTTAAAAGGACTTTCTCATTATGGAACCACATAAATTTTTTGATTTTCAGTGGAATCTTTAGCTTCCATAAGTAAGTTCGCAAGTATCTAGTATGACCATTCATAATATCTAGATACATGGATTTGACCGTGAAAATTCCCGTGGATGTAAGACACCATACAAAAAAATCATTGGTTTGGGACAAATTAACCATCATGAGCCTCTGACATAAGTGCAACCAGTCATTCCACTTACTACCAGTTAAACCTCTTCTGAATGTCAAATTCAGCGGGGTTTGATTTAAGACATCTGCCACTAAAACATTCTTTCTTTGGGCAATGTTATATAACGCGGGATATTGGTGCGCAAGAGACAGATCTCCTAACCAAATATCCTCCCAAAACCGGACCGAGTTCCCATTCCCAATTTTGAAATAGCCACAACTAAAGAAGTCCTCCTTCACTCGCATTAAGCCTTTCCAAAATGGTGAGTCCGTAGGTTTTGTCTCTACCTGAGCTAGAGTTTTATTGTGAAGGTATTTATTGTGTATAAGTTCTTGCCACATCCCTTCCTCCGTAAGTAATTTGAACAACCATTTGCTTAGCAAACATTTATTTTTTAGCTCAAGTACCTCAATTCCTAGTCCCCTTGGTCCTTTGGACGACAAATTATATTCCATCTCGTAAGCCTATATTTTTTTTGGTATCGTCACATTGCCAAAAAAACCTGGAGCGAAAGAAATCCAATCGTTTCCCCACTCCTTTTGGTATTTCAAGAAAGGAAAGCATAAACATTGGTAGGCTCGTCAACACTGAATTTATGAGTACAAGACGATCACCATACGAAAGTAATTTCCCTTGCCAACAGCCTAGTTTGGACATAAGACAGGTCTCTACAGGGTTCCATTCAGAATTCTTTAGTTTTCTATGATGAATAGGCACTCCCAGGTACCAGAAAGGTAAGGAACCAGACTCACAACCAAAAATCTGTTTGTACTGTTGTTCCATATCTTTCGCTTTTCCAAAACAGAAAACTTCGCTCTTGTGAAAATTGATCTTTAAACCAGACAATTGCTCAAACATGCATAGAATGAGCTTCATGTTGACTGCCTTATCCAGATCATGTTCCATAAACAGAATTGTATCATCAGCATCTTGTAATATGGAGACTCCTCCCTCCACCAGGTGAGGTATGAGGCCTCCAACATGACCCTCTTCCTTTGCTCTTGCGATAATGACCGCGAGCATGTCCGCGACAATATTAAAGAGCATTGGAGATAACGGATCACCTTGTCGTAGACCCTTTCTAGTTTGGAAAAAGTGGCCAATGTCATCATTGACCTTGATTCCCACGCTTCCACCCTGTATAAACTCTTTAATCCATTTGCACCATAACAGATCAAAACCCTTCATTCATAGCGCCAGTTGTAAGAACGGCCATTTTACTTTGTCGTAGGCTTTTTCAAAATCAATTTGGAAAAGAACCCCATCAAGCTTTTTGCGATGCATTTCATGGATGGCTTCATGAAGGACAACAACTCCTTCTAAAATATGACGACCAGGCATAAAAGCAGTTTGGGTCGGTCTAACCAACTTTTCTGCAATATTAGTAATTCGATTCGTTGCAACTTTCGTAAAGATCTTAAAGCTTACATTGAGCAAACAAATAGGTCTATATTGTTGTATTTGGACAGCATTCTCCTTTTTAGGTAGCAGCGTGATAACACCAAAATTTAGTTTATACAACGGTAATTCTCCAATTTGTAACTGTCTAAATAGCGACATCAAGTCACCCTTTATCACGCTCCATATTTTTTGATAAAACTCAGCCGGAAACCCATCCGGTCCGGAAGCTTTATTATGTTCCATCTGAGAAATAGCTTCCAAGACTTCTTCCTCAGTAAAATCGGCCATTAGAAGAGCATTCTCCTCCACAGACAACTGGGGGATGTCATCGGTCCGATTCTCCATCATAGAGAAATCATTATGATCTGGTTCCCCAAAAACTTTCTTGTAATATTCAGTAATGTACACCTTAAGATTATCTTCACCAACAATTTTTCCTTCATCTTGTTCCAATTGAAAGATTTTATTTTTTCTATGCTTACCATTGGCAATTAAGTGAAAATATTTTGTGTTATTCCCCCCTTCCTGAACATGTTTTACTTTCGCTCTCTCAGCCCATTTTGTTCCTCATCCCGTCTTAGTGCAACAATCTTTTCATTAACATCTTTCAAAACTTTTTTCTCCTCCAAAGTTAGAGAAATTGATTCCGCTTTGATGTCTAGCTCATGAATAATGGCCAGAAGTTTTTCCTTTTCTTTCTTATATCTTCCACTCAAATTTTTAGCCCAACCTCGTAAAAAACGTCTTAGATGTCTCATTTTATTTTTCCATTTTTGAATTGGTGTATCACCTTTTTTTTACCGAGTTCCACTCCTTTGCTATCATCTCATAAAAGCCATCCTGTCTCAACCACGATAGTTCAAACTAGAATTTAGCTTTGTTCCCTAAGTGGGCTTGGGAACCCGAGTCTATTAGTAACGTGGTGTGATCTGACCTGGCACGAGTCAGAGCCCTAACCGATACTAAGGGAAATTTTTGTTCCCATTCAACACTAGCTAGCACACGGTCTAGCTTCTCATATGTTGGAGTGTCTCTTCTATTAGCCCAAGTAAACTGTCTACCTAATAGAGCAATCTCCCTGAGGTCTAAACTTTCAATAATCACATTGAACACAAAAGGCCAATGTGGATTAAAATTATCATTATTTTTTTCCTCCCGTCTGCGCATAATATTAAAATCACCTCCTACCAATATAGGAAGTGGTTCTGATTCGCACATTCTAACTAGTTCGGACAAAAACTCAGGTTTTTGAGCGTCTTGAGCAGCCCCATAGACCGGTATAAATACCCACTCAAACCCATTTTTCTTATTCCGCATGTGTAGCTTCACACAAAAATCTCCTGTATCCACTTTGTTAACTTTCAACGTTTCAGAATTGATCCCTACAAGGATCCCACCTGACAGACCATGTGGTGGTAAACAAAACCAGGCAAAGTCATTATTAGATGCTAAATGATTTAAAAACGGGACCGTAAAATTAGACCTTCCTAACTTCAACAGGGCGATGAAGTCTAACTTGTACTCTCTAATTGACTCCTGGACAAATAATTGTTTACCAGGATCATGGAACCCCTCACTATTCCACGTCATACCACGTAGACCATTCATTTTAATTGATAGTTTTAATTCTTACTCTAGTGCTCCTTCGCACTTTTGTTTTATCAAAAGATTTATGCCGTCGTGATCTACCCACCTTAGTTGTCGGTTCTATTGGTTCAACCAATTCATCTGATGATAACCTTTCTTCATCTATAAGATCCTCGCAAAGATTTGATACGCGGGACACCAACAAATGGTGTGAGCCGGTAGAAGAAATATCACTGTCCCCCATCGCCTCATTTCTTTTTAATAAAGTTAAAGATCGGATGACTTCGTTGTCTTTAATTAGCTTTGCCACAACAAGTTTCTTTTCATTCGTATCACCCAAAACAATTCCCACACTGTTTGCTTTATGCATAATATCTCCATCCAAAAGTGACGTTAAAGAAAATGCTTTATTTAGATTTGTACCTGAGGTGATCATCTCATCTCTTCTTTGGGCTATCAGCTGCGCCCTCTCCATCTGAGTATCATCAGCGTTTGGCTGCGCACGCAGCCGTCTGCTAGTCCGCACCCCTGGACCCAAGCTCTCCTTTATCCCCCCAAAAGCAATCACCTCAGCCTCAGTTGGCTTCTTCATTTTCCCAGTATCATTAGATAGAACAAAACTAGGAGACACATGCGACGGTGACACTACACCATTCCCATTGCAATGTGTAGACGAGGAACTAGCCGAGCAAACCACAACTTGATTATTCTTCCGAGATGGTGGTGTAACCGCAACAGCTGCGCCCTTATGACCTGCTGAAGAAATACCCGGCTCAACCTCCTCAGACTTTCGTGACTTGACAGCAACATGACACCCATCGCTGCCCTCTGCCGGCGTCACCATGGCAGCCTGCCGTGACTCTCCGGCAGCCTGCCGCGAGTCCATGGCATCCTTCCTCACGCGCTCGACAGCGCCATTTGTTGCCATGGCAGAATCAGCGCCAGACAGAACCGGCGAACCAGGCCTCATGACACCCAACTTTAGAGGTGCATACATCAATCTCATCTCGTCTTCCTCCACCATATGAGCCCAAGATTGCCTCTTTTTTTATTTCAACGATAGTTCAAAAGAGCCCACCTTTAAAGTTTCCATATGTACATTATTACCATCAGAAACCGTCATCTCTTTTCCGGTCTCTCCCTCTTTGCTTAGTCCATTCGTGCCATTTTTGGACCTCTTTGGCTCCCTATCATCTGAACCATGACCATCCTCCTGTCTAGGATCAGAGCCATCCTTGTCCCCGTCATTATCATCACCCATGCGAACATCATCCGAGGGAGGTTGCACACCCTCCACCTCGAATCTCAGCTTGTAAAATTCCCCTTGGATTCTGATATCCATCCTTGCTGAAATGAGAGAAGGATCAAGACAAACAATATTGATCCTCAGAACCTCAGTTCTCCTTGTAAATTCCATATCAATGTCAATAGTTTTGCCAAACAAGTTCCCAACAGCCCATAATCCTAAGAAATCATCGAGAGCCTCTGATGGTAAATCATACACCCTGACCCATACGGTGTCACTAGTCCATGCTGGCTCAATTGGTTTCTTCCATGCTTCAAATTTCATAGTCACTCCACTGTTAGGAATTGTGTAAGTGCCAAAATATTGAGCCCTTGACAAATCCACCTTGCTAGGAAAAGTCACTCTGAACACATTGCTCTCAATTTGCCTAACCTCCCATTGGTACTGGTCATCAGGTACCATCCACCTAAGCTGAGTAATGATCTCATCAATTGTAAGAGACCCATCCGAAATAGTAACCCTGCTCAACCGAGTATTGTCCATCCTAGGCCTAACCGAATTTGATGATGGGAACTCCCAGAACATCAGATCCTCATGAGCCATACCATACAACATCATAGTAGGTTTCGGAGCCAAAAGTAAAGAGCAAGATTTATATGAGTGATCAGGACTTTGACAACAAAGGCAAAGAACCGTTGTGCAGTCATTTAAATAGTGTCCTGGCTTACCACACCTAAAGAAATCAGGGAGCTTTTTCTTTGAAACCTTTGTAGCCACCAATCCTTTATGACCAGCAGCAATAGCAGATTGTTTTGGTGTCATCCCAGCCACCGCTAGCATCACCTCCTCCGGTCTCTTTTGCAACTGCTGCACCGGCTGAACCACATTGCTCTACTGCGGAATGGCCTGAGCAGTAGGCCTTGCTCCTGCACCCACCTCCGGGACAACAGGAGGCGTTACAGCAACATTTGCGGACGCTGAAAAAACTTGTTGACCAGACTCAGCAATTTGTCTCGTCAAAGCTGCAACTGTTTCCTTTATCAACTGACTCTGAACCACATTCACCTCATTGACGTTGTTAGAAAAATTGCGGTTATGGTTGACATAATTTGCCCTCTGATTTCCGCCCTGCGTATACTGAAAATCACGTCTATTGTTCCAACTCCCCTGATTATTATATCGGTATCCATTACCCCGGTTGTAGATCATATTATTTTTGTACCTGTTCTGCCCATTGTTGTATCCTCGGCCTCCATCTTGATTGTCACGACCAGCCCGGAAGACACCATCCGAGAACACACTACCACTGTTCTGATCATTACGAGAGCCCTCACCACTTCCAGCCGTTCCACTTGAACTACCTTGGTGGAAGATCCTCTCCCTATCTCCATTGAAACCAACTCCTTCCCGACGGCCATAGTCACGTCCATCTCCCGCTCCCTGGCCTCTCCCACGGACTCCATTGAAGCCTCCATTGCCAGACCCAGCTCCTCTCCCACCATTAGAGAAGCGGCCACTGCCTCCCGTTGCCATCGCCGCGGCCACAACACCGCCACAGACCAGATCTCCAGGAGCAACGATGGGTGCCGGCGAGAAACTCTTTTTGTGGGTAAACCCTAGCGATGCACAACGCACCCTTGCAGTAAAGCGAGAAGATCGATGCCTAGGATCAATATCCTCCACCGACACCCGACCCACACAACTTTTTCCTAAGACCAACAACTGGTGATCAAAACGTTTTGAAAGGCCCAACTGGACCATAACCAGAGATCGTGAGTTTGAAATTTTTCGCCTCGTTGTTGACGTTGTAGATCCCGAGAAGTACACCAATGGTGCCGGCGGTCCTCCCCTCCGGCGGCCGTCATCCGTGTCTTCCTCCTGAACGCCTTTCTCCGGTACACCTTGATCCATTCCGTTGCATCAAAATCCTCCAGCTGGAATGTCGATGGTGATAGAACAGACAACTCCTTTTGCCGCCACTTGGTACCTGCATCACGAGCAGGAACACAACGCGAGCTTACCGGACTCCAGCCAGAGTTGAAGATGATCGCCATCTCGCGTTGCCTCCGGATCTTCTCCTCCCTCCGATGAATCTTCGACATAGAATTGAAAATGAGATCACATGCCTATGATCCAGGTGTCTTGCAGAGGTAGGAGAGCGACCTCGGACTCCCCGGCGAACCACCATGACCCACCGGTGTTGGTGGCTCGTCGTCGTCGTTGGAGGGTGACGCAATCGCCCAAAAACGCCCTCCAAACGGCTCAGCGGAAAACCCGGACATCCCACCTTCGTCTTGTTTTCTAAGATCTCAAATAACTTGTATTGATTCGATAAAGATTATAAAGAACATATAGAAGGTAGGGCTGGTCGGATTAGGGTTTTGCCAAACTGACTCTACGAGTCCGAGTCCTATACAAATACAACTCTAATACCCCCTCCCCCCTCCCCGGGACAGTGTTAACATCGGGCGCCATGATGTTAAGACTGGAGCGAATACTAGTAAATGTTGCAATCAGGAGACCCTTGGTGGAGATATCTGCAAATTGGGCGTTTGTTGGAACGTGGAGAATACGAACATCCCCAAGAGCCACCTTTTCTCGAACAAAATAAATATCAATCTCGATATGCTTCGTAAGGCGATGTTGAACCGGATTCGGAGCCATTTAAACTACAGATATGTTGTCACAATAGACAGTAGAACGCTCGATCGGTCGATGAAGCTTGGCAAATAATTGGCGGGCCCAAACCGCTTCGGCTACTGCATGAGCAACCACCATGTATTCTACTTCTGTCGAAGACCTGGAAACTGTAACCTGCCTTATTGAATACCAAGAAACAAGATTATTACCCAAATAAACACAAAAGCCGAATATGGATCGTCAATAACCTGCCTAGTCTGCATCAGAATAAACTATCAAGCTTATAGGCATAGAGGAATTTAGCAGGAGACCATGGTCGAGTGTGCCTTTGAGATAGCGGAGAATTCGTTTGACATGGGATAGGTGGGGAACACGTGGGTCATGCATATATAAACAAGTTTGTTGAACGGAGTAATAAATATCTAGACGAGTAAGATTAGCATATTATAGTGCCCCTGTAATACAAAGTGGGGTCGGGAACAGGATAGCCATCGGCCAACAGTTTGGTACTGATATCAGCCGACGTACGGGTCGACTGGCAGTTAAGCATGCCAGCACGAGGCAAGAGGTCAACAATATATATTCGTTGGGAAAGAAAAAGGGTAGATGAGGTGCGAGAGGTAGTAACGCCATGAAAATGATGAAGAGGTCCGACATCGGTCATAGAAAATTCTTGATTAAGAAGTGTGATAATGTGTTTAAGGAAAGCATCAGAGGAGGTGGTGAGAACCATATCATCAACATAAAGAAGGAGATAAGCGGTTTGAGTGGATGAACGAAAAACAAAAAGAGAGGAGTCGGATTTGGAAGGGATGAAACCAATAGTGTGAATGAAAGTAGCAAAGCATTGAAACCATACACGTGGTGATTTTTTGAGACCATATAACGATTTTTGGAGAAGACATACGAGATTGGGATGAGAAGGTTCTTAAAAGCCGGAGGGTTGTTGACAATAAATGGTTTCATTGAGAGTGCCATGCAGAAAAGCGTTTTTGACATCAAATTGATGGATCGGCCAGGAGGAAGAGACGACAAGAGTGAGGATGATTCGAATAGTGCTTAGCTTGAAAACAGGAGAACAAGTCTCATCAAAATCAATCACGTGCTGTTGAGAGAAACCCCGGTAGACGCAACGAGCCTTGTACAGTTCGAGAGACCCATCAGAATTATATTTGTGGCGAAAAACCCACTTGTGTGAAACAATATTGGCTCTTGGAGGTTTAGGAACTAGAGTTCATGTGTTATTTTGAAGAAGAGCATCAAATTCGTCACGCATGGCAGAGTGCCAAAGTGGATCTAGAAGAGCTTGTTTGTAGGAAGTTGGAATTGGGGAAATATTAGGGGTAGCATTTAGGTTGAGAAAACGACGAGGAACATGAAAACCATTTTTGCCACGAGTACACATGACATGATCATTAGTGGGAATGGTGTTAGGAGGAAGTTGTGGAGTGGGAGAGGGAGAAGGTGTACCCGGGGTACTGAGATTGCTGGTTGCTGCAGAAGAGGAAGAAGCGGTGGTGGGTGATGGCACGACAGGAGATCCTGCCGTGACAGGAGAAGATGACGTGGCAGGCTGCTGTGGTGCTCGGCAGGTTTCCCTGGGCGTGGCAGAGGAGTCGGCTGTCGCGGTAGAGGTGGCAGTGGGCATGAAGGCGGGGATAGGGGGCGTGGTGTAATCGTATGTTGGGGAGTTGGAGAAGAGGTGGGCGGAGTCGACTGGACGGTGGAGTAGGAAAAGGCAGTTTCATCGAAGATGACATGAAGAGAGACAAGGACACGTCCAAAAGATGGGTCAAAACATCAACAACCCTTGTGGTCGTCGGAGGGTCCTAGATAAATACATGGTAATGAGCGAGGTGAAAGTTTGTTAGGGGCGGTGGATGCAGTGTTTGGAAAACATAAGCAACCAAAAACATGCAATTCAGAATAGTCAGGATGATAGAGAAAGAGAGATTGGAAGGGAGTATAAAGCGGATAAGTTTTTGTTGGTCAGATATTGAGGAGATAGGTCGCGGTGCGACGGGCTTCATCACAAAAATGAGGTGGGAGGGAGGATTGAATGAGTAAGGTGCGTAATATGTCATTGATAGATCATAGAGAGCGTTCAGCTTTGCTGTTTTGAGTAGAAGTATATGAACAAGAAAAGTGGAGGAGAATACTTTGAGAGAGAAAGAAGGATCTATTTTGATAATTATCAAACTCTTGGCCATTGTCACATTGGATATATCTTATGTGGAGGCCGAAGTGTGTAAGAACATATTGGCGAAAATTTATGAAAATTTTGTGTACGTCGGATTTGGCATGAAGAGGAAAAGTCCATATGTAATGAGAATAATTGATACATCGGAAACGTATCTATAATTTTTGATGCTCCATGCTTGTTTTATATCATTTGTCTTAAGTTTTGTCTACACTTTGAGGTATTTTTATACACTTTCTTTACCTAACCTATTGACAAGATGACAGTGCCAGTTGCCTATTTTCTTCTGTTTTTGGTTTCAAAAAGGCAGAAAATCAATATTCTCGGAATTGGACAGGACAAAAGCCAAAGTCATTATTTTCCTGGAGCAACGCAGAACCACGAAACGGAGTTGGAGGAGGACACCAGGGTGGCCGCACCCCCTAGGCGCGGGCCAGCCCTGGTGGCGCCCACAGGGGGTGTGGGCCCCCTAGACCTCCACCGACCATGACTCCTGCGCCTATAAGAAGCCCCAGAGAGAAAACCCTAAATCATCTAGAAGAAATCCACGAAAACCTCCATAGTGCCACCGCCACCGAAGGCGAGATTCAGGGGACAGAAAGTCTCTGTTCCAGCACCCTGCCAGGACAGGGAAGTTCGCCCGGAGCCATCTCCATCGATCTCCACCACCATCTCCATCGCCGTTGCTGATTCCCATGATGAGCAGGGAGTAGTTCTTCCTCGAGGTTAAGGGCTCTACCGGTAGCTATGTGTTCATCTCTCTCTCTATGCATGATCATGTTGTGGTCATGAGCTTTGTAATCAAGTAGACCTACCTTGCTACTCAAGTGCTTCAATAGAACTCTGCTCTCCCCATGTATGTGAAAGTGACAGCGTGCACGCCATGGTGGCACTTAGGCTAGAGTCTACATAAATACTCATCATGCTTTAATAGATCTATGCTTTTCCCCACGTGTGTGAAAGTGACAGCGTGCACACCGTGTGTGGAACTTAAGCTAGACTACATATATATTAGTTATGAGTTATATTTGGAGTTGGATGTCTTTATGAAATTGTGATATTTGTTGGAACCATCTAGCGCTCAAGGTGACAGTGTGGGGTTATCTAGATTGGGGAAGGCCCTACTGTGGATTAGAGTGTCCAACCGGCGATTAGTTAAGAGTAGTATCATGACGAGAGGATATTTATATGAGAGAGTGTTAACTAGTGAAATTATGATCCCTAAGCCTTGTGTCTAAATATTGAAACACCGTTTGCTACTAGATCTGTTGCATGTTTGCTTGCTTTAGTCTTTACCTCACCGTCAAGCTCTTTTCTGGCACTCACACACATTACCCCACATTAACAACAAGTCAGAAGCTATTTTATGGCACCATTACCACTTGTATTTCATTATCTATTCGCCGAACTAGGGCACCTATACACCTGACAAGTGTATTGGGTGTGTTGGGGACACAAGAGACTTCTTGTATCTTGATTGCAGGGTTGCTTGAGAGGGATACCTTTGACCACTTCCTCCCTGAGTTCGATAAACCTTGGGTAATCCACTTAAGAGAAACTTTCTTTGTTCTACAAACTTCTGCACTTGGAGGCCCGGCAACTGTCTACAAGAATAGAAGTGCGTAGACATCAAGCTATTTTCTGGCGCCGTTGCCGGAGAGGTATGGTAAAAGGTACTCACATCCTCCGGTGTGAGTGCTCGAAGTTATTTCCTTTAGATTCTACAATTTTTTCTTTTTGTTTCTTGTTTTTACAATTTAGGCTTAATGGAAAACAACAACAAAATTTGAGAGCTTTATAGTGTTTATCTTGTGCTAGGACATGAAGTGTTTGAAGAGAAAATTAAAAAATCTATGGAGCTTTATTTGCATGCTAATAGCAATGCTATTAGTATGAATTCTTTGGACACCATTATTTCTAATGCTATGGAAAAATCTAAGCTTGGGGAAGCTAGTTTTGATGAAAATGATCTTTTTAGTCCCCTAGCTTTGGAAGATAGCTATTCTATTGCTTATGATGATACCAAACCTCCAATATATGATGATTACAATGATGAATATGATATTTTCAGTCCACCTACTATTGAGGAGGAAATTAATTGTGATTACAATATGCCTCCTATATTTTATGATTATGGTGATGAAAATAGTAGTGATATCTATTTTGTTAAATTTGCTCCTACTACAATTAATAAGAATAACTATGCTCATGTGGAGCGTAATTATCATTATATGCATGTGGATCATGATAAGAATGTTTTATGTGATAGTTATATTGTTAATTTTATTCATGATGCTACTGAAAGTTATTATGAGAGAGGAAAACATGGTTTTATGCATCTCAATAATATTAAGTTTCCTCTCTTTATGGTGAAAATTTTGAAGCTGCACTTGATTTGCTTTCCTATGCTTGTTGCTTTGTGCTTTCATGACTTGTTTCTTTACAAGATTCCTATACATAGGAAGTGGGTTAGACTTAAATGTGTTTTGAATTTTCTTCTTGATGCTCTCTTTTACTTCAATTCATATTTCTTATGAGAGCATCTTCTCAAACTATCAAGCCTAACTTAAAGGCGTTAAAGAAAAGTACTTGTTAGGAGATAACCCAAGAGTCTTATTGAGTCTTGGAAGTTATTACTTCTGTAATAACCTCTCCTTATCCTTTTTTGTTTGCTTTTTGTGCCAGGAATAACCTCTAATGAGAGGGAAGTAAGATTTGGGGAGTTGTTGCCCCGAAACAGATTTTTGTGCTCCACCGTAAACATTCGTGAGGAATCTACGTAAGTCGAATTGAGCTGATATTTTCTAAATAAATCCCCCAGTATGTTATCTAACTTTCGTTAGTTCAACACTTTTTTATTTGAGCAACAGAAGGTATTCTAAAAAATCAGTTTCTACCAGCTGGTCTGTTTTGACAGATTTCTGCCATTATTTGCATTTGCTTCTTATTGATTCCTTTCTGGGTTCTTTTTGGGAAATTGAGCTTTTTGAAGGAGTTGCTACAGTAGATTGTGTTTTTACTAATTTTTTTTGCTGTTATAAAGCTAAACCTACGGGTATTTTATCTTTTCAATACACTAATGTTGCTAATGAAGATTGTGTGAAGTTTTGTATGAAGGAAAATTTTAGGTGTAGGGAAAGAATGATGTAATGAGATGAACAATGGACAAAATATCAAGCTTGGGGATGCCACCCCATGTCACCCCAAGAAATATTCAAGAGGTACAAGCGTCAAGGCTTGGGGATGCCCAAGGTATCCCCTTCTTCATCAATAAAAAACTCAGGTCTTTGTAGACACTTCATTTTTATTGTTTCATGCACTATTGTGTTGTTCTTGGAGTGTCTTAGTTTTTGTTTTTGGTTTTAGTCTGTTCGGTTTGCTTGCTGCAATAAGTTGGTTGATCCCAGCACACTTCTTTTGGAGAGAGACACACTCTGTTTTCATTGTGTAAAACACTCTAGTTTTCATTATTATTGTTTTGTGAGTGTTTTCTTTTGCTAGCACTGTGTTTAGCCTTAGTTTTCTTGTGCTTATTTCTTAGAACTTTTTAGTTCTTCTTTGTGGAGTTGTGAGACATTCTCACTGATCTTTGTTGATTATTATCTTTGTGAGTTGTTTCAAATAAGTCGATTGGTGTTAGAAAAGAGTAGAAAGTTTCATGCTTAGGTGGTACAAAAGGAAGCTTAATTTGACTGTGGCTTAGACTTTATCATGTCATTATGGATGTTATTTTGACCTTATGCTTAGTGATTAGTTCTGTAGCATGACTTGTTCCAAACAATTGAGATTGCTTAATGTGTCTTGAAAGAATCATGCTTTGTTTTAGCATGCAAAAGCATAGTATTGTGGTATTCTCCTTTGATGCTTTGTTTGTGTTGACTTGGAACATGCTAACACCATGTTATGACTATTAACAAGTCACCATAGCCTCTATGACCATTTAGTCCTTGACTTGTAGTACCACTCTATGCTTTGATTAGTAATGTTCTGTCGCTCTGCATGATTATGGCCATTATTGCTCTCTTAGTTGGTCGCTCCCAGTCTTTTGCTAGCCTCCACTTGTATGAGTAAGCTCTACTCATGCATCCAACTTCCAAGAAACCAAGTTATTCCAAAGAGTCCACTATAAATTCCTATGCATGGTGTGTTACACCATTCCAAATATATTCTTGTTTTCATCTACCTTCCAATTAAAAAGTATTTTGTTATGTGAAACTTAGTGATTAAAGCTCCCACGAACTTGATGGAACACTTTATTTTTATTTCCCCTAATAAACTTGAACCATAGTGTCATCTATGTTGTATATTCTTGCACTTATATGTTGGAATTAGCAGAACCATGCTGTCATGGGGAACACTTTCAACATTGCACTTGTACTTTGTACACAGTTGATATCATGCTCTTTTGTGTATGGATGTCGCCAATGTGAAATAAAGAGGGAGCTTGTAAGTCCATGGAGTTATGTATTTTGTGTTAGAGAAACGCCTGGGCCGCTAGCCTAAGCCATGCCTAATCATGGTGGAAACTTTCAGCATCACCATAATGAGCATTCTGTGAAGCATCCTTAATAAAAAGCTATGCACATAGTAAATAAAAAGATCGCTGAGATGCTCAGTGTGTGCTTTCCTTGTCATTTTGGTTATGGGAAGCTCCTGTACCATATGCAAGGGGTACCCTGTTGGCGGTTCTCAATGATATGCGAATACTTACAATGACAAGAACTTACAGGTGACTGAAGATGAGTAGCATGAGGTGTGGCCCTCGTATTCAAGGGACATGAGATTGCCAACTTATACTTTGTGAAGCATATACTCCATAGTTTTTTCACTTTAACCTTAATCACTTCAAGATGCTTATGATAGGGGCAATGAGAGCTGAAAGCTAACAAGTACCATAATTTTTGGAAGCTCTTTTTGAAACTTGAAATCCCTGATTTCCTTTATGAAGGGCCTTTCTTCCACCATTATATTGAGTCTCCACCTTCTACCTTTAGGCACCAGTTAAGAGAGCATAGTTGCCATTCTTAGTTCTATGTGTAGTGTCCCAAAACTTATTGATTGATGCATATTGTTGATATTGCTTGTTCTTGTGCTATTTTTATCTAGTCACTCTTATGAACTTTGAAGGCGTCCTATGCATCTATTTGCTAGTCTATGAGGGACAAGCTGATTGCCACTATGCCATGTTTTTTGTATGTGAAACAAACAAACGTTTTTCAATGCATACCATTCATGATCTTTGTTTGTAGCCTTTCATGTTGCATGCATAGTTACTTTGTCCTATTGTTAGAACTCCATCTTTCATGCACATGTTTAGAGTTCTTTGATGCCAGCTTTATATGCTTGCAAATGGTTTGATCTTGGTTTTGATGGTGCATGTCACCTCAAAAATTATTCTTTTTATCACTTACCTACTCGAGGACGAGAAGGAGTTAAGCTTGGGGATGCTTGATACGTCAGAAACGGATCTATAATTTTTTATGCTCCATGCTTGTTTTATACCATTTGTCTTAAGTTTTCTGTTTTTGGTTCCAGAAAGGCAGAAAATCAATATTCTCGGAATTGGACGGGACAAAAGCCAAAGTCATTATTTTTCCCGGAGCAACACATAACCACGAAGCAGAGTTGGAGGAGGACACCAGGGTGGCCGCACCCTCCTAGGCGCGGGCCAGACCTGGTGGCGCCCACAAGGGGTGTGGCCCCCCTGTACCTCCACCGACCTTGCCTCCTGCGCCTATAAGAAGCCCCCGGGGAGAAAACCCTAAATCATCCAGAAGAAATCCACGAAAACCTACGTAGTGCCGCTGCCATTCGGGTGACAGAAAGTCTCTGTTCCGGCACCCTGCCAGGACGGTGAAGTGCCCCCGGAGCAATCTCCATCGATCTCCACCACCATCTCCATCCCAGTTGCTGATTCCCATGATGAGGAGGGAGTAGTTCTTCCTCGAGGCTAAGGGCTCTACTGGTAGCTATGTGTTCATCTCTCTCTATGCATGATCATATTGTGGTCATGAGCTTTGTAATCAAGTAGACCTACCTTGCTACTCAAGTGCTTCAATAGAACTCTTCTCTCCCCATGTGTGTGAAAGTGATAGCGTGCACGCCATGGTGGCACTTAGGCTAGAGTCTACATAAATACTCATCATGCTTTAACAGATCTATGCTTTTCCCCACGTGTGTGAAAGTGACAGCATGCACACCGTGTGTGGCACTTAAGCTAGACTACATATATATTAGTTATGAGTTATATTTGGAGTTGGATGTCTTTATGAAATTGTGATATTTGTTGGAACCATCTAGCGCTCAAGGTGACAGTGTGGGGTTATCTAGATTGGGGAAGGCCCTACCATGGATTAGAGTGTCCAACCGGAGAGTAGTTAAGAGTAGTATCATGAAGAGAGGATATTTATATGAGAGAGTGTTCACTAGTGAAAGTATGATCCCTAGGCCTTGTTTCTAAACATTGAAACACCGTTTGCTACTAGATCTGTTGCATGTTTGCTTGCTTTAGTCTTTACCTCACCGTCAAGCTCTTTTCTGGCACTCACACACGTTATCCCACATCAACAACAAGTCAGAAGCTATTTTCTAGCACCATTACCACTTGTATTTCACTATCTCTTCGCCGAACTAGTGCACCTATACACCTGACAAGTGTATTGAGTGTGTTGGGGACACAAGAGACTTCTTGTATCTTGATTGCAGGGTTGATTGAGAGGGATACCTTTGACCACTTCCTCCCTGAGTTCGATAAACCTTGGGTAATCCACTTAAGGGAAACTTGCTGCTGTTCTACAAACCTCTGCACTTGGAGGCCTAACAATTGTCTACAAGAATAGAAGTGCGTAGACATTAATAATCATCAAGAATAACAAGATAATATTTGAAACCGGAAACACTATGAATTGGAGATGTCCATAGATCACAATGCAATCATTCATCACAATGCAATAATTCAAACGGAAAGGAACTATAGGTAGATGAGGTGCAAAATGGTAGTCTAACATGTTTGTCGCATTGACAGGCATTACAAAGAGAGGGATCGTGAGAAGAACTAGAACTATCACTAGGAAGACTAAATTCTTGAAGCAAGGATGACAAATTATGTTTATTGGGGTGGCCAAGCCAACGGTGCCAAAGATCGACAAAGGTGTGCATGGCTTGAGGTGTGGAAGAAGGCGTGCCATGTAGAGTATAGAGATCACCTGGGCTATTGTAGTGAGCGAGGACCTCCTCTGTTTTAGATCCTTCACAGATAAACCAAAAGAATCAAATTCCAAACAAACATTGTTGTCGACGGTAATCTAATAAACAGAGATGAGATTTTTGATTAAAGATGGAGCAACTAGAATATTGTGGAGAGTAAAGTTTGTATGGGGATTAATGATGTATGATTGACCGGTACAAGATATAGGAATTGAAGAACCATCACCGATAGTTATGGAGGAAAAAGGAGAAGAAGAACAAGCTGACAGAAAATCCATATTTGAAGACATGTGCGAAGATGCACTAGAATCAAAAATCTAGTCCGTACCTTCATGGTTGTTGAGCGTAAAATTGTTCATGGCGGCGATGATGGCGACTTGGTCCCATCTTGTTGGAGTGGTTGATGAAGTGGTTGAAGGAGCGTACTGATAGCTGTGAGATTCTACAATTTTTTTATGATTTATATCGATGGTTTTCATTTGGATTTAATGGTTTTCTAGATTTACCTAGCGCTAATACTTTGGTAGCAAAGAAACCTTGGTTTTTAATGTGTGTTTCAGGTTCTGAACATCGCCAGATGGATTTAACAGCAAAAACACAATATTCAGGAGAAAACAAGCAAGTCCCTTTTTAGAAGCAATCGAGGGGAATTTACTTCAAGCTTAACATACCAACTATACGGGCCACCGCTGTATAGTTCCCGCCGTATAGTTGCCATCTCCTTCGTATTATTAAAAGGGACAAATTTCGTTAAGAGGCCAAGGTCGAAAATAGAACACACGAGCCGCCACACCATCCAGAAGGGAGAAAGAAGAGATCCAGAGAAGAAGGAGAAGACATTCTTCATCTCGCTCCCCGATCTTCGATCTCCTAGCCACCACACCTCCATAGCCATTACTTGTACTTGAGAGAGAAAGATCTCCACCTTGCAATATTAGGGTTTGAGATTGTTCTTCCTATCTTGAATTGTGTTGGATTTATTTCTATTTCTTATTATGGATCTCCATGGTAATATCAAGAAGAACTCCCTTTATTTAATTATATCGATTGATGTTTTCTTCTCTCATGTGTAAGTTCCCTTCGGCATGGGAGATGTAGGAGATTGGTGAGATGTGATGTGCCTATATAATTTCCATCAAGTTTGTGGTCGATTTTAATTACTATATTATGTGTGCTTGACTATCTGTGGGATAATTAATGCCTCTTGTCCAATTAAGGGCCCAGACAACATGATGCTTTGTTCTACATAGATAGAATCTTGTTTGCTAGCAGAACGGTGACCCTCGAGTGACACGGGAATATCAACAAAAAAACTAGTTTGACTCAAGGATAACAAGGAGCCACCGAGCTTATTGCATTAGTCCAATCTAAGGAGCTTAATTGCTAAGAAACCCGAAGGATCTTAATCGTCTAGTGACTGATCATGGTTGTGGTGAACAGGCTAGTAGGATTATTAAAGTTGGGATGAAATCTACCAAGTGGAGTTCCGACTAATTATGGGTTGCTCGCCTGCACAGTTACTTATAATATTATAATTGTTACACTTATCTCTTATTCACCTGGCACATTCACTATCGCCATGAACTGAAACTCCTCGCGCCTACTTCATCATATGCAGAAAACAACAATTAAATCGTTTTTTAATTTTTATGTTGTTTGTTTCTGAAGTTTACATTTTAGTTTTATTTAAATATTTTCATTTCCAAAATTTATTCTTATTTCAACACTTGCAGTCAATTCACTCGAAGGTCTGTGACAACTTCGGGTGTGATAGAGACTTCACCAATAAACACTTACCTTTGGGCTCCCTGTGGGATCGGCATCCTAACTTTGAAACTAGCTACAAACGATCTGTGCACTTGCAGCCATCAAGCTATTTTCTGGCATCGTTGTCGGGAAGCTAAGCACTAAGTGTTTTGTCTCTTGACATTTCATGTGTTACTATTACAAGATGGTCTCCTTAGGACACAAAGGGTCTACACGCTCTGGTAGGGCTTATCTACCAGATTATTTTGAGCGCGTGCCTACTCAAAGACGCGATGAAATTATTGAAAAACTTTTAAGATCGAATAAAGTTGAAGTTGACAACCTAAGGGACTTCATGGAAATCATGTCCATTCATAGGACAACCCCCAAGACACCCGAGAAGACTCTCAGAGAATATAGTGCTCCAACCTAAGTTGAATATAGAATTTTCTAATCCTGGAGTTAGGGAATATCGATTTGACGGTGAAATTATTAAAATTTTGCAGGAAAAATCTTTCAGTGGAAGGGAAGATGAGGACCCTGGAAGGCATCTTAGAGAGTTCGATGATGTGATAACATCACTTGGACCAAAAGGTTTGTCAAGAGAATTTTCTCGTCTAAAATTATTTTGTTGGTCTCTCAAAATTTAAGCTCTAAATTGGTTATATTCTCTCCCTCGCCATTATATTAAATGTTGGGAAAACTGCATTGTTAAATTCATAAATAGGTTTAATACTTTTACAAATTAACAAATCTTAGAAAGAAAATAGGCAACTTTAGTCAGAATGTGGGAGAAAACTACCCACAAGCCCGGGAAAGATTTTTTGGAATGATCAATATTAGTCCTAATCATGGCAATTCTGAATCGACTATTTTCCATTTATTTTACCATGGTCTTAGTACTCAATGCAGAGAGTTTCTAGATTTCTCAGCAGGAGGATCGATAAATACTTTAACTGTTAAAGCATGTTTGGAATTGATATCTACTATGGCTAAGAATGATTCTTTATATAATCCTGATTTTGGCATTAAGCCAGAAAAGGGAATACTTCGTATAAATCCTGATCTTATGCCTGAATTATGCAAAACTATAAAAGAAAAGGGTATACCTTCTGAACTTGTTAAGGAAAACAAAGTAGATTTGTTACAAGTTTTTACCTAAGAGGATGAAACTAGAAAAGTTTTTCAAGAATTAAAACATCGACAAGCCAAATCTTACACTAGCTTGCATAAGCAATTTCAAAGACACAAAAAGATTTTGGATGAACTTATAGAAAATTATGAGGAAATTGGCCAAGAAAAAAATTATTTAACAAGTACCTCAGTATGATTGAAACCCAATATTAACAAATAGCATCTGGTTATCAAATTTTTCTTTGCAATAATATAAATATTCCTGTTTCTACTAATGTTGTTACAAGAAGAGGTGCAGTTGTTAAGGGACCAATAGGACCACCGGAATATGAAGCTGAAAAAGATCGAAAGGAAAAAGCCTTGCTTAAAGCAAGTCAAGTAGATGATACATTGGTGGATCCTTAAGATCAAACTTCTCAAGACACACAAGATCAAACCTTGGAGGAGAAGAATGATGCACATGATGGCAGTTATAAATATGATGCAGAAACTATTGATCCAGGAGAAGAAAAGGACAGAAGCAAAGAAGATGAAGTTGTTGCAATATAGAAAAAGAAAAATGATATGCAACAACAAAAGAAAGCAACTAAAGAGCCTGATCCTCAACAAAAGGTAAAAGACAAAGGTAAGAAACTTCCATATCTAGATCGCAAAAAGAAAGCACTAGATCCAGTAATCTATGATTCTTTCGCAAAGGCACTTAATGCTCTTCGTCTAGAAATTCCATTTGCGGATGCAATAAAAGGTCCTGCCTATTCTAAATTTCTTCATGATATTCTTAATAGAAAGAAAGAGATAACTGAAACCATTCCATGGTGACTAGTTACCCTGCTAATGGGAGACTATTGTCTAAGTCAAGAGATCCCGGTATACCAACTATTTCATGCTCAATAGGCAAAACTGATATTCATAATGCTTTATGTGATTTAGGTGCAGGATTTAGTGTAATGTCATACTCCCTCTATAAAAAGCTAGGATTAGGGGAATACTCCCCCACTTCTATCACTTTATAGATGGCTGACAAGTCCACTAAACAACTTGTTGGTATGATTGAGGATGTTCTACTTAGAATATATGAGCATGTTATTCCCACTAACTTTATTATTTTTGAAATGCCGGAGGATGAAAGATTATCTATAATTCTTGGAAGACCTTTTATTAGCAATGCAGGAGCATCAGTTGATTGTGTTGAGGGAAAATAATCTTCAATGTTTATGATGCTGAAATAATCCGGTATTTTCCAAAGAAACTAGAAGCAGGAGAAAGGTATGTTCCACCAGCAAAACGAGTTCATTTGGTAAGTGCCTTTGATAAAGGGAAATCAAAGGTAAGAATTCAAGAACAAAGAAGGGGTTGAAATATTCAACCATTCTCAGTAAAATGCTTAATGAGAGTCAACCCATCACATCAATAAAATAAAAATTAAAGTTAGATAATAAAGATGTTCATCGCATTCCTACAACTTTTTCGCAGACATTTTTTGCGGAAGCGCGTCCATATAGATGCAGCTATAAAAAATTAGCAGAAATACCGACTGAACAAATATAGATTTAGAGTAGAAAATAAAGTTTTAGTTTTATCTATAGAAACTAGCTTAACAATATTGTCCAAATAAAAAATGCATCTCTGAAAATTTGGGTGAAAAAGCATGCTATAGAAGGTCTAACGACCAACTATACGGCGGGAATTTTTATTCCAGTCGTATAGTTCCGGCCGTATAGTTATCGACAAAATTCTCAAAAGTTAGGGTTCGGATATAGAAAGGTTGACGACCAACTATTGACGAGGTTTAATCTCATCAATGCACATTGTTATGAGCTTGGGTTTTGGAGAAGATGGGGATGCTGGAGATCGCGAAAAGGTTAATAGACAAGCAACCAGGGGACACAGGATTTACCCAGGTTCAGGCCCCCGGAGGGAAAACCCTACTCCTGCTTGTCTGCTCTTGATTACGGCGGAACCGAAAGTTACAGGGGTGCGCAGATGCAATCTGGCGTGGAGGTGTGCATGCGGTGGTATGCGAGGTGCCCTCCTCGTCGTGCCCTCCTAGCCTTTATATAGAGGTAGGAAGGTCCCGGGCACAGAACGAGTCGGTACAGGTTTAGGGTTTTGCCCCTTTGAAAATTCTATCTAATCTAGTCCTGCTCTCCAAGGATCCGAAGACGTCATGGGCTTGGGCCACCCGAAAGTCTTCATGGGCTGTGTATATTTTCATGGGACTTCCTTGGGCTGGACCAGGTATGCCGATATCGTGTACCCGTAGGGTATAACCACGTCAGTAGCCCCCGAGTGTTCAGTCGAATCATAGAGTCGGCTGAGGACTCTTCAATCTTTCGGGTGCAGTTGTTTTCTGTTCATTAGAGAATGATTTTAGTGTGTAGGGATTGTTGATGCATGTGCTTGACTCTCTCGACGGATCAGGGCCAGTTAACTATCTTAGGACAAAACAACACAATCTTCTTCAGATTTGATTCCCTCGACTCAAACCCGGAACAAATGCTGGCGTAATTCCACTCAGGCCATTGAGGACTTAGAGGAGTAGAATTCCAGTAATTTTCGAATGATGTACCCAACGTGTCCGTCGGGATTTTCATCGCGCCCGCTGGCATGGATTATTACTAGCAGAGCGCAGTCGTGTGCGTTGCTAGGCCATCACATGGTATCTGTAGGTCTTATCTTTGTGTCGCAGACGCAGCATCCGAAATTTTATCACCACGGATGTGTTTTGGGTGGCCAAGGAGGATGTTTACTCACTTAGCGTTGGCTGGGGCAGAGTTGCCAAAAAAAAATTGCATGCTGATCCGAAGGATCGTAGTCAAAGAATTCATAGGGCGCGCTGGTTAGAGTTGGCTGGGGCAGAGTTGCCAAAAAAAATTTGCATGCTGATCCGAAGGATCGTAGTCAAAGAATTCATAGGGCGCACGACCAGCGCTCCCTATGGGAGTAGCCCCCGAGTGTCTGTTCGAGTCATAGACTCGAGCAGAGACTTTAATTCAGTCGTTGTTGACTTTAGGTCCGTAGGACACATTTTTTCGGATGCTTGAACCAATCCTCCCTATGGGAGTAGCCCCCGAGTACGTAGTGGAGTCGTAGACACGACGTAGGACACGAAGAATAATTCAGCGGTGTAGTACCTCAATCATGCTTCGGGTGCGCGGCCAGCGCTCCTGATGGGAGTAGCCCCCGAGTAGTTACTCGAATCGTAGATTCGAGTGAGTACTTTAGCTGTGTGGCCGAAGATTTGTAACCGTTGCTAGTATAGCTTTAATGACGTCAGTGCTGACGATCGGTGACCTCAAGCGTCTGCGGCGCCAGAGGTGACGCGACTGGACGAACGTGGGTCCCACTTTCTGACTTGGAGTTGACTGGTCACACGCGACGTGGCTATAAGTACGGCGTCTCCTCGGTTTCCATTCTTAGTGGACAGCGTGCGAGGGACGGTTCGCTACTATGCTGACACGTGGACGGCCTTGATTTGATGCTGGCTCTAGGGCTTCCCGATGAACGGTCCCTGTTTATCGTCTTCGTCCTTATAATCTGTGGGGAAAATTTTGTTTGTTTTCACCATAGCCATTCGCTTTTCACTGCTTCCACTTTCTTGAGTTTTTCTCGTCGCGCGCTGGAAGTTCTTCGGTCCTTCCCATCCTGTTTTCTGCGCTCACACCGCCTCCATCGTCGTACTGCAATGGGGAAACCGAAGAAGGCCTCCACCACATGGGCACCAGCGCTGCTGCTGGCGGCAAGAAGGGTACCGCCGCCACTCGCATCACCGACGGTGGCTGGCGGCGGTCGGAGACGCACGAGGGCGACCTGCGCAAGCTTTGTGAGTGGGGTCTGATCCCGCAGGACAAGGAGGCCGTCAAGATTCCCGGTGACGAGGTAATTTGCCGTCCACCCGCTTGGTTTCGGGTCATGTTTGTTGCTTTTGTCCTTCGGGGCCTCTCTCTCCCACTCCATGATTTTCTCCGTGGACTGCTTTTCTTCTATGGCATCCAACTCCATCATCTTTCGCCAAATTCCCTTCTCCACATCGCCTGTTTCATCACCTTCTGTGAGTGCTGGCTCGGTATCGAGCCGCACTTTGGCCTTTTCCGGAAACTCTATTCCGTGAAGAGGTAATCTGGCTCCGACGGGGTTTATCCGATTGGCGGCTATATCATTTCCCTTAAATCCAATTTTCTCTTCTTCTCTT
Organism: Avena insularis; assembly: GCA_023614405.1. Lineage (NCBI taxonomy): Eukaryota > Viridiplantae > Streptophyta > Magnoliopsida > Poales > Poaceae > Avena > Avena insularis. The sequence goes on from JAJUPC010000226.1 coordinate 139,311, forward strand.
TTTCTATGTCCGAGTCCGTCCAATATTGGCGGAGGCGGTGGTTTTACATCCGCGATTCCACAGTGGACGGGCAAAATTTTGGCCTTGCCCCTTTCAACTATACCTAGATAATCCAGCCGAAGAGGTCCTGGAAGAACCATATCTTGGATGGTGAGGTGGCGGAGATAGAGGAGCTCTACCGTCGGGTGGAGGACCTCCAGGTGATTCCAGAGAAAGAGGTTAACGGTGTGGATATCATCTGCACATTCCTCAAACGTCGGGTGTAGCCGCTCCAGGCTAGGGCGCACCCGATGTTCCTTTACTCTAGTCGCCATGACCCGACGAGAGTTGCGACTGAAGAGCTCTCCAGGAGGGATCTCGACAGAATCCTTCGGCTGCTGCTAAAGTTCAAAGTTGAAGAGGACCTTCCGGGGAAGTCGCTGACCCCTCCGTTCACTGCCTCTCGTCCGGTTCCGCAGGTGTAGATCTGGGTCGTGCACGTAGTGCTATTTTCGAGTGCGTTTTTCTTGTACTTGCTTGCTCTGAAAGTTTGCTTTCTTTATGCAGGAATTCAAGGTACCGGGCATGGTGCCTCCACTACCCTAACGTTTTCCGGATGCGCTGGACAATGAGGTTGTGTACTCCATGTCTGAGCTTCCCTCGGCGCGGTCACCAGCTGAAGTAACCTTTGAGTCGAGCGAGGAGCAGACTCGAAAAAGGACACAGAGCTCGAGCGAATCATCGGATGCTTCGACTCCACCGATGCCTAGGAACCCGCAATGCCTTGTGCGTCACAGTGGAGGTGATGGTGGCTCTTCCTCTCCCATTCCGGTCGTGCCTGTGCGGGCTATAGCACCACGGCCGCCGGCGAAGAGGAAGAAGGAAGAGAAGAAGGGCAAGAGGACCTTGCCTGTCTTCAACTTGAGCGATATGGACTTGTAAGTACCTTCGGTTGCCTTTTGCTATCTTTCATTGTTGCTTCCTTGTATTTGACTGGTGTTTTCTTTTGCAGCCACTCCTCTGATGGATCGTTTAGCGATTGCACTCATGAGATGGTGGGGGAGTCGAAAATTACGCCTCCTCCCTCTCAGACGGTGGCCACCTCTGGGGCATTGCTTCAAACCCCTCTCCGCATGAGGCTCGAGTGATCGTCTCCCAGAAGACTACAGCCGGACCTTCGGAGTCTCCATCTGATCATGTAAGTGCTTACGTTCTTGCCGTGGGGGGAGGGGGAGCCCCCGAGCGCTTTTCGTATGATCTGCTGATCATGGCTTTTGCTTTGTGTGTGTCTCGGGGGGAGCCCCCGAGCGTTTTTCGTATGATCTTCTGATCATGGCTTCTTCTTTGTGCGTGTCTCGGGGGGAGCCCCCGAGCGTTTTTCGTATGATCTGCTGATCATGGCTTCTGCTTTGTGCGTGTCTCGGGGGGAGCCCCCGAGCATTTTTCGTATGCTTGATTTTTTTGCTTGTTTCATGGGCGCAGCCCCTGAGCACTTTTCCTGATAAGTTGCTTCTTCTCGCAGCCTTTTGTGCAAGGCGCCAACCAGCTGGTGAAGCAGCATCTGGCATGGGAGGCCAGCCTCCAGCGGCTTCAGGGTACATCCGTAACTAGGTGTCTACTTCTTCGTCTGCTTGCTAGCTTATAAAACTCACACATGTTCTTGTTGCTTTTTGCAGATGAAAATAATACTGCCCTCCGTGAGCTTAATGCTCTCAAAAAGAGCCTCGAGCGAGCGGAGAAAAAGCTAAGGAGGCCGTTGGCGCTAAGGAGCGCCTCGAGCAGGAGTTAGACGCAGCGCAATGGCCAAGGCGCAGCAGGAGGCTACGGATCATGAGAGAAGCTTCGCCACGCTTGGCGGCCCTGAAGGAGGTAGCCGACAAGCTGATGGCTGCTGCCAAGGCTATTTCGGGTGAGTGACTTCATCTGTTACTTGTTCCTTTTCGGCTTCCTTGTCTCTCTGGTTTTGTTTGATTCTCACTTTGCCTATGCCGTTTATCTAGATGCCTCGGGCATTGAGTTTGACCGCACAGCTCTTGAGCACGGAAGTGCTCTGGATGATGCTACTGCGGCGGTCGAAGACCGCTGCGGCACTGTGGTTAGCTCTCTTGCTAAAGCCAAGGAGGTTCTCGGGCGCTTCTACAAGGAGCTCGTCCCCAAGGGCGTTGCCCTCGAGGATGTCGACTTGTTGGCGGATGCGCTGTCAGCCGAGGCGCCCGCGGCGTACAAGCGCAAGCAGAAGGGCATCGGCGCGTCCATGGGGCTGGCGATGGCCATGGCGTCTGGAGCGGAGCTGGATCTTCATCAGGTCACCTCCCAGATGCCAACGGCTCCCGACGGATCCGAGGTAGCTTTTGCCCTCTATGTTGCCCGTTGTAAACGCTATGGGCCAAAGCTGATTGACCTGCTGGCGGAGTACGCGGTGAGGCAGCAGGGAGAGGCCAAGAGCAGGCAATCTGGCTCTGAGGCCACTCAGGATGCAGCTGCTTAGGCCTTGTAGCTGTAGGATAGTTTTCGTCTGCTTTTGTTGTAATATATTTATGAACACTCCTTATGCCACGCAATGGCTTTTGTTGTATATAATGAATCTTCGAGTTGTTTGCCCATTCGTGTGTTTGTTCATATCCTTGTTTTTTTTCCTCTAGGGACCTTCGGGTGATGATATCGTCGATACTTCATCTGCTCCGCAGCCGCGACCATTCTTGGATGATGCGTCATAGCTTGTATTTCTTCGTGACCGCGTCCGCAGTCTTGAGAAGGAGTTTCTTGGCATTCGAGGCCACACAGATGTTTGGAAATCGAAGGCGGAGCAAGGCGCCACCAGAGAGGAGTGTAAGTTTCTTCGAGCTTGGACGAACAACTTCAGTGTATGTTTCTTCGAGCTACTGCTCATTTTTGGATGCGCCTGTTGGCTTGTGATCTTACTTTGTAGGTGTTGCAGGTGCTAACCTTGTTCCTAGGGAGGAAAAGGAGCGCGTTGTTGTTCCGATCAATTGCTTGACGCAACAAGATATGGCAGCCGGTGGCTTTTTCTGGATGGACCGTCATCGTGCCATGGTCCTTGCGACGGTGCAGGATCGTGTTCACCAGGTGTCACGGGTGCTACGGCAAGTGAAGACTTCCTTGGCGTCAATTCTGCACGTAATGTTTCCCCTGGATGAGGCACCATCGACTCTCTGGGGCTTGCTGGCGAAGTTTCGAGATGTGCACCATGTCAGGGAGCTGGTGCGGCATAAGTTGGTAGCGGGGGTGAAGGCCGCGCTTTCCCTCATGTGGATGCATCGCCCTGATGTAGATCTTGCTGCTGTTGCGGCTGGGCCGCGTCCTTGGCCAGATGGTGGCATGTGGGACATGCGTCCGCACTATGCGGCTGTAAGGCAGTATGCCGAACAAGATGTAGATCTCTTTGAGCATCGTGCGCAGGTGATTCTTCAGAATAGGTAGGACCTGTAAAAAGATAGATGTAAAACTTGTATGTATTCGACTGGGCGTGTTATGCCCCTTGCTGTAAAGGTTGATTGTTTTTAGCACATCGTGCTTTGTTTGTATGCATGCCCTTTTCGTTAGCCTGACGTGATCAGCTACTCAGGTGTACACGCGTTATCCTCAACCTACGAAGTCGTGAGGTGTGGGGAGCCCCCGAGTGTGTTGTAACATGAAGAAAATGCGAATAAGAGATAGATTTTTGGGGCGAGACACTTAGCTTTATTCATATCGTAATGAGGAGGTACATTGTTTGGCTGAGTAGCCTTGGCTAAATAGCCTTATTGAAAGTAAAGGGGGGGGTAGTTAGGGGTAGAAGCGTCGCAGTTGTGCGACGTTCCATGGGTTGGAGTATGCGACTCCAGACTCCAGGTGCTTGAGGCGATAGGCGCCACCTGGGATGACTTCGGTGACGACGTAGGGTCCTTCCCAGGGTGACTCGAGCTTCTTCGGTCGTTCTTGCTTGAGTCGTAAGACTAGGTCTCCTTCGACGAAGGACCTTGGACGCAGCAGGCGGCTGTGATAGTTGCGGAGGCTCTGCTGGTAGACCGCCGATCGGGCTGCAGCGATGTCGCGTGCCTCGTCGAGTGTGTCGACGGTGTCTTAGAGTAAGGCTGTCGATTCAGTTTCGCTGTAGGCGATGACCCGTGGGGCCTTGTGACGTACTTCTGCAGGCAACACGGCTTCGGCTCTGTGCACCATCAAGAAAGGCGTGTAGCCAATTGAGCTATTTGGCGTTGTGCGCAGGCTCCAAAGGATGGAGGGTAGCTCTTTTGGCCAGGATCCCGCAAGTCGCTGGAGCAGGCTCATCAGGCGTTTCTTGATGCCGCCGCCGACGAGGCCGTTGGCCTTTTCGACCTGCCTGTTCGTTTGCGGGTGTCCCACTGAGGCGTATGTTATGTTGATCCCGAGGCCTTCGCAAGAGTCCTGGAATTCTTTGGAGATTAAGTTCGACCCGTTGTCGGTGATGATGTTGTGTGGTACGCCAAACCTGTAGACTATGGATTCGAAGAATTTCACGGCCGTTTTACCCTTTTGATTAGTAACGGGCATGGCCTCAATCCACTTGGTGAATTTGTCGACTGCGACCAGGAGGTAGACGTGGCCTCCTTTCGAGGACTTGGGCAGTTTGCCGATCATGTCTAGGCCCCATTGGGCGAAGGGCCAGGCCAGGGGTATCAGCCTAAGTTCCAATCCGGTGCGTGCAGTTTGTCTGCGAACCTCTGGCATCCGTTACACTTTCGGACAATGTCATTGGCGTCGTTCATGGTCGTTGGCCAGTAAAACCCAGCTCGCAGAGCTTTGGCGACGAGGGCGGGGCTGCCCGCATGATGGCCGCATATGCCCTCGTGGATGTCTTGGAGGATAGTTTTGCCGTCACCAATGGTGACACACCTTTGGAGTACACCCGAAATGCCGCGCTTGTACAACTCGCCATTGACGATGGTGAAGGCCTTGGACCGGCGAGATATGCGCCGGGCATCTGTCGGGTCATCAGGCAGTTCCCTGTCTATCAGGTATCGAAGGTATGGCTATGTCCATGTTTCTTCGACTGCCATGACCTGCATCAGGTTGACCACTGCGACCTCTGTGTTGAGTTTTTCTGGTCCTTCCTATCCTTCGGGTAGCACAGCCCCCGAGTGTTCTGCTTCTTCGGGTGATCCCTTGGGGAATTTCCTTTTGATGGATGGCACGCAGATCTATTCAAGGAACACACCTGGTGGCACCCGCGCGCAGGTGGAGCCGATGTTGGCAAGTCTGTTGGCTTCTTGATTGCTTTCTCTTCCAATGTGCCGAAGCTCGCAGCCATCGAAGTCTCCTTCGAGTGAGTTGTAGAGTGTGTGATACACGATCATGTTGGCGGCGTGCGCGTCGCACTCATTCATCGTCTGCTGGACGATGAGATTTGAGTCGCCGTAGATGACTAGGCGCGTTGCGCCGCAGATCTTGGCCATCCTCATGCCATGGATGAGGGCATCATATTCGGCTTCATTGTGGGAAGCTCGAAATTTCATCCGGAAGACGTACTTCATCTTGTCGCCCTGTGGGGATGTTAGTATGACTCCGGCTCCTGCTCCTGCCTCGCGCTTGGAGCCGTCGAAGTGCATCGTCCATGACTGTGTCATGTCCGGGGTATCCGGTAGCTCCATCCAGTGGACGAGGAAGTCCGGAAGGACCTAGGACTTGATCGCATGGCGCTTCTCATAGACTATGTCTAGAGGTGACAGCTCGATGCCCCACAGGGCCACACATCCTGTGGCCTCTGGGTTGTTCAGGATGCTATTCAGGGGGGCTTCGTTGACAACCATCACCTGATGCTCCTGGAAGTAGTGGCTCAGCCGACGAGCCATCATGAACATGTCGTAGGCGAGTTTCTGGTAGTGAGGGTACCTCTGCTTTGTCGGCGTCAATACGTCGCTGAGGTAGTAGATTGGGCGTTGGACCCCATGGGTCTTGCCATCTTCGGGTCGTTCGACCACGAGCACGATACTTACTACCTGGTGTGTAGCTGCTATGTATAGCAGTAGAGGCTCGCGCTCCCTTGGCGTGACCAAGACGGGCGAGGTGGAGAGCAGCCACTTCAGATATTCGAATGCGTCATCCGCTTCGGGCGTCCACTCGAATTTGTATGCTTTGCGTAGCAGCTGATAGAAAGGCAGGGCTTTTTCGCCCATGCGGCTGATGAACCTGCTCAACGCCGCGATTCGCCCAGCGAGCTGCTGGACTCCTTTGAGGTTATTTAGCTTCTCCATGGCCATTATGGCTCGGATTTTCTTTGGGTTCGCCTCGATCCCTCACTGGGAGATGAAGTAGCCAAGCAGTTAGCCAGATGGGACGCTGAAGGCGCACTTTTCTAGGTTTATCTTGATCTTGTATCGATCAAGGTTGTCGAACATCTCGCGGAGATCGTCGATCGGTGTCTTGGCCTTCCTTGTTTTGATTACTATGTCATCGACATAGACTTGTATGTTGCATCCGATCTGGTTTTTCAAGCATGCCTGCATGCACCGCTGGTACGTGGCGCCTGCGTTCTTCAGCCCGAAGGGCATTGTGTTGTAGCAGAACACTTCGAATGGCATGATGAACGCCGTTTTCTCCTGATCTTCGGCCTTCAGCCGAATCTGATTGTAGCGTGAGTAGGCGTTGAGGAAGGAGAGTTTCTCGCATCCTGCAGTCGAATCGATGATCTGATCGATCTGAGGGAGAGGGAAGTGATCCTTCGGGCATTGCTTATTCAGTGAGGTGAAATCCACGCACAGCCGTAGGATGTCTGTGTCCTTTTTAGGGACCATCACGGTGTTGGCCAGCCACTCGCCTTCCTTGATATCCCTGATGAAATCGGCATCGAGTAGTCTATTGACTTCGACTCCGATGGCTTCGGCCCGTGGCTCGGACAGTCGTCAGATGGACTATTTCACGGGTTTGGCATCTGGGAACACATTGAGTGCGTGCTTGGCGAATTCCCTGGGAATTCCTGGCATGTCCGCAGGACACCAGGTGAAGATTTCCCAGCGCTCACGGAGGAATTCGATGAGCGCACTTTCCTATGCGGGGCTGAGCTCGTTGGCGACCAGCACCGTCTTGGAGGCGTCCGTCGGGTGGACCTACACCTTCTTTGTGTTGAGTGTGGAGTCGAATGACATGTCAGGTGCGTTCTTCCTTGAGACTGGGGGTTCCCCGTTGTCTGTCACCTCTCGGAGCCTTATGAGCTCTTCCTGCATGCCGAATGACTGGGAGATTCAATTGAAGTCCTTGTCGCAGTGATCCGATCGGGTGAAGCTCCTGCGGACCGTGATGACGCCCCTGGGTCCTGGCATCTTGAGTAGCAGGTACGCGTAGTGCGGTACTACCAGGAATCGTGCGAATGCCACGCTCCCAAGGATGGCGTGGTATTGTGATGGCCAGTCCACCACTTCGAACTCGAGTCGTTCGCACCGAAAGTTATCGGGCTTGCCAAAGATGACGTCGAGCCATATCTTTCCCAGGGGGAATATGCCCTTCCCTGGGACGATGCCGTGGAACGTTGTGTTGGATTGTTCCAGGCTGCATAGCGGGATTCGCATTGCTACTAAGGTGCTAGCGAACATCAGATTGATCCTGCTGCCGCCGTCCATGAAGATGCGGCTCATCTCGAACCTAAATCCATGCCTTAATATGATTATAGATAATAGGAATAAAGTGATTTTATATTTCAATTTTGTTTTGAGAATTTTTGTGCAAGATTTGCATTCATATTTGAAATATTTCTGATCATAACAAAGTATTCTCATACTTTGAGAGTAGAATAGAACCATTGCCTTTCTAGCATAAAATAATAGGCATATAAATGGTTTCTCATTTTGTAATTTTGTTTGAAAATAACCAAATGCTTATGAATGCATGCATGATATGCAAACTTTTCAAATTATGATTTTTGGGATGTTACAAATCTAACCCCCTTAAGGAGAATCTCGCCCTCGAGATTCGGATTGGCTAGCAAATAGGTGAGGGTGGTCTTTCTGAAGATCATCTTCCCTTTCCCATGTTGCTTCTTCCTCAGAATAATGGTTCCACTGAACTTTGCAGAATTTGTTAGTCTTTGTCGGAATAAGCCTTTCTGCAGTCTCAAGGATCTTGATAGGCTTTTCTTCATAGGTGAGATCACTTTCCAATTGGACCTCTTCCAAAGGTATGGTATCCTTCAAAGTAGTCTCTTCCATCTCCGGATGGCATTTCTTTAACTGACTCACATGAAACACATTGTGAATGGCAGACAATGATTCAGGCAATTCAATCTCATATGCTACCTCTCCTTTACGGCTCAGAATCTTGAATGGTCCAACATATCTTGGTGCCAATTTTCCTTTGACTCCAAACCTCTTCGCTCCACGAAGTGGTGATACTCTAAGATAATCTCTATCACCCACCTCATAGGTGACTTCTCTATGCTTTGGATCTGCGTAGCTCTTTTGTCGGGACTGTGTTATCTTCAATCTGTCCCTTACCAACTTGACTTTCTCTTCAGCTTCCTTGATTAGTTCTGGCCCGAACAAGTTTCTTTCTCCAACACCACTCCATAGCAATGGTGTAGTACACTTTCTCCCATAGAGAAATTCAAACGGTGCCATCTCAATACTAGCTTGATAGATGTTATTGTAAGAGAATTCTGCGTAAGGCACATGCCCTAAACATATCTTCTAGAATCTGGTTGGTCCTTTCTGTCTGTCCATCAGTCCGGGGATGAAAAGCAGTGCTGAATTCCAATCTCGTCCCCAATGACTCATGCAGTTGCCTCCAAAAATGGGAAGTGAATTGAGTTCCCCTATCAGACACAATGCTCTTGGGTACTCCATGCAGACACACTATCCTATTCATATAGATCTTGGCTAACTTAGCACTTGTATAGGTTGTCTTCAAGGGTATGAAATGAGCCACTTTAGTCATGCGATCTACCATGACCCAAATAGAATCATATCCTGATCTAGTTCTTGGCAGTCCGGTGATGAAATCCTTGCCAATCTTGTCCCACTTCCAATCAGGAATAGGTAGTGGTTGTAACAATCCTGCTGGTTTCTGATGTTCCGCTTTCACTCTACTACATACATCACACAAAGCAATATGTTCGGCGATGTCCTCCTTGAGATTATTCCACCAAAATCTTTCCTTCACATCCATGTACATTTTGGTGTTACCCGGATAAATGGAATACGGTGAGTTGTGTGCTTCTTATAAATCAGTTTCCGAAGCTCCGGATCTCGCGGAATGCAGATACGTTTACCATACCATAAAGTACCTTGTTTGTCTTCATGGAATCCTTTGGCTTTCCCTTTGCTAATCTTTTCCTTAATCTCTTCAATTTCCTTGTCTATATTTTGGGCTTCCTTTATTTTTTCCAACAAGGTGGGTTGAACATCTAATGACATGAGATGTCCTTCAGGTACTATCTCCAATCTGAGATCTTTGAATTGGGCACACAGATCATCTGGCAATTCTCCCTTAGTAAGGCCATTCACATAAACCTTACGGCTTAATGCATCCGCTACAACATTTGCTTTACCAGGTTGGTATTGCAAACTCAAGTCATAGTCCTTCATGAGTTCTAGCCATCTTCTTTGTCTCATGTTGATTTCTTTCTGACTGAAGATATACTTCAGACTTTTTGTGATCTGTGAACACTTCACATCGCTTTCCCAAAAGTAATGTCTCCATGTTTTGAGTGCATGGACAACAGAGGCTAACTCTAAATCATGAGTAGGATAATTCACTTCATGAGTTTTGAGTTGTCTCGAGGCATAAGCCACAACTTTCCCTTCTTGCATTAAAACTGCACCTAATCCTTGGTGAGATGCGTCACAATACACTTGGAAATCCTTCTCCAAATCTGGCAGACATAAGACTGGTGTTGTCACTAGTCTCTTCTTCAACTCTTGGAAACTGAGTTCACATCCTTCAGTCTAATCAAATTTCTTGTCTTTCTTAAGTAACTCCGTCATTGGTTTAGCTACCTTTAAAAAATTCTCAATGAATCTTCTATAGTATCCTGCTAAGCTAAGGGCTACGAACTTCTTTCACTAACTTAGGAGATTACCATTCAATTACCGCTAATACTTTTGCGGGATAAACTGCTACACCATCTCCTAATACAATGTTTCCAAGAAATCCGACTTCATTCAACCAAAATTCACACTTGCTGAATTTGGAATATAGCTTATGCTCTCTAAGCTTCTCAAGTATCAATCGCAAATGTTCTTCGTGCTCTTCATTGCTCCCGGAGTTGATCAAAATGTCATCGATGAAAACGACAACGAATTTGTCAAGAAATTCCATGAACACCTTGTTCATGATATTCATGAAGTAGGCTGGTGCATTTGTCAAACCAAATGGCATCACGGTGTACTCATACAATCCATACCTAGTAGTGAAAGCAGTCTTAGATATGTCTTGTTCCCTTATCATTAGCTGAAAGTAGCCTGACCGGAGATCAATCTTTGAGAACACACGGGCTCCTTCTAATTGATCAAACAAATCATTGATTCTGGGCAAATGATACTTGTTCTTGATAGTCACCTCATTGAGTGAACGATAATCTATGCATAACCTTTGACTTCTATCTTTCTTTAAACAAACAAACCGGGTGCATCCCAAGATGAAGAACTTGGTTGAATAAATCCTTTCTGTAACTGTTCCCCAAGTTGTTTCTTGAGTTCCTTCAACTCATCAACTGACATCTTGTAAGGTCTCTTTGCTATTGGTCTAGATCCTGGCAGCAAGTCAATTAGAATCTCTACATCTCTATCTGGTGGCATTCCAGGTAGTTTCTCTAGAAACACATCCGAATATTCTCTCACAATTAGCACACTGTCTATGCTACCCCCCTTAAGAGAATTTAGCTTACTCCCTTCAAATTCAAAGTTAGACTTGAATCTAATCCGTTTCTTATCCGGGGTTGTGAGTGTGACACTATGATTGGCACAATCTAGTACTCCTTTGTATTTAGTCATCCAATCCATTCCCAAAATAACATCCAATCCATGGGAATCTAGGATTATCAAACTAACGGGAAACTTGTACCTCCCAAATTCTATCACTAAATCATGACATCCCGAGTTCACTATCATTTCTCCACCAGGAGAACTTACTTTTATAGGACACCCAATAGTTTCAACTGGAAGTCAATGTCTATCAACAAATGCTCTTGATATGAATGAATGCGATGCGCCAGTATCAAAAAGAACAAGTGCTGGAACAGAATTGAGTTTGAACTTACCAGCCACCGCATCAGATTCTTCATAGATTTCCTCCACATTGATGTGCTTCACTTGTCCCTTTTGGAAGGGATTGGGCTTGTTGGCACCTTTAACTTTCTTTTCTAGGCACTCATTAGCATAGTGTCCCATCTTCTTATAGTTGAAACACTCAACCTGACTGATATCTCTCTTTGCAGGCTGACTTCCACTTCCACTTCCACCTCCACTGTGGTGGCTCTTGTGTCCACTCTTGTGGTTCCTATACTTGTCATTATCATGACTGTGGTGATGCTTGTTGTCATGATGAAGATTGTGGATGTGGTGGTTGTTGTACTTTCCATGTTTGTGGGATCCAGAACTCCAACTATCATCATGATGGGAACGCTTATGAGACGGTCCCGAGTTGTGCTTGTCAAAGCTATGCTTCCTCTTTCCGCTCTCAACCTGTTTCATCTTATTTTCCAAGATGGTAGCCTTGTCACAAAGTGATTGATAGGTTGGAACATAAGCAACAGATAGCTATAGGTTCAACTCATCATTCAGTCCTTCGAGGAACTTCTCCTTCCTCTTGGCATCTGTATCAACTTCATCCGGTGCATAACGCGCCAGATTGTTGAATTCCTCAATGTACTCAGCCACACTGCGGTGATGCTGCTTCAGATTGTGGAACTCCTTCTTCTTCAAATTCATCACTCCGGATGAGATGTGAGCTGTACGGAATCCATCCTCAAATATAGCCCAAGTCACATCCTCAATGGGAGTGGTGATCTGAAAGTTGTCCCACCAGGTTGCTTCTGGCCCTTCAAGCAGATGTGCTGCGAACCTGACCTTTTCTTCGTCGGTGCAGCCAACAGTCACTAAGTCCTTGTTCGCTGAACGTAACCAGTCATTGGCTACCATTGGATCAGTGGTTCCCGAGAACTTTGCATGCCTCAGTCTTAGAAATCTGGTGAGCATGTCAAATCCTAGCGGATTATTCTGGTTGTTGTTGTTATTGTTGTTATTCTGGTTCTGGTTCTGCATGAACATTGTCATCATCTACATCAGTTGAGATTGCGTTGTCATCAACTTTTGCATCTCGGGAGTGACATTGTTGTTGTTGTTGTTTTGGTTGGGGTTGGCACATCGAGGAGGCATCTATGGTTTTAATAAGGATAAGAATGAGATACCCATAGATGCTTAACATGCACAATACATCATATAGAACAATCACAATAACCAAGCATCAAAATAACATAGAGTTTGAACGACATAAACAACAAGTTTTGGAAAAATGTAAACACACCATGGCAAGCCATCCACATGTTGGATGGTCATTGCGACTCAATAATCAAAGTACGGTAGATGAAAGATAATCGAGTAGTCTACACTACTCCTCCGCATCAATCTCCACATCAACGGGGGTAAGACCTGCATTCTCCATGGCGGTCTTGTACTCATCAACACTAGTAGTCAAGGCCTCAATCTTGGCCCTAAGATCCCTCTTCTGTGAGCGAAGCCTCTCGATCACTCCCTGCTGGTGCTCAAGCTCGAAGTCCTTGGCCTCTAACTCTTCCTTCATCTCCCGGATCTTCTTTTTCCTGTCTTGGACTCTTTTCTCCTGGCTCTTGAACTTCTTGTTGTGGCTTTCAAATTTGGCCTCCATTTCCTTGACGATCTCGTCTTGCTCCACGAAGAGCTTGTCCTTCTCTCGTAGCTGAACCTAGAGCTCGTCATTGCTAAGAATGACGTTGGTCCTATAAGTATCAAGGTGTCTAATAAGACCCTATAGGTCCTGAATGTACAAACGAATCGGCTCCATTGTCTCTCTGGTAGCATCCTCGTACTCTATAGCCTCACCATCCTCGCTGCGTCTCCCGAAGGGGTGAAAGTAAAGACCTCTAATCTCGGTGGAGTGCCTCCCTACCAGACGCCCGAGTAACTCCTGCATGACTACATCTAAGCCTTTCTCCTTGTCGTCATGCATCAGGTTGAAAGTTATGGCCTCTGTGGGTGGCTCTGCCTGGCGTCCCGGCTGTGTGACTCTGAAGCCCCATAGGTCCTTCCTCTCAAAATTGGTGATCTGAAGTGTTGTGATGCTAGGAAGTGGAAGGTTGAGCACACTAGTGAGCTCAATGAGACGAGTGCCAAAACGAGTTCCCTTGAACTCCTTGGTCGTGCTGATAACAACATTAGGCATCTATTTTTATAAGATAGAGAAAAGTTAGAATCAACACAAGTAGAGAAAATTCACAAGAAAAAAAATCATAAGCACATCTTTTTGCATCAAACACACAAGTCATGGCATACACAAATCCATTACAAACATAAAAGATTCAACATAACTTAGACAAATTTTTGGAAGTAAAAACGATAAGTGTGGCGGTCCAACTAACGAAGTACGTTACAACTCTCACTCACTAGACAAAATAGCTATCAGGGCATCCTTAGTGGCCATCTGTCTATCTTGTTCACAAGACTTCCATATTAAGTCTATGATGTCTCCCCTTAGTTGTTGGTTGGTAGTCTCTAATTCTTGGGTATGCTTCTTTTCTTCTCTAAGGTCATTTTGGGTGTTGAGCATTCTACACTTGAGTCTTTCACCAAGCTCCTTGATAGCATTCCAAGATGCATTTCTTGCAGAGTCAAAGAATGTTGTGTGCATTTCGGAGTTGGTGACCATGCAAAATCCCGATTCCTTGTGGTTGTCTTCCTTGTGTTTGTACAAGTGAAGTTGCACCCACCAATAGTCTTCTCCTTCATCCATCACAGGGAATCCCTTGTACACCGCTGCGCCATGTATCCCCATGGTAACCATAAGGTTCTTGAGTGCCTTGGGAAATTCAGTCTGACACTCCAAAGTCATGGTCATGAGTGGTCCCTTCCTCACGGATTCGTTGATGGAGTTCATCTACAAATAGAGATGAGAAAGAGGATTAGAAAAGTTTACGAGAAGAAAAAGACAAGTGAGGAAAGTTTTCAAAGTGTTGAAATTTTCCTTAGTGGTTTCTTACTCTAATCCCATCCTAGGGTCATAATCCTACAGGAAACACAGTGCTCTGATACCATCTATAAGACCCCACCTTTATAAAGGTAAAGGTCCCTGTGATTGCAATGCTATTCCCTGGATCAAATGCTAGCATCTACAGTTTAAGATGAAGTACATAGAAACAAAGGTCATTATTACATCGTCATTCCAGAGATAACATAGTCTTTTACAACTCCATATCCATAGGCTAGTACAAGAGTTTAACTTAACAATATAAATAAAAGTGTTCATCTTCATGTGCCATAGGCAAGCATGTTGAGTGTAGACTCATAACCCTAATCCTCATCAGAGTAACCTACAACATCACAAGTTACAACCATAGTGGGTCAATACATTTGGAATAGTATTGGCAAGTGATACCTTAGTAGTATAATAGTTTCTAGATTCTATATGAATTTGGCTAAGTGTAGCTTAGGCTTGCTTTGCTCAAAATAGATTTTTGCCTATCAGTTGAAAGCACTAAGTTTTTGTTTGGCAAAACTCCCAAGGAACCACCAATAGACATTGGGGAACCTTAACCCTTGTTCAACCACAAGTTTTTAACTTAGAAATTGGGATGAGGAGATTCTTGATAGCTTCCATATCTTGATGCTCAAATTGTCCATTGCCAGGGACACGGCTAAGTACTTAGATTCTTCCTTCTGTAGAGGTGGTGCACTTTCCCCACAAGACTCGACATGCATCGAGACATGATCTTTTAGAAGCCTTCCCTTAGATCAAAATGGACGCGTTACAGACCTATCACCCCCTACCACCAACTATCCATTTGGCTAAGTTACTGGAACCTATATGATCCAGGCAGAGCCCATAATGCCAAGTGGCTGCACTAGAAGGTTCTTAACATATGGCATCTAAAATACCTTTGTTCCTGGGTGGCATTCCACAAGTGAGATACACAGGGTAGACCATTGAAAAATGGGCCCTAGTAACCACTCAAAAAAATCCAACCATGCAATTACCATTCCACCCAGGTGATTCATTCACTTAGTTGTTTTATTAAGCAAAAACACAAGTCAAAAGACTTAGCAATATTTTTCCATAGCATGTATATATTACACCCTTGGTTGCTACTAGCTAGGCTAAGCATGGCAATAGCAAGTATCTTAACTTATAGAAAATTCTAACAATTCTACAACTACTAGGATTTCCCAAGCATAGCATATAGATACTTAGCAAAATTATCATGCAAGCCCTATACAAAATATCACTAATGCATAGTAAAAATATTGGGACAAAAATATGAATCACCACTTGCCTTGGTAGTTGGGGGAGTAACAACAATCCTCACAATCACAATCACCACTAGCACCAAAATCTACATATAAAATGATAGCACCAAATTCATATTTCAAATAATCAAACAAAAATATATGAATGCATGCAAATTCCATGTGATGATTTTTCTAAACCAACCAAGACAAGTAAAACAGTACTGAACAATAAACTAAACATTTATACACCAAATAAACTTTATTTGGCCTTTAAAACATTTTCTAAATAATTTTTATACACAAAATAGGCCTACAAATGTCTCTGCATAAAATCCTATTTTAACAGAAGCAAATTACAAAACTAAGCCTACAGATGTGTATGATTTATTTTTGTGATTCCATTGATATCTTATTTGCATTTTTTGGATAAACATAACAAAAGTTATTGAATTTACAAGTTTATTTATCTAATAGATTCAAATCTAAATTTTAAAACAGAAACCCTGACACGCGGCGCCATCTGATTGGCTGATACCGGTTCGGGGGGATCACGCTCGCGAGCCGTAGGATCTAACTTAATATAACGCACCAGATCGAAACTTACCCCTTCGCGTCAGATCTAATCTACAGCGCTGGATCTAGATCCAACGGATCTAATCGCTCTGCCAAGAACTGGCAGCGCAAATGGTGAGCAGTGGTGGCAGCGATTCTGCCGGCGATGAACTGGTGGTGCTAGGGGGTAAGTAGGGGTGGGGTTGGTCGTTACCGAAGCGTGGGGACGCAGCGATGACGATGGTTGACAAGGTGGAGACGCGGGCATGCAGGACCGTCGGAGATTCCTCGCCGGAGATGCTCCTGGCGTCGGGTGCTCGAAGTTGTCGACAGAGGCGAGCCTACAGAGCGCCAGTGAACAAACCAAATGCATTATCGTGAGCGCGAGAGGACAGCGAACTTGGCAAAGCAAACCAGAGGCGAGGGGGCGGTCAGACCTCACCGTAATTGGTCGCTGGAGCTCGTCGGGATAGCAGTGGTGCGAGAGGGAAACCGAGCAGCCTGGTGGCGATTATGGGGTGGGGTTTTGTAACTACCTCGGTGAATTACGCTCCTAGTTACAAGCCTGGATGAGCAGAAATGGTTGAAATAGTACGGTGGGGCCCTAATGCCACTCACAGGTAGACCTTTCGGCCGTCCCAACCATTTCCGAACATCGGGACCAGAACGGGCGGCGTAATCGGCAGGCGAAGGGATCAACTACATACACAAATGAGTATGTATGCAAGCCACCATACAACAGTACATCAGAGCCATTCCATCTAAAAAGAAAGGAAATATAGCATACATCGGCAAGATCCAAATATCCTAGATAGATATAATAGTTTAGGATATCTCCTCATACATCAAACATCGAGTATCGGTGAGCGGAAGACAAAATCCGATGCGAATAAGAAGCAAATCAGCATAAGATGCCCCATAAATAAGCACATCCCGCCCACAGATCTCACGGATCCCGTTCCCGAATCTCTACACCGAATGATCGTTGCCCACATCGTCTCTTCCACCCAGATCCATCTTGCGAGGGTACCTGTTCATCTGAACCAATAATTTATCGTGAGACCCTAGGGGTACTCGGCAAGTCTTTATGCCTCTAAAGGGACACAACACAGGGTGACAATTGCAGCAAAAGATAAACCCTAGCAATTCTATAGATACTGCTAAACATCCGCCTAACCGAGATAGACGGATGTCCGTGAATTAATAACAACAGCTATAACAGTTATAACGGTAATATCCACAAATCCATCCTCCTCCTCGCCACCGACGAGGAAGCGGACGAACAACCCCCATCCGTTGGCGGTTTATTATCCATTCCGTGAGTGTTGCACTATTTACTAGTCGGTACCTAGTCTAGTCAAATTAAAAGCGGTACTTTAGTTATGCTTGTCTATGATCGAAACTGTGCTCCAAGTCGTCCATAACGCGGACACGGCTTTAAAGTTTTACCTACAGGGGTGCACAAATAGCAACACACACTCGATATGCCTCGGAAAAACCAAATCAAAACCCAACGAGGCAGTCACGACAAAGCGATCACATGATTCAGAAATATTTCGGGGGGCCACCCCATTGAGCTACCCACAACGAAGTTAGCTGACTCCGAGATGGCCTCAAGGTTTGCGTCAATGGCTGTGAACGACTGGGAACCCGAAAATGTGACTGGGCTTGTCGACACCGCGAAAACACTCCGCTTTCCTAAACAGTACAGTGTGCTCCTCGCACAAACTTAAATAAAGCAGTAAAGCATGGCATAAGTACAGGATAGTAAAAAAACGTCAAACTAGTTTGTGGCCCCAAGAAATAAGAATGAATCGAGCTCTGGCTCAGGGGGGTTCATAAGCCTCCCGGATGTGGATAGCGCGAATATTCAAGGAACAGGAATCAAGTACTCGGGGTCCTACGGGACACAAGTGAGCCGGAAAAACCAAATAGCGAATATGGCTCACCGATGCCACTTTCATTAGTTATCCCATTACTACTCAGGTTAAGTTGTTTAGGTACCTCGTTATCCATCAGACACTCACATACCCTACACATGCTATTCTACGACTCGCATGGCTCAAACAACTCCTGTAGTAAGGGCTCCTGGGATGGAGGAACAAGCTTCGGTGGGGTTTAAAAGTAAAGGCTATGCAATACTTGGGATTCAATTTAATGCAATCGCGACTCAATGATGCAAGAATAAGAAAGAGGCAATAGGTACAGTATGTATGCAAGCATGTGGTAGTGCTTGCTTAGCAGCTCAGTTGAAGCGAGAGAAGGATCTGGGTAGTGCTCCTGGTTCCCTTGATATATCCCCTGCTCAGCGTCTATTCGAAGAAGAACCAAACAAACAAGGGCCAACATAAATAAAGTGCACAAGCATATGAATAAATGCAACAAGCAAACAATCATTCCATGATGAATGATGCACAATTTGCATGGTATTAAGGTAGCATGGCATGGTGAGGTGTGAGATACAAGATTAAATCATTTTATTGAGTTTTGGACCCAATTTATCCTCATTTTAGTTGCTGTACCCTTTATATTTATATGATGCATGCTTCAAAACAAACCATGGAACGCATAAACGGAAAGGTCTCGTCGAGCTAATCATTTTAGACATATTATTTATTAAATTTGGAGTTATAAAACAAAAGTTATTAATTAATTAAAGTGGAAGGGCATTTTGTTGTAATTTTGATTAAACTTGGAAAATAAAGTGTCCAAAATATATTTGAATGGCATATTTGAATTCTGCACATTTTTCTGATTTGAAAACATATATTATTTGTATTATTTGGATTCATATTTTAAAAGTTATTTGGAAACAGGAATTAATTTGAATTTGATAATAATTTGAAAAGATTTGAATTTAAAACAGAAAACAGACAATACTTTTGTTACTCAGACGTTCTTAGCCAGAGACAGACCAGGTGGGGGCTGACTCAGCGCAAAACTTTTCTCATCAGAATTGCTGCCAGCCGCAGAGGCAGACAGATGGGACCAGCGATCACAGGCCCACGTGCCAGCGGACGAGCGCGCAGGGACTGACAGGTGGGGCTTCCGTTGGAGCGCGGGTTGAGGTAGGAAAAGGCTAGGGGGTTCTCTGCAAAATGCTGGCGCGGCTGACTAGTGGGCCAGGCGGACCGCGGGTTAGGCCACTAAAAAGAGCAGGGGGTTAAGCAGAAAACGACCGTGGCCGTACTGTTGATCTTCTCTGTCTCGAGCGACAGGTTGATGCGCAGCAGGGCGCGGGCAGGGATCGAACCAGGGACCTGCGGGCGCGCGCTAGGGTGGCGAACCAGTGCGGTGGGCTGGGGCTAGGTGTCCTGAGAGCGGGCGGGGCCTAGATAGGGCTACTGCGCGCTGCGGGGACGAGCAGACGCACACGACGCCGGCGCACAGAGGGTGCTCGACGGAGCGCACGTCGCGGCCAGGACACGACGGTGAAAGCGAGGGTGTCCAGGAGGGAGGTAGGCTCACCACGAGTGTGTCGGAGGCGTTGGATCGGGTCGGCGGGCGATTTATTGGCGACGCAGACGGACGGCGATCTAGGGTTTCGCGGCGGGTGCATCGGTGTTCTTCGGCTCCGGTGCTCCTCCTCTGCGACGGCGCGTACAGGACGATGCAGCGGACGACCGTGAGCTTCCCCGACACCCAGGAGCGCCACGCCACCGGCTGGTAGAGGGAGATCGGTGGAGGCCGAAGGTTTGGCCGGCGAGGGGGGGTAGATGGAGACGGTGGAGAAGAGAGAGAAGAGGGCAGGCCTCTGGGTGGATCTGGACGAGCGAGGAGAGGTTGTGGGGGGGTGGTAAAGCAGAGGGAGGATGGACGGTGCCGTGGGGAGTGGTTGGATAAAGGTGGCTCGGCCACCTTTCCTTCCTCCACCCTCACGTGCTCGGGCAGGGGTAGGGCAGGCAGGGGGGATGGCTACCAGGTGGGTTCAGAGGGTGAGGCCAAGGCAGGGGCAGGCTCGGGTTGGAGGTGCCCCTAGGGCAGAGAGAGAGCAAGAGAGGGAGAGGGGTAGGCTCGGGTTTAGGGTTGGTACTAGGGTTGGGGGTGTAGCTAGGTGGCCAGCTAGGGTTTGGCTAGGTGGCATGGTGGGGCCAGCTAAGAGGGACTCGGCAAGGAGAGACCAAGGGAGGTTAGGTGTAGAGAGGGACTAGGGTTTTAGCTACCCTACGGTATGGGGTTATGGTGATGAAGGGGTAAGGTTAGATGGGTAGGTGATGGGGAGGATCTAGGATAGATGATTAGAGAGAGCGGTGATGGATTAGGGCTTAAGGAGCTTGCATGCTCCACACTTGAACAAGCAAGAAAGGTGGTAAAAGAGAAAGAGAGGGATGTGGTAAGGTGGTTTAAGCATGATCAAATAAGATCAAGCCAAAAGAAAAGATAGAGGTAGAGATGATCCACTCCAAGAACAAATAAAATCCAAATGACAAGCAAAAGGTGGTGCTTGCATGGGCCATGCAAAATATTTAATGCCATGTTGATACTTGTGAAAACAATATTATTTCATGGCATTATTATTATGCATCCCAAATTATGGAGTAAGGCCCAAGCAAAGGAATTTAGAAAGAATTCCAAGTGGAGTATATGGGGATGATCACATTGGATTATATTTTGGACTTGCTAGTGTGTATATGCCACTGGGTATTTAATAAGCCCACAAAAATATCCCAACATGATGATAACCCCAAAATCACACATATGGAAGCTAGGAAAAAGGTTCCATTCACAAGGCATGCAAAGGTGGCCATGTGGCTCTCATATCAATAATGTGAAAACAACATGATGCCAAGATGAGAGCATGTGGAAAAGAATTGGATCCATCCCAACCCACATGAGCTAGGGGTAAACTCAAATAAAATGCAACGCTCATATTTAGTTGGATGGTGGAATTACAAGGTGGTGAAAGAAAAGGTGGTGGAGTTAATAAAAGATATGCCCCCAACTCAACTTGGGCATTAAACAATATATCAAGAACCAAATACAATATCAAGAGGCAAATACAACTAATAATGCATATGAGATAAGAACCAAACAAAAAGGGTTTTATATGATGCTCAAATGCATGGTGGCATGATGACATGAGCATGATATAATGATGATGCAACAATTATATATTTGAAGTAGCCATTATATTACTAGACCAAGTAGCATTGCAATTGTTAGACAATTGGGATGCTACAGGTTTGAGGGTGGTCGCGACGGTGTGGGGTTTAAGTAGCAGGTGAGGGCTGGGCGAATTACTGCCAGAATCAAAGGAATTGATTCGATTTTAATCAGTGAGGTAATAGGTGGCGATGACGTGTTCATCGCGCGGGATTTGGGGAGGACGACGACGACGTGGCGTTGGGGCCACTGGTCAGTGTCTAGGGGTTGGTTCGACACGGGTGAGAGAGAGAGGGAGAGGAAATAGACCGGGTGGCTTGCTGGGCTACTTCTGTTGCTGGGCCGAAAGGCTGGCGCGGGCCTTTTTCTTTTTCTTTATTCCTTTTCTATTTGTGTTTTGTTTTTCTGAAATCATTTTCAAATGCTTTTCAAATGAGTTTGAATTCAAATTTCTTTTGGGTTTTTTGCAGTGAAAACTTTGTAGTCAAATGAGTGTAAAACCTTACTGTTTAGTCCAAGGCAATTTGACATAAAGGAAAATAAAATAAATCCATGCCTTAATATGATTATAGATAATAGGCATAAAGTGGTTTTATATTTGAATTTTGGTTTGAGAATTTTTGTGCAAGCTTTGCATTCATATTTGAAATATTTCTAATCATAACAAAGTATTCTTATACTTTGAGAGTAGAATAGAACCATTGCCTTTCTAGCATAAAATAATAGGCATATAAATGGTTTCTCATTTTGTAATCTTGTTTGAAAATAACCAAATGCTTATGAATGCATGCATGATATGCAAACTTTTCAAATTATGATTTTTGGGATGTTACAACAAATTACCGAAGGAAGGTAGCTGCTAGACAATATGCAAGACAGCCATGCCCAATGGCATGTGGAAATATCAAACACGAATAAGGTGAACTCCGTCACACCTCAAGATAATGAAGAACTCAATGCTAAGTTGGATGAGATTATATTAGTCGTCAAAGTTAAGGAAACCCTGATAAGAACTACTCTAGAACCAACTATTGAAGAAGTAGACTTTGTAGCTCATAATGACTATAACCCTGCTTGGAAGAAGAATTATAATCCATACTTTTAGAAACATTACTCTAGTCCAGTAGGTAGCTCTAATAATAATATTGCATCAAGCAATACTAGTCTCCAAGAAACTCTTAAATCTTTAATGGACACACAAAATGAGCGAACCAATATTTTAGTCAAAATTTAGAGAATCATGATGCTATGCTTGGTAAATTATCTAACCAAGATGTTAGTTAAAGAAATTATTTGCAGGACCTCCAAGAAGGAACAAGGATCATTGAGGCATAGCTAGGTGAGATAGCCGAGAGTCAAACTCTCATTCTAGCAAAATTTGCAGGTAAAGCTGAGCCCAATCCAGTTGAAGGGCTCGAGATGATAAGAGTCCAAAGGAAGGATCCCGAAGAACTTGATTATATGAATGCTTCTTCACCAAACTACAGTGTTGAAGATCTCGTAAAAAGGATCAATGTCAAGATTCCAGTAAGTGAAGAAAATTAAGAAGCCATGTATCGACAATTCGTTAATCAGGTAGCAATAAAGGTATGCGAGCTTGAAGAAGAATACAAGAAAATTGCTGAAAAATTTCCTGTTAAGCTAGATAATATATTTGAGCCTACCATTAAGATTAAAATTGGGACTAATTAAATAGCTGCACTATGTGATCTTGGTGCAAGTGTTTCAACAATTCCAAATAGTCTTTTTAACAAGTTAAATCTTGGATCTTTTGAAATCACCGAACGGAATTTACATCTAGTAGATTCTACCTATAAACAAGCAGTAGGCATTAAGGAAAACACTTTGGTTTACATTAAAGGCTGTCCTGCTCTTGTTGATTTTGTTATTGATGACATGCCTGAAGATGCTACTGCCCCTATCATATTAGGCCATCATTTCTTAAGAACTATTAAGGATTTGATTAATTTGCATGAAGGGAACATGAAGCTTCAATTTCCTCCGTGGGATCCTTTTGTTATTCATTTCTCCAGGAAAAAGAAAGCCAAGCAAGATGATAATGAGGCCATCTCTTTGAAGGCCAATTACTTCGGAGTGGGTGTTCCACTCATATGGCCTAAGTGAACGATATCAAGGTCAAGCTATTGACCATAAAAGAGCGCTGCATGGGAGGCAACCCATGTGAAATAAAGGTTTGAGTTAAGTTTTTAAGTTTTAGTTTAAATTTTGTATAAATAAATAGTGCTAGAAAACTCTAGTGAGAGGAAGAGATTCAGCGGTACTAAAAATTCTTGTTTTATATATTCCATAGTTGGTCGAAATTTTAGTATGTCTTTTATCTGTCAAAACAAGGTGTTTCACTAAGTTTCAGTCTAAAAAGTAATATACAAAGAAATAGAAATTTTTTGATGTGTACAGAAAGGTTAACGACCAACCATACAGCGGGAATAAAAATTTCTGCCGTATAGTTATGTTACCCATTGACAATTTTTCATCCCAGAGTACAGAAGGGGTGACAACCAACTATATGGTGGGAACAAAAGTTCCGGCCGTATATTGTCTCTGTATAGTTACAGCCGCTAGACAGAAACCCTAGGAAACCCTAAAATTTTGCCGTCAGACCAACTATACGGCCGGAATGCCTAGTGCCCGCCGTATAGTTGCCGTCGTATAGTTGCGTCCGACCATGCTCGGTGTCGTGGTATTACCGACTAGTATGCCATGGAGGGGTCCTCACAGTGCGTGTTTAGAGACGTGGGGTAAGGCGGACGATTGACGGGTACGAGGTAACACAGCTTACCCAGGTTCAGATCCCACGACGGTGGCGGAATCCTACTCCTGATATAAATCACTATAAGGGCAATACGCCGAGTTATAGAGATAGGTTCGTTGTGCGAGGTGACTAGAGAGTCTAATTTATCGTGCCCTAAAGGCTCCCATAGGCCCGGCTTATATAGTCGCCAGGTCCTAGGGTTACAGAGAAAATTCCTAGCCGGACAGGTTATAGAGTCCTACACCGTCTATCACTAGTCTTGTGTATCTTGTACTCCAAGGCTCCGGGTACGCTGGTGACTCCACTGTAGCCTTCCTTTATCCGGCATGGGCCTCCCTTCTGGATCCACCTAACTGGGTCGCCCAGCAGGCCACAGGCCATGCTACCGACTATGGGCCACCCGGGTTAGTCGGATAAGAGACATGCTATGAGGATACCCATATAGCATATCCCCAACAGTAGCCCCCGGAGAACTCCGAGATCTTGCGCCGTCTTGCCTCTTCCCGTGGAATGCTCCGTCTAGATGGATGTCGACAAATCGTCAAGCAATATCTTGCAGTCCTCCCAAAGAACCCTGCAAAGGTTTCTCCGTCTTCTATGAGTAAGTCGGAGAAATGCTGAATCTTCCACCGTACGCTTCGGTAGTCGGATTAAATCCGTCCATGCCAGAATCTTCGATGGGACGGCTCATCTACCATGTCAGTTATGATGACGCAGGCCGCGGGTCAGCGACGCCTCCTAACTCACACATGCAGAGAACGCAATCATATCCAATTTTCCCGCGCGAGCGATACGAACCGTTGGCGGCGGCGGTTGGAGACGTGGAGAAATGACCGCGCATGTTCACGAACACGTCGTCTACACGGCAACCATCCGATTAGATGCACGAATCTTGCGTCATCATCTTCTTCCTCCAGCCGCACGCCTCCTTGAGCTCTCCGCAGAAAACCTCGAAGAAACCCTAACCTCTCTCTGCACCAGTCGCATCCTCCCAGTCCTCCATGGCCAGCAGCAGCTCATCCCCGTCGATGGCGGCGTCGAGCGAAGCTACAGCGAAGCCGGCGAGCTCCTCCATCATGCCCCCAGAGGGCCTGGTTATCCCCGCGTCGGCGGTGATTGAAACCACCGGCGGTGACCACAATCTGGCGGTGCTAGAGCCTCTGGAAGAGGAGCCAGATTCACACAAAGGCGACTGGCGCGGCTCGGACATCACCAGCCGCGACATCCAAGAGATGGACGCCGAAGGCTACCTCCCCGCGACGGAGGGGCTCGCCTGGCGGGCGGCACCGGCCGGCGAGGTGACACCTTCTCCCCAAGCCAGAGAAAAGGTGTACCTCAAGGCTCAGCTGGTACGCGGTGTTTCTCTGCCCATCTCCCACTTCTTTCTGTCCGTATTGAACCACTTCAAAGTCCAACCCCATAACCTCTCCCCCAATAGTATCTTAGTGCTTAGCAACTTCGTGGCACTTTGTGAGGGTTACCTAGGGATTAAGCCTAGGTTAGACTTGTTCGTGTACTTCTTCACCGTCAAACGTGAAGCCGGAAATAGTAGGGAGGAGCTTAGGAACTGCGGCACCATAAGCTTCAAGATCCGACCTGGCCGGCGGTTCCCCGACATCGTCGGCCACGAGTCGTGCAAAAACTGGCAGCGGACGTACTTCTACGGCCCCGACATTCCTTTGGCGGGTCGAGAAGTGACGTACCTGGACTTCATGGATGGAGCCGCCGCTGAAGTTTCCACATGGAGATGCCATGCCTCCCTTCCCTCCGACCTCAACGCTTCTCGCGCAATAAGGCAGATCGAGTGGTTCGTAGAGGCGGGTTTGACCAGCTTGGACCTAGCCATGTGCTGGTTCATCAGGCGAATCCAACCCCTACAGCACTGCGTGAAGTTCATGCACGATTACACGGGTGATCGAAAGGATTCCCTTCGGATCTCCGTGGATAACTTCTCGAGCGACTCCATCAAGCTCCGTCTGAAGGACATCGTCAAGGTGAAGGATAAGAAGCGCGGCTTCACCATCACCTGCGACATGTACGTAGACGGTAAGTGCCCAAAGGTAGGTATTTATTTTCGTGTATGACATTGCTCCAGTTTCTCCGTCTTGCCAGTGCCATCTTATCTAACATGGTGATTTCTTACTTAACAGCTTAGCGATCTAGATGAGGACAACCTGGCTGCCCAAATCTATGATCCAAAGATGAAGGAAGTCACGGTCGTGTCCGACGACGATGCCCCGTTGGCGCGAAAGCGAAAGAGCTCCACCTCTGACGCTGCCGACGGAGGCAAGAAAAAGAAGACGGAGGGTGGAGCCTCCAAAAAGAGTACTACAGCCCTGGAGGCGGAAAAGATGAAAGCCACCGGGATGTTTGCCAAAGCTCCCCCCCTAGTGTAAGCCTCTCATTCTCCGACATTGTCTTATTCCTGTACTTATGAATTTTGCACGTTTCAGGAAGAAAGCCACAAGCAGCCTCAAGAAGTCCTCCAAGACTCTTGGGGCTTCTAGGAATATCGAAGATATGCTGCATCGTGACTCCTCCCCGCCATCGCCCCTGCTACTCCTGCCGTCAAGCCCTCCTCCGCGCCGACAAGCTCCCAAGTCCAGGAGGCACCGGGCCCTTCCGCCATGGAAGTGGATTCTAGCGCCTCTACCGAACTAGCTCTTGTCGGCGAGCAGGCGACGCAGGAGAGCGCTGCTCTTCAAATGGCTGAAGCTCCAGCTAAGGATGCCATCGGTAGCGGCAAGGCGGTGGTGGGAGCTAGTACCTCTGCCGAAGGCGGCGCCCCTACTCCCTAGAAACCCTTCGAGTTCCTGAAGATAGTTTACCCGGCGCTCACGCCGAGTAACACAACTCTTGTTCCTGGAGGAGTGTCGTCATCTCCGACGTGCTGTCTTGAGGAGCTACTCCGACAAGCAGATATCTTGCGAGGAAATAGCATTTCCTTTGGCAAGCTGCTGGCCGAGAGCGCTACAAACCTCAAGATCATTGCACTTGTAAGTTTTTTACTTTACCTTTTGCATTTCGTATGAGTATGCCACTGTAGCCCCCGAGGATGTAGACGGAAAACCATAGGTTTTGCATCTATATGCTCTAAGAGTGACTAAGTTAGAAAAAAATCTCATTGTAGCCCCCAAGCATTTAGATGGAAGAAATTATTCCGACTAGATGCTTTAAGAGTAGCATACATAGTGTTCATAATTTTCAGTGTTGTAGCCCCCAAGCCTCTAGTTGTAACTGAATTAGTTCCGACTAGATGCTTAAAGAAAAACTAAGCATATTCTGAGTTAAAAACTTTATACTGTAGCCCCCAATCTCTTAATCGAGAACTGAATTAGCTCCGACTAAGTGCTTAAAGAAAAGCTAAGCATATTGCTAAGTTAAAAACTCTCGCTGTAGCCACCGAGCATCTAGGTGGGAAATTTTCGACTAGAAGCTCTAAGCAGACCAAACAACGATTTTAACTTTGTATTTGTTTCCACAGAACGAGAATGCTCGGCGGGGCATGACCAACGACATATACCAGAAGATGCGCGCAGATCTTGAAGCTGAAAAGGGTAAAACTGCCATCTTGAAGGAACAGATCATCAAAAACAAGAGTCTGTTTTATTTTTGCACATTTCCGTCTTACTTTTGTGCCCATACTCTCCGAGTACTCACCGTGTACGTGGTTTTCTCCGACTTGCAGAACATGTTGCCAAGGCCAAGGACATTGTCGAGCAGTCCAAGCATATCCAGCAGCTGGACAACGAGAACAAGATCCTCAAGGAGGAGAGGAAGGAGATGCTGAAGATGCACGAGGACTCCATGAAAGCCCTGTAGGATTCCGCCTCCGCGGAGATCAATCTCTTGAAGGAGGAGCTTGCGATCCTAAAGGATCAGAAGCAAGCTGCTGATGAGCAAAACCTTCGCCATAGCGAGGCGTTTAAGCTCCTCCAACAAGAGAAGGAATCCTTGACGGACACCGTCTGGCAGGCTAAGGCCAGCATCTTCAGTAAGTGTCCTCCGCCTTGTAGTTCTGTAGTCTGGATACTTAGAGTTTATTGAACTCATGCGATCTTTGTCGGAATTTTCAGCGCCCATGGGTTTAACCCGCTCGCCTCCTTCGAACAAGGAATGCATGGTTCTTGCCGGCAAATTCATCAATACCGCCATTGCCCAAGCCAAGGAGATTGCCAAGCCCCTCCAGATTTATATCAAGGCCTCGGACTCCATGACGAAGTACTCGGAGATTCTGCGCCGAGTCCCCGAGCGTGTCGCGAGATGGAAAGCTTCATGCGCATGGGCTGGCGCAAGGATGGCGCTGTCTATGGTGAAGGCACACTATGAAGATGCCGACATCGACACGGTGACCTCTGGTATCCCCGACGTGGATGATGACGGCAAGGAGATCGATCACGAAGCCATCCTGTCATCACTCGCGGGTTATGACACCAGGGTTGCCGAGTTGGTGGACGTTGACGTCTTCGTGCCCAGGAACTTCATCGACAACGTCAACCAAGATTCCTCCGAGTCTCATCGTAGCGCTGACGTCGAGGGTGATTCTCCGGCTGGCGATGATGCGGCCTCCAAGTCTCCTACGCCCAAAGAATGAAAAACACTTTGTAATTTTTGTTTTACCTTTGGCGTGTGCACGGAAGAAACTTGGTGATGTAATCTTAAGGCGGAAAACAATGGTGGTCGTATCCTGCTACTTAAGAACTAAGTCCCAGTATGCATATATTTTTTAAGCAAGTGCTGGCTTATCCATTACTTTGGTTCTTATGCTTGACTTTTCGTGAGTCGGAAGACTCGTTGTCGGAACCATGCGATTAGGTGATGATGCCCAATGGCACCGTCAATAACCTGAACACAAAATCATCGACAATAAGTGCCAAAAGTCACTACTCTAGAATCCACATAAAAACAACAAAGAACGTGTAGACCAGAAAACTTAAGCTAACGCCCGTAGGCGGAATTTTCACAAGTGCAATCGCAAGACTTGTGCATAAAGGTTTTATATGATCCAAAAATGAACACTAAAGGAGGTAAAAGACTCAGCAATATGAGTGAACCAAAGAGCTTTATTTCATTGATCATATAAGAGGTACACGATTAGATAAAAATGCTAAGTGTAGAAAGGACGTAGACGTGCTATGTTCCATGGCCGATCAAGCTCCGGGAAGTCATCATCCGGGTCACGTCGCTTACGCTTATGATCCTTGTTGGGTCTATCCTTGAGTTCACGATTGTCGACAAGGTAGTAAGACCCATTGAGCAGCGCCTTGCTTATGATGAACGGTCCTTCCCATGGCGGGGATAATTTGTGTGATTTCTTCTGCTTAAGTCGGAGTACTAAATCCCCATCTTTAAACGAGCGATGCCGAACACGGCGACTATGGTAGCTGCGTAGCTTCTGCTGGTAGATGGCGGATCTTTGGCATGCCAAAACATGCTCCTCCTCGAGAAGGTCCACATCTAGGCGTCTGGATTCTTCAGCGTCATCTTCGTTGTAGGCGGCAACTCTTGGTGCATCGTGGAGGATGTCGGAAGGTAGGATGGCTTCTACTCCATATACCATGAAGTAAGGGGTGTAGCCGGTAGATCTGTTGGGTGTAGTTCATAAACTCCACAGCATAGATGGCAATTCTTCTGCCCAGGCTCCAGCTGCTCTATGTAGCGGTGCCTCAAGACGTGGCTTGATTCCCTATAGAATTAATCCATTGGCCCGCTCAACCTGACCATTGGACTGTGGGTGTGCCACAGATGCAAGGTCAAGTCGGATGCCTTTGTCCCAACAATAGGCTTCCACTTCTCCTAGTGATAAGTTGCTTCCGTTGTCGGTGATGATGCTATGTGGGAGACCAAATCTCACCACTAGATCTCGGACAAACCTGAGGGCAGTTGCCCCATCAAGCTTTCTAATGGGTTTAGTTTCTATCCATTTGGTGAATTTGTCAACTGCTACAAGCAGATGCGTAAATCCACACGGTGCCGTCTGTAACGGTCCCACCATGTCTAGCCCCCAGACTGCAAACGGCCAAGTTATTGGTATTGTTCGCAATTCTTCAGCAGGAACATGTGGTTTTCGGGCATAATAATGGCATCACGTGCATGTCTCAACCAGCTTGTCGGCGTCTGCCTTCGCGGTTAGCCAGTAGAATCCTTGCCGGAAGGCTTTCGCGACCAATGATCGAGGAGCGGCGTGATGCCCGCAATCTCCGAGATGGCTCTCGCGCAGGTTTTCCATACCTTCTAGCTGGGAAACGCACTTTAAGTATACACCAGTAGTGCTCCTTTTATAGAGTTGCCCATTTATTATGGTATAACCCTTTGCTCGTCGTACTATTTGCCGTCTTTCGACTTCGTCGTCAGGCAAAGTTCCGTGTTCGAGATACTCCATGAACGGTATTGTCCAAGCCGGAGGGATCTTTGTCACCATGTTGACGAAAGAGTCGGCTCTATCCGGGTTGTCGATGTCAGCGCCCTTCACGGATGGTGTGCGTAGATGCTCTAGGAAAACTCCTGGCGGAATTCGCTTGCGTCCTGATCCAAGCTTAGACAGTAGATCAGCCGCCTCGTTTTGCTCCCTAAGCACATACTTGACTTCGTAGCCCAAGAAGCTCTTGGCTATCTCGTCCACTTCGTCGCGATATGTCGCCATCATAGGGTTCCGCGCGTTCCAGGTGCCAGCCACCTGCTAAGCAACCAAGTCGGAATCTCCACAGCAAACTATGCACTTGATGCCAATATCCTTGGCTACACGCAGTCCGTGAATGAGTGCTTCATACTCCGCCATGTTGTTTGTAGCCTCGAAGTGGATCTGCAGAACGTAGTGCAGCTTGTCTCCTTTTGGTGACTGTAGTAGTACACCAGCCCCTGAGCCGTTGAGCAACTTTGATCCGTCAAAGTGCATCACCCAGTACTCTGGTTCTGGCAGCGGAGTAGCATCTGGCATCTCCGTCCAATCTGCAATAAAATCCGCCAAAGCTTGTGACTTGATAGCGTCGTGCCTCTTGTAGGTGATCTCGAAGGCGGCGAGTTCAATGCCCCACTTCGCGACCCTTCCTGTAGCGTCGCTGTTATTGATAATGTCGGACAGTGGAGTCTTGCCTCAGCTTCCGAGAAGCGAGGAATACTCCATAAGCTATCTTTTGGTAGTGCAGGTAACGCTGCTTGGACTCCGTCAACACCTCGCTCACATAATAAACTGGTCGTTGAACTCCGTGCTTGTAGCCTGGTTCCTTCCGCTCTACCACGATGACGATGCTAATAACCCGGTTGGTTGCCGCCATGTAAATTAATAGGGGCTCTCCAGGCTCGGGTGCTGCAAGAATGGGCGCTGAGGAAAGAATCTCCTTGAGCTGCTTCAATGCTGCATCTGCTTTGTCTGACCATGTGAATTTGTCCGTCTTCTTCAGCAACTTGTACAGCGGCAATGCCTTCTCTCCAAGTCGGCTGACGAACCGACTAACTGATGCAACACAACCTGTTAGTCGTTGAATGTCCTTTAGGCATGTCGGACGGTTTATGTTTAAGATGGCCTTGATTTTCTCCGGGTTGACCTCGATTCCGCGCTGGGAAACGATGAAGCCCAACAATTTGCTGGCTGGAACCCCGAAGACGCACTTCTTAGGGTTGAGCATCATGTTGTATTTCCGGAGATTATCAAAGGTTTCTTTTAAGTCGGAGATTAAGTCGTTTGATTTTTTAGACATCACCGCGATATCGTCCACATAGGGGTGAACGTTCCGACCAATTTGGCCGTGAAGGCAATGTTGCATTGTCCGCTGGTAGGTAGCACCTGCGTTTTTCAGCCCGACGGACATCGTGACATAGCAAAACGTGCCGTATGGGGTAGTGAACGAAGTGGCCAATTGGTCTGACTTCCTCATCCTGATCTGGTGGTATCCTGAGTATGCATCGAGAAAACACAAAAGTTCCGAGCCAGCCGTCGAGTCAATGACTTGGTCAATGCGAGGCAAAGCAAACGGATCTTTGGGACACGCTTTGTTTAATCTGGTGTAATCAACGCACATTCTTAATTCATTGGTTCCCTTTTTGGGGACAAGTACAGGATTTGCCACCCATCGGGTGTGAAGGACTTCTCGGATAAACCCAACCTTAAGTAACCTAGCTATCTCTTTGCCAATGGTGCGTCTCTTCTCATCTCCGAAGCGTCGTAGAGGTTGTTTCACTGGTTTACATTTTGGATCTATGTTTAAGCTGTGCTCGGCAAGTTCCCTAGGTACACCTTTCATGTCGGTAGGTTGCCAGGCAAAGATGTCCCTATTCTCACGGAGGAACTCGACGAGCGCGCTTTCCTATTTGGGATCCAGGTTCATCCCAATGGCGACAGTCTTAGAGGCATCGCCTACCACAAGTTCCACCGGCTTGGTATCGATGGCGGCCTTGAACGCAGGAGCGGAGTCGGATATCTGCTTCTTCGACGTGGGCATCTCTGAGTCATTGACCTTGCTCTGGATCTCCTTGAATTCTTCGCTGTAGAGGACAGCTTCTGCAACGGCTGCTTCATTGATCTCGCAGTCCCTTGCCTTGGTAAAGCTTCCGGATACGGTGATGACACCGTTTGGTCCGGGTATCTTGAGTTTGTTGTAGACGAAGCATGGCTTGGCCATGAACGTGTGGAATATGTCGCGGCCGAATATGACATGGTACACGCTCTTGAAGGGGACCACCTCAAAGGTCATGCGCTCTTGGCGGTAATTATTAACATCGCCAAAGGCTACCTGAAGCGTAATGCACCCAAGGGACCGAGCCTCCCGACCAGGAACTACACCATGGAACATGGTGTTGGTCCGCCTTAGGTTTGCCTCCATCAAGTTCATCTTTTGCAGTTTATCCAGGTACATGATGTTGATGCTGCTTCCACTATCCACCATGCACTTGGTGAACTCCACGTTGTCAATCAATGGGTTGATGACCATTGCATACTGGTTCTCCATGGGCACAAGGTCTGGGTGGTCCGTCCTGTCCCAAGTGATTGGAACCTCCGACCAGCGCAGGTATTGGGGAACTGGGGGGGAGAGTGGCCATCAGGATCCTTAGAGAGGTCTTCTGTTGTCGGACGGTGGGGGTGCCAAGGAAAGTGTGGTAGACTGGGGCCTTCTTTGCGAAGGGGTTCTTGCCCTTGTCGTCCTCTTGGCGGCATGCTTGGGGTCAACGTCCTCGTCCATGTCACTTGAATCCTTGGACTCTTCCTCCTTCTTCTTCCCCTTACCCTTGCCTCGCGGTCTGTTCTTCCGACTTCGCTTGTAGCCGGACTCCGGGTCTTCCTTGAGGTCGTTGACGAACTTGCAGTGTCGAGTGGTATGGGTGGCCTTGCCGTTGACATCGAGGTGTACGAGGCATGGCATATCGCAGTATTCCTCGTACGTTTGGGGAACGCGGAGCGGCGCCGAGTTGGTTTCACTTCCTCGTTGCTTCCCACGGCCTGCTCCCCTTCCTCGGCCACATTGTCTACCTTCTCCTCGTCCTGCAAAAGTCATAGCGACCATGTCGGTAGATTGATTTTCTTCTGGAGCAGTTTTTCGCTTTGTACTGCTGTTCCTCCGAGCTTGGGTTGGAACGGCCGTTGCCGGCAGAGAGCCACGAGCATCGTCGTCAGCAGCTGCGAACTCACTAGCTAACTGAATCATCTGATTCAAGTCAAGCTGATGATTGTCCTGCAAGCTCTTTAGCTTATGTCGGAGCAACATACCCCTTTCCAACCCATCGATGAAGGCGGCCATGGCGGTCTGAGCGTGCACTCCTGCGCAGAAATTTTTCATATCCAGCCAGCGGGAGAGGTAGGCACGAGATGTCTCGTCTTTCTTTTGCACGCACCGGTGTAGATCGCCCATAGTGCAGGGATGCTTGTATGTACCCTCAAAGTTCTTGGTGAATGCTTCTTGCATATCCAGTCAGTTGTAGATAGACCTTTCCGGCAAGTCGTTGATCCATTGATGGGCCGTGCCCGCCAACATTAACGGGAGGTACTTAACGACGACGTTGTTTTTGCTACGGCAATCTCCACCGTGTTGCCGTAGTCCTGCAACCATGTGGCAGGTTTGGCAGTGCCGTCATAGGGCTTGATGGTCTTGTCTATCCGGAAACCTTTGGGGTAGGTTGCGGACGGTATTGCTGGTGCAAAGCAACGTGGTCCCAGGTATGGTCCTTCCCGGGCCTTGTGGATCTTATCGATCCGCGAACGTGCATCGTACGGCTCTAGGTTCTTCTTCTTGTTGTCAACAGGGGAAGGGCTGCGTGAATGACGCGGGCCTCTTCCGCCGTGGTGACTGCTTGGTGGCGATGGAGGCAGAGGTGGCGGTGGGTTAGTCTTCTTGTTGTTACCCTCCTGCGACGCCTCGCGTCTGTCACGGTTGCTTGTCGGACGCGAAGGGTCGTGGTGTGACCTGCTCTTGTGTCCTTGGTGGCGCTCTTCATCATGACGGGGTTGCGCCGCCTTGTCACGGATGACGATGCCACACTGCTTTGGTGGGGGCATATCCGTATGATGGTGAGCCTTGTAATCTTCCTGACATCGGGGGGATCGGGGCGGTGGCGATGGGCGGCGAGGTCAGGCTCTTTCTCCGTGGTCGGAGGATATGGGGATAGCATCCTTCCTGTTGCGCGCATCCCTCCGTCTTCCTTCTGATGAACCCGTCTGGGATCCGACATCCTGAGGAGATCTATCCCTTGGAGGTTTGTATTGGCTAGATCGGTAGAGCATTGGGTCAGACTCAAGCCTCTGAGAGATGGCCTTTTCATACTACTTTACCGCTTTGGATACTAGGTCATAGACCTGTTCTACTGCCTCAGGCGATCTATCCTGCTCCAGAAGGGTCTTGGCGATCGCGAGGTTAAGGACTGGGGTGGGCATCACCTGCTTGCCTTCACTGTCAATGTATGGCTTGGCCTGTGCCGGTTTCGAGGGAGCCCATCCTAGGTTGCGCCGTACACCAGGATCGTTGATGACGCGAGTCGGAGCCTTCTTAGCCTTCTGCTGCTGCAGCAGAGTCTTGTACTCGGCTTCCATTGCTCTAGTTTTCTCTATGGACTTCTGCGTGTTGACCAGGTCTCGATCTAGTTTAGCGCCTTTCTCCGCGATGCGTTGCGCCTCCTCTAGCAGCTGCTGGCGCTTCTCGTCAAGCTGAGTCACGTTCCGGATATGATCGACGGTTAGTGGCTCGACGAGGATATTGTCGTACATCACTCTATCAGCTGGAGTAACATGGGCTGCTGCCGACGTGGATGCTGGAGGTACCCAAATCATAAAAACACAATCCTTTTTCTCTATTCTACCTCCTAACTCTCTCAAAACCTCAAAGGAACTTCACCCCTGCTCGATTTTGTTCGAATTCCTCGCACACAAGTGATCTACGGTATGTTTCTCCTTCGATCCTCCAATTAATTTTTGCAAATTCATCTCTGATCTATTGCCATTATCAATCTAAGGTGAGACTCATATTTGAACAATTGCCATGAATATCTTGCCTAGATTAATATTTTGATGAGATTCTTTAGTGTGCTATGATGAGGATTATGCTATGACTATTACTGTTGGATCAAAAAGTTTTATATTTGTCTCTTTTATTATTTTTAGAAGATGAACATGAGGATCCAGACACGTGCTTTTGCCGCTACTAGTTCTTCTCGGACTACAGCTCAGGAACGCATGGGGATTCAATTCAAGAACGAAGCCCACCGTGATTGTTTTGAAAGGATCAAAAATCAAGAATTCAAGGCAACCAAGTGGGCTTGCCCCATCACTTTGAACCAACTCGGTAATTCTGATGACTTTAATTTACTTTGCAGTAGAGTTGTCCTGCAAACCTTTGTATTCCATGATGCACCAACCTATCATTGGTTAACCATTGAATTTCTTAGCTCTTTGGAAAGCACCGTTAAGACATGGCATGGGAAGGATAATATTTATTTCCGGCTCATGAACAATAATTATTCTCTAACACTTGATGAATGGTGCAATTGTTTTGGTTTACCCAACAATGATCCTAATGCTCTGCGCACAGCTTTTTCCAACATGGAACCTTCCCCTGAACTCTGTTATAATAGAAGGAGCCTTACTTATAGAGTTAACAGAGGGAAGAATATTCAACATCTTGTTATTCGCTATTTGTTCTATGTTATTGCTAAAACCTTGCAGGCGCATAATGAGTTTACAAGACTCAACGAGGAGGACATCTTAGTCCTTGCAAAAGCTGCTTTCAACTATGTCAACTTGTCACTTTAATTGGGCGCAATACTTGTGTGCTACTTGGAGTACCAATCCCACCAAAGCCAAGGACCAACCACTTGTGGATGCGTCATCATCGTGCTTTCCAATGCATTGGGCATCAACCTAGGTGAGTTACAACCGGTGCTAGGTGAGCGACTTGTTGGTTACTCTACCAGTTCGCTACATATCAAGATTTTCATGAAATTGGAGGAACTGTGGAGGCAATGCACAATATCACCCTAAACCTCCGAGAAACAACAAGTAACCTTTTAACTCAATTTGTGGACTGGAGTTACAACTTTTTCCCCCACCACAGTGATTTTTAGGGCTTGCAAAAGCCTAAGCTTGGGGAGGTTTTCTATCTATTTTATATTTTGGTTTTCATTTGATTTATCTTATTTTTTGAGGTTATGCTTTTATTTGAGTTCATAAGCACTCGTGTTGGTTTCCCCAACACTCTATCTTAGTTATTTTATTTTGTTTGAGATTTTCAAGCCGAGCTTTGCCGCTAATTTTCTATTTTTTAATTCCCCTTCTCAAAAACACAAAAATATTTCTCCATTTATATTTATTTCCCCTCTCTCTTTTCTTTCTGCCTCGAAGTTCTCGTTGATTTGCAGGAGAGTGATTGCCTTCAAGTTTCTAAGAAACAAGTAAAAAGGGAAGAGAGACATGGAACCAAACATGAGAGGTATGCCTTATGACTCCTCACTTTTGAAGTTTGAGAAACCCATGCTAGTTAGTAGTAATGTTGCGATGTTATATCGGTGGAGTGAGTCTCTATATTTTAGTTAAATTTTGTTTGCATGTGTATTTAATTGGGTATATTTTGTTCCATCTCTTGTAGTTAACCAAGTCTTGCCTAAAATTTTCTAAAAAATTGAAAGAAGAAAAAGTCTTACAAATTGAAGACTTGGGTGTTGTAGTGTTTTAGTCTTGAAAGCTTATTCCTAGAGACACTCGACACCACAGAAAATAATGATTGACTTGATAGCTCTTTTTGAAAAGATTTGTTCAACTGAATTATTGTTTAGCTGTTTTTGTGAGCATGCACAAGTTTGACTTGTAAATCATAAGAATTATATATCTTTATGTGTATCAAAATTCATGGGATGCCAACAACTCCGCTGGCCTACGAACAATCTTCATGGAGGAAACTCCTAGATTTCGGCAATGAGTTGATTAAACATTTATAGCAGCAATTGTTGGGGATATACTTTCTGGGTATACCCACAGGACTCGCTGACCAGGGTGGCCCACCAACGGGTTAGAGCTTCGCTTCACGGGCGGCCTAGTCAAAGAAAGAGGAGTCAGTTCCGTTTACGACAAGGCCCAGAAGAGTTACGGACTTAGGCCTGTAGTATTACTTGTAGTCCAAGCTGTACATAGTTACCGACTCTGTAACGTAGACGGATAGGTCTCTCCCTGTAACCCTAGGCCCGGGTGACTATATAAACCGTCCCTATGGGAGCATTTAGGGCAACCAATCAATCGTACACCACAATCAACTCGCACAGGCGAATCTCTCTTGTAATCCATTGTAACATTCGTCTTACGCTGACATATTACTGGGTTGCTAGCAGGAGTAGGATCCAATCGCCGCAGTCAGATCTGAACCTGGGTAAACTTGTGCACCGCTCCTAGAACATCCGGCGTCTCACACCCCATCCTTCCAACGCCACTAGGACCCGCTATGTCATACTTGTCGACAATCCGACGATAGTTGGCGCCCACCGTGGGGCAGGTGACCTTTGGAGCATCGTTCCAGGCGGAATCTGGGCGTGCAGGAATCGGCAAAACAATCGCCATGGGTCATGTGGTCTACGCCAGTGATGTCCCTCTCATCCTTCTCGATGAGACTTGGATTCACGCTTCGAAACCCGTGACCACCTACATGATCATGTCATCGGCAAGATCGATATCTATCTCGATTTCGTTGAACCCGCCCAACCCACCCTTGAGGTGATGACCATGGTGGAAGAAAAATCCCCGGAGAAAATCAAACCCACCCAGCCCACTCATGTAGTGGAAGAAGAGGTGGAAGAAGAATCCAGATCCGATCTCTCTAGCGAGATCAGATACACAAACGAGGAATACATACGCTGCGGATCCAGCTTCGCTGATGTCGAAGCGGAAACCAAGTTATACAAGTACCTCAAGAACATAAACAAGAAGAAGCACTGTTCCGTGTACCACATAAGGAGTGGATCTGACTTTGTCGATGCTGGAGCTGGTAGCGACTCGGTCCTAGACGCAATCGAAGAAAACGCCGACCTACCTGGTTCCCCAGCGGAGTCAATCACGTCGCAGGAACTTCAAGACTTCGACAAAGAGATGGAGGAGTATGAACAAGAGCACGTCTCCAAGCAAACGCGAGGTGAGCTGGAAACTCCTCCTAGTCCATATGATAGCATGGATGAAAGCTACACCTCGCAGGATGACATGGACACCGGAGATTCCTACGAGGTCCACAAACCAACAATGATGGAAAGTACCGACGGAATTTTATCCCCTCGTACCGGACCAAAATCCATCATTGCCACTGGTACGCTTGTTAAGGCTTCTGGGCGGTCAAAGAAGAAAAACAAGAACAAGAATCTGACTCCGGCAGAACCGGACATCGAAGAAACCAACGAAGAAAAGGTTGATGAAGAGATCGAGATGGAGAATTAGGACGGAGATCCGATTAATCCCACCCCGATCGATCCTCCTGTAGATGGACACGTTGTCACCAAGGGTGCACATGAAATTTACGGAGATGCTCTCACAATTCCAATCCCAACGGCTTCGGATCTTACACTGGAGGCGCTGGAGAAAAGTGCTAAGGACCTGGAAGAGCACCGCTTGTTTCTACTTGAAGAGGCTGCGCGCCTCGTCGATATGAGACAACATTCAGACAGTGATCGTGCCAGATATCAGTCAGATTTCAAGCGACATCCAAACAAAACAAGGGGAGGTCTGTTTCTTGCTAACAAGAATCCGGATATCAACAAAGATCTATTCGACGGAAAAGATGGAGAGAAGATCCGACTCTACAGCACACCAGTGGAAAACACTGCTGCAGCTCGAGCCATCCTCGCCAACAATCCGTCTCCGCAGCAGGTCCAACAGTGCGTCGTGTTGCTGGACAAAGGATTAAAGCAGCAGAAAACGGCCGGGTCATTTAGTGGCAAGCTGGCCTCAAAGTCCGAGTTTTGTCACACTGGCGCTGACCAATGAGCTGACGTAAGGCTTCGCAGGGATACGACTCAATGATATCGTCCCCGTGGAGAAGAAGAGAATTCAAGAACCGGCTCAAACAGCCACTCTCGCCAGCCGGCACGTGACTGCGCAAGAGTTATTACGGCCTCGGCCGAAGACACCATCAGGGCAATGGTTCCTCATAAGGACCATCGTCGGCAAAACAACCACTACAGAGAAGACCCCGAAATATGCTGCCAGCGAGAGGAACAAGATCGGCTAAGGATGCCACCACCAAGCCGTCCAGCTGGCAACGCTGGACGAAGAGATGATGCGGATCGTCCTGAATCTAGTAGGGACGATGCCCGAAGGAACAGGCATCGGATCCAACATAATGAGGCTCCACCGCCACCACCAAGAAACTCAGCCGGAAATAATCCACCAGGACCACCATCACCTCCCAGCAGCGACCATGAAGGATAACGTCGTAGCCATGGGAGCCGTAGGGTGGAGGCGGAAATGGTGAGAGGAGAAGAAGAAGAAATCCGAATCCACCACACAGAAGCCGTGAGCCTCCAAGGCGCAGATCTCTCTCGCCAAATGACGCTCGCCATCGCATCGAATCAAACATAGAAGCGCGGAGGTACGAGGAATAAGATGTGTACATGGGACCAAAGTGCTTTGGTCCACGTATACGTCAGAACAAATTTCTTGTTGACTTTGGCATTGCCAAACATATTCAGCCCTGTGACGATGCATCTCGGACATATACTTGGCTCCAGGATTTTTTCTAGCCTTGCTGCATCGCCAAAGGAGGAACCAACCTGGTTGCAGTCCGATATCTCCCACTGATGCTGAGGAAGACGGCTCGATCATGGCTCAATGAACTTCCAGGGAATTCAATTCATAACTGGTATGATATGCAAAGTGCGTTCTTTTCAAACTTCGAGGGAACATACAAGAGGTCCTGCATAGTCGGAAACTTGCAGCGTAGCACCCAAAGACCCGGAGAAACCTGCCGGGATTACCTCGGGCGCTGGATCGATACGAAGAACTCCTACGAAGGAGTAAACGAGCAAATTGCGATAGAAGCTTTTATTGCAGGACTTCCAGTCGGACTTTTACGTCACAGGCTGAAGCGTGACAACATCACAGATTTGGGAGAATTGATAGATATGGCAAGAAAATATGCTGACGCCGATGATGAATCAGAAGGGCTGCTAAATATTCTAGCAATCCCAATGCGGCCGAACAGCCAAAACAAACTCAGAAGCGCAAGAACACCTCGGACGAAAAGCCGGCTCCGGACAACGCAGCTGTCAACGCAATGTTCGGATCCGGAGGACTAGGAGGGCACGGAGGAAGCCATGGTAGAGGTTGAGGAACTTCCCGAATCCAGCGCAGAGGAGACTAGCAACCCGGAAGAACCTATACCTGTGCTGACATTGCCAATAATCCATGTGTCCACCACTTGGATAGTAACGAAGGATCTACCCACACAAATGCCGAGTGTCGTTTTAATGACGACATCAAGAAAGATGAGTCCGCTGGCTACAGGGCCAAGTGATGAAAAGGAAAGAAAACCGGGACAAAATCAAGGCTAGCTTAAACATTACCAGGCCGACTCGCCTGAAGGACGTACAGCGCCTCACTGGTTGCATTGCAGCGGTGAGTCAGTTCTTTAGCCGGCTTGGTGAAAGAGCCGCACCTTTGTACAAACTCTTGAAGAAAACCGACAAATTTTTCTAGACCCCAGAAGTCGAAACTGCCCTACAAAGTTTGAAAGATCTGCTTTCAAACCCACCAGTTCTCGCAGCG
This sequence comes from Avena insularis, assembly GCA_023614405.1. NCBI lineage: Eukaryota > Viridiplantae > Streptophyta > Magnoliopsida > Poales > Poaceae > Avena > Avena insularis. Next base: position 180,379 of record JAJUPC010000226.1, read on the forward strand.
CCAGAACGTCAGGAACCTATGTTACTCTATATTGCAGCGCCCAACAAGGTCATAAGAGTGGTAATAGTAGTCGAGCACGAGGAAGAAGGCCACGAGCATAAGGTACAACGTCCAACTTATTATCTAAGTGAGGTCCTAATAGAATCAAAGCAACGGTATCCATATCATCAAAAGCTAGCTTATGATTTCAAGAGCACAAGATCACAGTGGTGAGCATCGCTCCCCTGCGAGATATAATCAATAACCATGATGCCATAGGGCGTGTCGCAAAGTGGGGAATAGAGCTTGCAGCTTTCGACATTGAGTACAAACCACATACAACAATCAAATCCCAAATTCTTGCCAACTTTGTTGTTGATTGGACAGAAATGGCAGAAAACTCAGGCCCTCCAGACTCAGAATGTTGGACCCTTCACTTCGACGGATCAAAAGCACGAGGAGGCTCGGGGGCTGGCATGGTGCTCAAATCACCCCAAGGAGATAAGCTGTTATATGTGTTGCAAATACACTTCATGGCAACCAATAATATTGCCGAGTACGAAGCACTTCTACATGTAATACGCATGGCCAAAAACATTGGCATATCAAGACTCATGTGTTACGGAGACTCGGATTTAGTTGCTCAACAAGTATCCGATATCTGCAATGCAAACAAGCACATGGCAGCATACAAAGCTATCGTGGATGAATTATCAAAATCATTCGAGGGTTTTGAGGTTCAACACATCCCTCGAGCAGAAAATGAGGAAGCAGATGCACTATCAAGAATAAGCTCTGCGCGGAAACAAGTACCAGATGGAGCTTTTCTAGAACATTTAAGGGCCCCCTCCATAGTCAGAGTTAATGATGACTATTCGACGAAATCCGACTCACCTTTAATACCAGTTCTGGCTGTAATTCCCAGCTGGACAAAACCCTATCTGGATTTCCTGATAGACGGAAAACTACCCGAAGACGAAGTCTTAAGCCGACATATTGTTCGACGAGCGAAAGCCTACTCTATAATAAATGGGGAGCTCCATAAACGGAGTGTTTCTGGTGTGTTTAAGAGATGGATTTCTTCAGAAGAAGGAGTGGAAATTTTAAGAGAAATCTACGAAGGCCAGTGTGGTCACCACGCTGCAGCCAGATCCTTAGTGGCAAAAGCTTTTCGATATGGATTCTTTTGGCTTACAGCTAAGGAAGATACAGATAAACTGGTCAAAACGTGCAAAGGATACCAAAAGTACGCTCATCAGGCACATGTTTCGGCTGAACAACTGCGAACAATCCCTATTACATGGACATTAGCGGTCTGGGGGCTTGATATGGTAGGGCCGTTTCACACGGCAAAATATGGATTTACTCACCTATTAGTGATGCTGGATAAATTTATAAAATGGATTGAGGCTAAACCCATAACAAGTTGCGATGGAGCCATAGCCAGAAGATTCATTGAGGACATAATCAACAGATTCGGGTATCCGCATAGTATAAATACTGACAACGGGAGCAATTTTTCCATGGGTGAACTAGCCAAATTCTGCGGAGAGCAAGGGATCTGACTCAATATTGCATCAGTCGCACATCCACAAGCCAATGGACAAGTGAAAAGAACTAATGGCCTTATTCTACAAGGAATCCGACCTCGCCTCGAGGCACCGCTTCATCGGGCCGTGGGGGCTTGGGCGGAAGAATTACCTTCTGTGATATTGAGCTTACGTACAACTCCTAACAGATCAACCGGCTATACTCCTTTCTTCTTGGTCTATGGTGCAGAAGCAGTTCTTCCAAGTGATTTGATTCATCAGGCTCCATGAGTCAAGGCGTATATCGAAGAAGATGCAGAAGCTTCTCGACAGGATGATCTCGATATAATATAAGAAGTACGCGTCGTTGCTGAACAGGGATCTACATCCTATCAGCAGAAGTTGCGCAAGTATCATAGTCACAGAGTACAAAATCGTTCTTTCAGAAAAGGCGATTTGGTTCTCCGACTTGTGCAAAAGAGAAAGAACAAACTTTCTCCAATTTGGGAAGGACCTTTTATGGTAAGCAGAGTTCTGTATAATGGGTCATATTATTTAACCAACATGAGACCAGTCAAGGAAAGACCTGATACTCGGAAAAGAAAGAGAGCTGGTGGTAGCACAGACCCGGATGAAATAGATCGTTCATGGAATATTACACAGCTACGTCCCTTCTATTCTTAGTTATATTTCCTGGCAATCATATATGTACATGTTCAAAGTGAAATAAAGTATTGGTTTCCTCATATTGTTATCTTTGAGACGTTTTTACCATACTATTTCCAAAAGAGCATGTAATTTTTTCAAAAATCCCAGAATGCTTGAAAGTACTTTATGCTAATGTTCATTCTGGTTACGATTTTTGAAAATCTAAAAATGTTACCTTAAGGTACAAAGTTTAAATTATTGTCTATACTTTGATTTTTTTATACGATTGCTTAGACGTGGGCATTTTCCGAGTAATGAGTTGTTGGTACTAGAAGCCGGCTTGGTTTCCGATTTTAAACTGGTTTAGCAATTGCACTCAGTTGCTCGGCAAAGTTTTCGTGCTAAAGGTTGGCCGACCCATGAAAGGGACGAGGCAAAGAGCTAGATAAACCGATAAGTATAGGCATAAAAAACAGAAAGTGCTTCAGAAATTTTCAAGCACATACATAAAAATGTATAAACAAAAAGTTCTAAGATAGTAAAGGCATCAGTTTTTACAAACCAGCACAAAATAAACATTGTATCCATTATTATATGTAACATCCTAGATTTTGTATTAGGATGTTATTAGTGCCATGCATCATCCTTGCATCATTGCATCCTACAATTGAAAATTGCAATAAAAATCCTAACACCTAAACCTATTAAAAACCCTATTAATTGTTTCTATAAGTGAGCACTTTTGTTGTAGTAGTTTGACCCTTAAAAAACTATGTAAAAACAGTAAACCATGGTCCTATATTGACCACCTTGATTTTATGAAAATTTAGAAACAAGTTTCATCAATTTTGGACTTAGTTTGCAAAAGTTGTTTAGGTTTTATTGAAACAGAAATTGAAAAGAGTATAAAAGGAAAAAAAACGGCCAGCAGCAAACCTAGCTGGGCCGGCTCGCCAGCCCACCCAGCCATGGCCACCACCTGCTACCATGACAGCTAACCACCAAGGCCGCCAGCCCACCTTCCCCCTCCGCCGCTGACAGCCGGGACCCACGGGGTCGTCCCCTACCTCAAGCAGGAGTCCTCTGCCTGCACGAGTTCGAACCAAATCCGGTAGGATTCGCGGCGATCCGAGACCCCTCGCCCAAGTCTCCACCCCCATATAACCCCCGCCACCCTCGGCCTCACCCCGTCCGATTTTCCCCCTTGCGGAACCCTAGACGATCGACGATTCGCGCCGCCGACGTCGGGTTGGACCTCGTCGAGACGTTCGGGACCACCTCTCGCTCCTTCCTTCCCCTAGAGTTGTTCCTCGTTCACCACTAATTTGCACCGTGTGCCCTTCCCCTTCTCTCTCGCAGAAACGCATCCGCGATTGCTCGCCGGAGCGCCGCCAGGGACGGAGAAGAACGGCGGGACCCTGTCGATAGTCGAGGAAGCGAGGAGGAACGACGAGGACACGAGCGTGACCGCAAGGACCAGACGCGCTCCGTCGACAACACCGCCACCTCGGGGAGCCACCAGAGCGCCGCCGACCATCGTCACCGACGCTACCGCCGCCCAACGCTGCCGTCGCCACCGCAGTAAGTCGCCGCGCACCTCTCATCCGTCTGACGGTAACCGCGTTCAGATTAGATACAAACCGAAGGGTATGCGCCGAGTATCGCGCCACGTGGCTGCACGTGCAGCCCACTAACGCCTCCGTGCTTTCCAACTGGACCAATCGGGCTGTGCCACTTGGCAAGTTTTTTTTTTGAATTTAGGGTTAGATCTGTTTTGCAGATTTAGTTTAAAACTTGCGAAAATCATATAAAATTAAATATTTGGCCAAATTTAGCTTATAATATACCGTTGGATTCCTAATTTTGAGTAGAATCCAAATCTACAATAATATCCCAGGTTTACAGTAATGATTTTGGTGTAGATTTTAATCATTAGATTGGAGTATTTAATTCATAGAAAAATAGTTAGAACTCCGTTTTAGTTGATTCTTGTTGCGTTGACTTTGTTTCCATAATACCTACTAGACAAAATTATAAAACTTTGCTTAAGATCATTAGATCCAATTTGGGTCTAATTAGATGGTGGGATCTCCTATTTATCCTATGAATTATATTAGTGACCCAAATTGTTTTAACCTATGGGAAATCAATCCTAGTAACACCCTTAACACTATTGCAACCAATTATGCTACCTTGGTCAATTTAGAAAACAAATCTTGCATAAAATACCATGTTGCATGCATGCATGATTATCTCTGTGACATGTTTTGAGCAAGTTGTGATCAGATCTATGTTTGTGATTCGCTAGATTGCTCGGAGTGCGCTAAGGAGTGCTTTTGTGTAGAGTGCTGCTCGGATCAAGGCAAGTTACACCACTTGTTCATAATTTTGTCCCAGTTTTGATTCTATGCATGTGATCTTCAAAATTCTGTAGTATGCATGTGTAGGATGATCTAGTAGAATTTGCCTTAGTATTATTTTTGCAAGTGCGATGATTTTGTAGTATGCCATGAGTAGCTATACTTAGGATTTCCCATCCTAGTAGGTAACCCCTGTTTTGCTAAGTATTGCTTGCTATGCTATATATACAAAGTACCGTTGGGGGGTTCAAAAGACAAAGAATTTTTCTAAGTATAAAGGCTCTCTAGAGCAAACTTTTCTCCTCAAAATCCACTTCAAAATAAAACTAAGTTTTCTTCTGGGCGGAATGGTTGTCGGGTCAACGAGTGAGATTTTAGTGGAGGACGGCCGCCCAGGAGTCAAAGACGTTTGCCATGTTTCAGAATTCAGAAGCTTCCAGTGCAACCACAATACATTATGGGCTCTGTCTTGGCCTAGTACTTAGTGGGGAACCTCACCTGGGTACCAACATTTGGAGGTTCTTGGCACGGTTGGATCCGGAAGGTAGAGGGGCTACTAAGGGAAAGCCTCGCCATGGTCTTGTCTGTAAAAGGACTTGATCGTGGATTGTGGGTAAAGTGCACAAACTCTCGAGAGTATTGCAATCTGATCGATCAGCCGTGTTCACGATAACGGAACAACAATGAGCGTCTGAAGGATGGAGCCTCTGAAGGATCTTCCTCTCTCTCTTCTAAAAACAAAGTTTTGAAACCCCATGGCGTGCGTAATATCGCTAATGGGTGGGAATTTGGGAACTTGGTGTGTAATATCCAAGTGACGCTTGGTGCGTAATATCCAAGTGTTTGGTTGTTTGGACACTTGGTGCGTAATATCCTCGTGTGCCACTCGACCTTATCTTATCTAAGCAAATGTTTACAAAGTAGGACAATCCTCTCTTCTTATCTTTACTTAAGAAAACTAGCTTTTGAGCAAATGAACTCTACAGCCTATACCAGCCTTGCATGTAGAGATAGTCTTTTTCTGTCCTTGGTGTAATTTGCCAATACATTCAAAGTATTGCCCCAACTTGTTGGTTGCACGTCTTATGTGCAGAATCCGAAGATTGAAAGGTGCGTAGGGATCGCGGGTCTACACTCGACAAGCCTGGGGCGTTGATGGACTCATGCTGCTTTTATGTTTCCGCTGTTATTTGAGCTAGCATAATGCTAAGCAATTTTTGTAATAAATTCATACTCTGGATTCTCCGTGTAATAAAGACTTTGTGTTTTACATGATATTTCATCGACTGTGAGTGCTAGCTAATGATCCAGGGACTAGCATGTTAATCACAGGGACTTATGATCCTTACCGATCCGAGGTCACTACAGATGGTATCAGAGCACATCGTTGCCTGTAGGACGTGACCCTAGGATTGGAACCACCCCTAACTTTTGTGCCTTACTTGTTCTTCTACTAAGTTATTTTCCGCACTTCTAGTATCTGCTTTCCTCTACTTGTTTAAGTATCTAACCTTCATTCTTCTGACTCAAAGATGACAAGCTTCCTCTACGACACCGTCGCAGACATCGAGCCCCTCCGTTTTGGTGGATGCCTCATGGATCTACTCACACATTTGGACCTTCCTCTCCCAAAAATTCAGGGGATCACAATGAAGAAACTCCACAAGGACGGCTGTTGGGGAGTCAAGGTCATCCAGCCAGGAAAGAAGCGAGGCAAGAACCCGGAGGAAGACATAGCAATCCACATTGTTAGCGATTCCAAGGAGAAGGCCCTTAGCATCAGCTTGCAGCAATCATTGGTCGCCTATGTGGACGTCATCATGAAGCTCTCCAAGGACACTGCGGCGGCCTCTTTGGAAGACGAGATGAGGAAGGAATTCCCATGGAGTTAACCTTTGAGGAAAGAACTTCTACCAAGCGCCGAAGAACACAATATCAAGACTTGGAGTGCCACATCCATGACCTTGAAAAGGGTACATTCCTCGAGATGTTGAAGAACGACGAGCTATGCGCCCTCATCAAGGAGAAGGAAGAAATGATCAAGCAGCAGGAGGAGGCAATGAAGCTCCAAGATATAAAATTCCAGGACCAAGAGAAGAAGTTCGCTAACCAAGAGAAGAGGGTGATAAATAAAAACAAGAGAATTAGGGAACTCAAACAGCAGATCGATGGAGATGAAGTGCAAACTGAAGGCCTTTGTAAGATAATCAATGATGTGCGTGCTTCCAAGAGGGACTTGGAAAAGCAACTTGAAGCCGCAAAGAAGTCAAGTTTAGTGGAGGAGCTACAAAGCGAGAAGGAGGGACTTTGGGAGCAGCTAGAAGCCACTACCAAAAAGCTACAGGATGAGATAAAGAACCTCCAAGAGAAGCTTGAAGCCACCACAAAGGAGATGGAGTTGTACAAGACAACTCTAGAGCAGGAAGGCTACTCGTTCGAGGACGAGGAAGAGGAAGGCGTGGAAGATGTGTAATAGTTGGACCACCTTTAATTCTATAGTAGAACGTTATTCGCAAATGTAATAAATACCAAGACAAGTCTGGTTTAGTTAAACTTGGTTGTTTTCTGTGTTAAGCTATGTTATTATGTCTTGTGTGCCTTGTGTGCTTGGTGTTTTTCATAAGGGTAGGAGTTTATTACTTAGTCTTTCTGTCTATTTCTTAACTATTCTCTTAAACCCCACAGATGCCGCCAAGACGTGCGAACTCCGAAATCCCGTCAGAAATAGCACAACTTTTGGCCACTCAGAACCAGCTGATCCAACTGCTCACTCAGAACATGCAAAACAACAACAACAACCCGCCACCACCACCACCTCCGCCACCTCCTCAACAGGATCGCTTGACTCGATTTTTGAGGCTGAATCCACCTACCTTCACTAGCAGCACTGAACCAATCATCGCCGATGACTGGCTGCATACGATTAACAAGAAGCTAGACACCGTGCAAGTTGTCGGAGCCGACAGGGTGCGTTATGCCGCACACCAGCTTGAAGGACCTGCTGCAGAATGGTGGGATAACTACCAAGTCACCCACCCGGATATTGATGCTATCACTTGGGAACAGTTTTAGTTAGCTTTTCGCACTCATCATGTGGCTGCTGGTGTCATGACCCTCAAGAGGCGCGAGTTTCGCGATCTACACCAGCTGCACCGTTCTGTCACCGAGTATGGTGAGCTTTTCAATAAGCTAGCCCGTTATGCACCCGATGACGTTTCCACTGATGCCAAGAGACAGGAGGAGTTCTTAAGGGGGCTCAATGATGAGATATCCATTCAGCTTGTGGCTCAGAAATTTGACAACTTTCAGGAACTCCTGGACAGAGCCATTGTGGTTGAATCAAAGAGGAAGAGCATAGAAAACCGCAAGAGGAAATCTAACCCTCACAAACACTCTGTTCCGTACCAGAAGCAACACAATTCCTCACCACCACCTTATAACAATAATGGCCACAACTATAACGGTCATAACCATGGTGGCCACAAACACAATGGGCATAAGAACCGCAATGGGAATGACAGCAATGGAAAGGATCTCAGTGAGGTGACATGCTCTAAGTGCAACAAGACAGGGCACTATGCAACCTCTTGCCCCGAGAGGAAGAATGGCAACGGCAATGGCAATGGGAATGGAAATGGACACAACCATGGCAATGGAAACGGGAAGAAGCCAAATCCGTTTGTCAAAGCCACGGTGAATCATGTTTCTATGGAGGACGCTTGTGATGCGCCAGACTCTGTGATTGGTAAGTTCAAACTCAATTCTATTCCCGCAGTTGTTCTTTTTGATACCGGTGCATCGCATTCATTCATATCAAGGGTATTTGTGGATAGAGGCAAGATACCAACGGAGACTATAAACTTTCCTCTAAGGGTAAGTTCTCCTGGGGGAGAAATAGTGGCAAACTCCGGTTGCCGGGAATTAGAACTAAGGATTGGGACACACATTTTTCCCACCAGCCTAGTGGTTCTAGAATCACAAGGATTAGACATAATTTTGGGCATGAATTGGATGACCGAATATGAAGGAGTCATAGATTGTGCCAAGAGAACTGTCATGCTCACAACACCGGAAGGGAAGAGGATTCGTATCAAGTCGAATTTCGCACTTAAAGAAGTCATGGTGAACTCTCTTAAGGGGGTTAGCTTGGAGGAGGTACCTATTGTAAAGGAATACCCAGATGTCTTCCCGGAGGAACTACCAGGAATGCCACCCGACCGTGATATCGAGTTCCTCATTGACTTGATGCCAGGCACGGGGCCGATAGCTAAGAGACCATACAAGATGGATGTGGACGAGTTAAAGGAACTCAAGAAACAGCTTAGGGAACAATTGGACAAGGGGTTCATTCAACCCAGCGCGTCATCTTGGGGAGCACCCGTCCTATTTGTGGAAAAGAAGGATAAGACCAAGAGGCTGGTTGTGGACTACCGTTCGTTGAACGAAGTGAAGATTAAGAATAAGTATCCTCTGCCTAACATCAATGACTTGTTTGACCAGTTAAAAGGAGCCAGTGTGTTCTCGAAGATCGATCTGCGATCAGGCTATTTTCAGCTGAAGATTCGAGAACAGGATGTGCCCAAAACAGCATTCACCACAAGATACGGATTGTATGAGTACACCGTAATGTCGTTTGGTCTGACCAATGCCCCAGCATACTTCATGACCATGATGAACAAAGTGTTCATGGAATATTTGGACAAGTTTATCGTGGTATTCATAGATGATATACTCATATACTCTAAGGATGAGAGGGAACATGAGAAACATCTACGCCTTATCATGGAGAAGCTAAGAGAACACAAGCTGTATGCCAAATTCAGCAAGTGCGAGTTCTGGTTAAAGGAAGTGGGATTCGTTGGTCATGTTGTGTCGGCAAAAGGAGTTGCCATAGATCCTAGTAAGGTAGCCTCCGTGACGGAATGGGAGTCACCCAAGAATGTGGGAGATATTAGGAGTTTCTTGGGCCTCGCAGGATATTACCGGAGGTTCATTGAAAACTTTTCCAAGATAGAAAAACCCATGACGGAACTATTAAAGAAGGAAAAGAAATTCCTATGGACCGAGGCATGTGAAGCAAGTTTTCAAGAGTTGAAGAAACGTCTTGTAACGGCACCAGTTCTGTGTCTGCCTGATATCCAGAAGGATTTTCAAGTATATTGTGACGCTTCTTGACAAGGGCTTGGAAGTGTATTGATGCAGGATGGGAAAGTGGTATCCTATGCCTCCCGGCAACTTAAGAACCACGAACACAACTACCCCACACATGATTTGGAACTTGCGTCTGTGGTTCATGCACTCAAGGTATGGAGACACTACCTCATGGGCAAACATTGTGATGTGTTCATAGATCACAAGAGTTTGAAGTACATCTTCACTCAAAAGGTGTTGAATATGAGACAACGGAGATGGCTTGAGCTAATTAAGGATTATGACTTGGATTTACAATACCACCCCGGAAAGGCAAACGTGGTGGTTGATGCCTTAAGTCGTAAGGTGTATGTGAATGGACTTACCGCAGGGGAACTTCCAGAGGATTTATGCAAGCAATTCAGGGATCTTAGGCTAGAGATAGTCCCGAAAGGACATGTAGCGACTATGGAAATAGTGTCCACCTTCCAAGAAAGGATCCAAGAAGCACAAAAGGGGGATAAAGAGTTGGAAGAAATAAGAGTCAGGATAAGTGAAGGAAAGACTAACGAATTTAAATGCAGACGAACAAGGAACCCTCCGTATGGGAAGCGTTTGTGTTCCCAATGACCCGATATCGGAAGATGATTTTACAAGAAGCTCATGATTCGCCATACTCAATTCATCCAGGTAACACAAAGATGTACATGGATGTGAAGGATAGATTCGTGGAATAACCTAAAGAGAGATATTGCAGTATATTTCTACGTGTGATGTGTGCAATGAGTTAAAGCCGAGCATCAGAAACCGGCAGGATTACTTCAACCACTACCTATACCCGACTGGAAGTGGGACAAGGTAGGCATGGATTTCATCACGGGATTGCCCCGGACTCGTTCTGGATTTGATTCTATCTGGGTAGTGGTGGACCACTTTACCAAGGTGGCTCACTTCATCCCCGTAAAGACCACATATACAAGTGCTAAGCTTGCTAAAATATACATGTCAAGGATTGTAAGTCTGCATGGTGTTCCCAAGGGAATTGTGTCAGATAGAGGCACCCAGTTTACTTCGAAGTTTTGGCGTCAACTACATGAGTCTCTTGGAACCCGACTAGAATTCAGTACTGCCTTCCACCCTCAGACAGATGGCCAAACAGAAAGGGTGAATCAAATTTTGGAGGACATGTTGAGAGCTTGCGCGCTGGACTATGGGTCTAGCTGGGACGATAACCTGCCGTATGCTGAGTTCTCATACAACAACAGCTACCAGACAAGTATTAAGATGGCTCCGTTTGAAGTTCTATATGGCAGGAAGTGTAGGACTCCATTGCTATGGAATGGAGTTGGTGAATACAGTCTTTTTGGACCTGACGTGATAAAGGATGCCGAAGAAAAGGTACGACAGATTCAGGATAGGCTAAAGGTAGCCCAATCCAGACAGAAGAGTTATGCTGAGTCCAAGCGCAGGGATGTGGCCTATGAAATAGGGGACCGTGCGTATCTCCGAGTTTCACCCCTACGAGGAGTTAAGAGGTTCGGGATCAAGGGCAAGTTAGCCCCACGATTCATAGGACCATATAAGGTTCTGGCCCGTAGAGGGGAAGTGGCTTATCAGCTAGAGTTACCAGAAGGACTAACTGTTCATGATGTGTTTCATGTGTCACAACTAAAGAAGTTTCACCCGGAGATGGCTGAAACACCGCTAAGAGACACCATTCCCTAGATGAGGTTCAATTGGAGAATGACCTTACCTATGAGGAAAAACCCATCAAAATACTGGAAACAGCTGAAAGGATTACCCGTACCAAGACTATAAGGTTCTGCAAGGTACAATGGAACCACCACTCCGAGGACGAAGCTACGTGGGAGCGTGAAAAGACTTGAAGGCAGAACAGCCACACCTATTTGCTAGCCAACCCGAATCTCGAGGACGAGATTCTTCTTAAGGGGGGTAGGTTTGTAACATCCTAGATTTTTTATTAGGATGTTATTAGTGCCATGCATCATCCTTGCATCATTGCATCCTACAATTGAAAATTGCAATAAAAATCCTAACACCTAAACCTATTAAAAACCCTATTAATTGTTTCTATAAGTGAGCACTTTTGTTGTAGTAGTTTGACCCTTCAAAAACTATGTAAAAACAGTAAACCATGGTCCTATGTTGACCACCTTGATTTTATGAAAATTTAGAAACAAGTTTCATCAATTTTGGACTTAGTTTGCAAAAGTTGTTTAGGTTTTATTGAAACAGAAATTGAAAAGAGTATAAACGGAAAAAAAACCTATGGCCCACCCTAATTTGGGCTCGCCAGCCACCAGCGCCCAGCCAGCATGGCTAACCACCAGCTCGCCAGCCCACCTTCCCTCCGCCACTTGACAGCGGGACCCAGTGGTCGTCCCCTACCTCGAGCAGGAGTCCTCTGCCTGCACGAGTTCGAACCAAATCCGGTAGGATTCGCGGCGATCCGAGCCCCCTCGCCCAAGTCTCCACCCACATATAACCCCCGCCACCCTCGGCCTCACCCCGTCCGATTTTCCCCCTTGCGGAACCCTAGACGATCGACGATTCGCGCCGCCGCCGTCGGGTTGGACCTTGCCGAGACGTTCGGGACCACCTCTCGCTCCTTCCTTCCCCTAGAGATGTTCCTCATTCACCACTGATTCGCGCCGTGTGCCCTTCCCCTTCTCTCTCACAGAAACGCATCCGCGATTGCTCGCCGGAGCGCCGCCAGGGACGGAGAAGAACGGCGGGACCCTGCCGATAGTCGAGGAAGCGAGGAGGAACGACGAGGACACGAGCGTGACCGCAAGGACCAGACGCGCTCCGTCGACAACACCGCCACCTCGGGGAGCCACCAGAGCACCGCCGACCATCACCACGCTTCACGCCATGCCAACGCCGTTGCCGCCACCACAGTAAGTCGCCGCGCACCTCTCATCCGTCCGATTTGCAACCTGCGGTTCAGATTAGATACAAACCCGAAGGGGTATGCGCCAGTAGTATCGCGCCGCGTGGCTGCCACGTCTGCAGCCCACTAACGCTCTGCGTCTGCCCCGTGCTTTCCAACTGGACCAATCGGGCTGTGCCACTTGGCAAGTTTTTTTTGAATTTAGGGTTAGATCTGTTTTGCAGATTTAGTTTAAAAATTGCGAAAATCATATAAAATTAAATATTTGGCCAAATTTAGCTTATAATATACCGTTGGATTCCTAATTTTGAGTAGAATCCAAATATACAATAATATCCCAGGTTTACAGTAATGTTTTTGGTGTAGATTTTAATCATTAGATTGGAGTATTTAATTCATAGAAAAATAGTTAGAACTCTGTTTTAGTTGATTCTTGTTGCGTTTACTTTGTTTCCATAATACCTACTGGACAAAATTATAAAACTTTGCTTAAGATCATTAGATCCAATTTGGGGCTAATTAGATGGTGGGATCTCCTATTTATCCTATGAATTATATTAGTGACCCAAATTGTTTTAACCTATGGGAAATCAATCCTAGTAACACCCTTAACACTATTGCAACCAATTATGCTACCTTGGTCAATTTAGAAAACCAATCTTGCATAAAATACCATGTTGCATGCATGCATGATTATCTCTGTGACATGTTTTGAGCAAGTTGTGATCAGATCTATGTTTGTGATTCGCTAGATTGCTCGGAGTGCGCTAAGGAGTGCTTTTGTGTAGAGTGCTGCTCGGATCAAGGAAAGTTACACCACTTGTTCATAATTTTGTCCTAGTTTTGATTCTATGCATGTGATCTTCAAAATTCTGTAGTATGCATGTGTAGGATGATCTAGTAGAATTTTCCTTAGTATTATTTTTGCAAGTGCGATGATTTTGTAGTATGCCATGAGTAGCTATACTTAGGATTTCCCATCCTAGTAGGTTACCCCTGTTTTGCTAAGTATTGCTTGCTATGCTATATATACAAAGTACCGTTGGGGGTTCGAAAGACAAAGAATTTTTCTAAGTATAAAGGCTCTCTAGAGCAAACTTTTCTCCTCAAAATCCACTTCAAAATAAAACTAAGTTTTCTTCTGGGCGGAATGGTTGCCGGGTCAACGAGTGAGATTTTGGTGGAGGACGGCCGCCCAGGAGTCAAAGAAGTCTGCCATGTTTCAGAATTCAAAAGCTTCTAGTGCAACCACAATACATTATGGGCTCTGTCTTGGCCTAGTACTTAGTGGGAAACCTCACCTGGGTACCAACATTTGGAGGTTCTTGGCACGGTTGGATCCGGAAGGTAGAGGGGCTACTAAGGGAAAGCCTCGCCATGGTCTTGTCTGTAAAAGGACTTGATCGTGGATTGTGGGTAAAGTGCACAAACTCTCGAGAGTATTGCAATCTGATCGATCAGCCGTGTTCACGGTAACAGAACAACAATGAGCGTCTGAAGGATGGAGCCTCTGAAGGATCTTCCTCTCTCTCTTCTAAAAACAAAGTTTTGAAACCCCATGGCGTGCGTAATATCGCTAATGGGTGGGAATTTGGGAACTTGGTGTGTAATATCCAAGTGACGCTTGGTGCGTAATATCCAAGTGTTTGGTTGTTTGGACACTTGGTGCGTAATATCCTCGTGTGCCACTCGACCTTATCTTATCTAAGCAAATGTTTACAAAGTAGGACAATCCTCTCTTCTTCTCTTTACTTAAGAAAACTAGCTTTTGAGCAAATGAACTCTACAGCCTATACCAGCCTTGCATGTAGAGATAGTCTTTTTCTCTCCTTGGTGTAATTTGCCAATACATTCAAAGTATTGACCCAACTTGTTGGCTGCACATCTTATGTGCAGAATCCAAAGATTGAAAGGTGCGTAGGGATCGCGGGTCTACATTCGACAAGCCTGGGGCGTTGATGGACTCATGCTGCTTTTATGTTTCCGCTGTTATTTGAGCTAGCATAATGCTAAGCAATTTTTGTAATAAATTCATACTCTGGATTCTCCGTGTAATAAAGACTTTGTGTTTTACGTGATATTTCATCGACTGTGAGTGCTAGCTAATGATCCATGGACTAGCATGTTAATCACAGGGACTTAGGATCCTTACCGATCCGAGGTCACTACATTATATTGCCATAAGTTCAAGATAATGCATAGAAATTGTTTATGCTGAAGGCGGTGGTGATGAAGCAGGTGGAACATTGGAGTCAACATCAGTGTCTCCCTCAATCTCAAATTCGGAAGCGTTACTGATTTCTGGCTCTTGAGGCGTAGCGATGGATTCGAAGAATGGCGTCGTATAATTGGTCATCTCTGCCACCCGACAAGCGTAACCTGCACAAGATTCTTGGATGGCCTTGATGTCCAGTGGGTTACCCTCATCATCCTCCTCGGCAATGCCCTTGGTGACGTGCCAGATTTCCATTTCGCTATGATGGCTCATCACCATGGTCAGAGCTGTTTGCACAACAGTCTTAGCGTAGGAGATCTTCCAGTCCTCGATCAACTTCGGAATCTCCTTAACTTTGTCCCTCACCTCCTGCACTGACATTGTGTGCAAGTTGGAAAGCTTGACGTCTTCGCCAGCCTCTTCTAGAGTTTGGCGGAAGTCATACAAGACATCTCCGATGAGCTTAATATGCTCGAGGCAAGGTTCAGAATTAGGAGAGTCGGGAAGATTTAGGGGAGTTGGGAAAGAACCAAAAATCAAAAATTGGCTGAAAATAAAGTCAAAAAATCAACAACAAAATTATAAAAAAGATTCGGAAATCTTACCTAGCACAGAGTTATTCCATTGCGCATGCTCCTTGCGGAGACTGTTCAGTTCACTAGCTGAGGCTTGGGAAAGATCCCTCTGAATATCAAAATCCTTCTTCAGATCAGATAATTCTTTATCTCGGAGGGCTATGAGCTTCTCGAGCCTCACGGTCTCGTGGTTGCTTGACCCTAGGACAATGGCTACGGATTTCTCCTATTCCAAAGGAAGTTTCTAAAGCTTTTCTCGGAGTTCAGCATTTTTTGCTTGCAAGACCTTAAAGTTTTTGGCTTGCCCCACCATCTTGCTAGACTGACATAATATTTCCACAAAGACAAAAATATCAGTAGAACAAAACAAGTTTGACTACGAAGATAATTGACAAAGAAGAAGTCAGAAAAGTTTACCTTCTGCTTCATCTTTTTCAACTTTCAACTTTGAATTATCAAAGCGCAAATCTTTGATCTCTTTCCGCTTAATGCTAATATTCTTGAGCAATTCCTGGTTGGAAGATGCAATTTTGTGTAAGTATAGAGATGGAATACCGTCAGACGGCTACTAGGACTCAGGCTACAAATTTAACTAAGTAAAATTACAGCACGAGCCTTGGGGGCTACACTACATCGATCTTTTGCAACCTAAAAGCATCAACTCGGAATCCAACGATTTTTATTCGACTTTATGCTTGGGGGCGAGAGGATATGATAATAAATGCAAATAAGAATCAGAAACTTACAATGTGTTCCAGATGCATCTTTTCAAATCCGAGTTTGGTGCTGTGAAACACCTTCTCACTAAGGGTGAGGGACGGAACATCCGTCGCTGGAAGTTCGCCGGATGCGACTATAGCATCCCGGACCAAAATTTGGTCTAGGAGGCTGACCAACTTGACGTCTTCCTCCTCTTGGCTTGCTGCCTCTGGAGTCAAGGTTTGCTTCTCCAGACTGGATTGAGCCAGCCTGAGGATCTCTTCCTTATCTTTCCTCTTGAGACCAGGGACAGCAGAGTCAACCACCTTATCCATCGTTCCTGTGGTCATCACCATGGGATCAGTACCCTTCAAGGGTTGACCCTTGTTGGTTTCCTGGTCATCAACGATGACCAGTGATTTCGAGATCTTTCCAGCATCAGGGGATGCAGAAGCTCCCTGTGCTGAGAAAGTTGTGGATGGAGTCGACGGCGGCATAGTAGGGGAAATGACAAGCTTTTGCTGACGCATCTCCTTGCCCGGCTTGTTGTCCGGCTTTATCTTGCTCTTCAACACTGATTTAACTCTAGAACACAAAAATCCTAAATATTAAGTGTGCTCTGGAAAGAAAATAAAGGTACAGGAGTACTGAAAACAAAAGATAGGGTGCTTACTTTTTAACTACTGGCAGCACTTGGCTACTAGCAGCAACAACTTCCATCGCCTTACGCTTCTTGGAGGCAGGGGCGGCAACTTCTTGCACCTCATCATCCTCCGTCCTCTCCAGGTAGTCTGAAGCATAGCCCTCTAGTTGAGCTAGCTCGGACTCGGAGAGTTTCTCGAGCTGATAGAGTCGAAAAAGCATCGATGAAAATAGAGTCGTAGAAAGAACAGAAAAGAATGACAAAACGCGAAAGCAGAGTCGAAATATTTACCGGAGTCAGAGGACGGTTTGTAGTATACATCTTCATGGAAACTTCCAGAACTTTCCATTCCACTCTTTCCTTGATCAAATATTGCATGAGGGTCTTGTAGTCCTTCGCCGAAAGCCGGTTTGGGATGATCTTCATGCTATCCTTCTTGTCGCCAGTGACGTGGTTCATGAGGCGATCTCCATGGTGCTGGAGAGGCTGAATCCGGCGCTCCAGCCAGTAGTGGATCAAGTCGGATCCATGAAGCCCCATGTTCTTCATCAAAAATTCGATCTGCCTCTTGGCGAGGATCAAAATATCTGACAGCTCAGACGCCTCCGTGTCCCATGAATCTTGGTGGGGAGCGGCACCGTTGACGAACGCCAGAAGAACTTCCGCCTTTCCAGGAGCCGGAATATCCTTATATTAGAAGAAAGTTCCGGCCCAGCGTTTAACGGACTCACTAGCGTTAATCCTAGGATAGATCCGATTTCTCCTAAGGACTAAGCTAAGAGTGTCGGTGACATAAGGCACACCGGCACTGATGGAATTCTTCCGAGTACCAAAGTAGTACCGGAAAAGAGTGAGACTCGGCCTAATGACGAGAAACCCCTCGCACAAAGCTGCGTGAGTACTGAGCTCAAGCAGAGAGTTGGGCAGAAGTTTTTGGAGTTGCACACCGTAGTGATTGAGGACCTCAACGAGGAAGTCCGACGGTGGCAGGCTGAGGCTGCGGTCGACGTGAGTGTCGAACGCACCGGCATCAATGAACCCTTCGTCCTCCATGACTTGGAGCTCCGCATTGTCCATCGCACTAGGGATCCAAAGACCCCACATTTTCTTCTCCCCCGCCGCTAACGAACCCGCCGCTGCTCCTGAAGATGAGGCAGAAGCCATACATCTTGGAGGAAAAAGGGCTGGTGGGGGAAGGCGAGATTTTTTTCTCAACGGTGCGTAGATGGGAACTGGTACGGAGCGCTCGAGGAGTACGACGAAGCAATGAATGAATCGATGGAGAGGTGAATCTAAGAGAAAGGGTTTTCTTCCCTATTTATTTACCTTTACATCAAGATTCGTGCAGTGACACGCGCGATTATCGCCACGCGTATAGGAGAGGGGGAGTTAGCTTCCTCGCGACTCTTCCGCCCCCTCGGTTTTCGCGCAGGCATTGAAACGGCGATCTGTTCCGTAAGGAACGGACCCACCAATGGTCGTGCTAATGGAAATCCTGTTAGAGACAGGACATGATCTGAAAAGTTGTCAGTCCGCATGCCGCTGAAAAATCCGACTTACGTTTCAAACCAAGCAAGGAAAAGACTATGGTTAGAACAAGATATATCCGAATCGATTGACTCAGAATCCTACACTAATGAAAGAAGTTTTTGGGAAGCCTTCAAGATTCTCAAGACGAAGAAACCATCAAGCTAGACGATTTATCCGACTTTAGATCTTGGAGACTTCCGGGGGCTACTGTTGGGGATATACTTTCTGGGTATACCCACAAGACTCGCTGACCAGGGTGGCCCACCAACGGGTTAGATCTTTGCTTCACGGGCGGCCCGGTCAGAGAAAGAGGAGGATCCAGTTTCGGCTACGGCAAGGCCTAGAAGAGTTACCGACTTAGGCCTGTAGTATTACTTGTAGTCCAAGGTGTACATAGTTATCGACTCTATAACGTAGCCGGATAGGTCTCTCCCTGTAACCCTAGGCCCGGGTGACTATATAAACCGGCCCTATGGGAGCCTTTAGGGCAACCAATCAATCATACACCACAATCAAATCGCACAGGCAAACCTCTCTTGTAATCCATTGTAACATCCGGCTTACACCGACATATTACTAGGTTGCTAGTAGGAGTAGGATCCGATCACCACAGTCGGAACCTGGGTAAACTTGTGCTCACCGCTCCTGGAACATCCGACGTCTCATACCCCATCCTTCCAACGCCACTAGGACCCCTATGACGTACTTGTCGACAATCCGACGACAACAATTCTGTAATGGGTAATATTCTTGGCACTTCTTGGTAGATGTAACATGATGGAATCACTCCTCTAGCTGATATGAGTAATCATTATGCAAAAGGAACAAGAACCTTAGTGATGCCACGAGTGTCCATCTCATCTTGATAAGCTAATGAAATTTTTTGGCATGCTCTCAATTACTTAAGGACTGAAATTCTTGAAGGATAATGAATAGAAAAGTAGTGCTTGAAAAGTCTTGATTTATTGATGTGGGACAATCGAGATACTCCAGTATATATGCTTTTCAGGACAAACTCTCACACTCTTAATTTTACATGATTACACTTTATTGTTCAAAGGCAAGCCTATGAGTTAATTACATGACATGGAATAAAGTTTACTCTTGTGAATCCTCCATGCTTATAATAATTTTGTTGCGCTATAAGGATTCATGAAACCCATATGATATACTTTCCATTACTCTATCTATGCTTAAGTTTTTCAGATTATTAAAGTGGAGGAAACATGAGACTACCAATCATGAGTAAGATCATCATCTCGTTATTTCAGTTTAAATGCTGAGTTCCCTTTTGATATTGGTTTTCTTGCTCGAGGACGATCAAGTTTCTGCTTGGGGAGGTTGATGGTTGTAAAAATTTGCCATCCATGTCCGCATTTAATCTAGATATTATTCATATATTTGATGAAATATCTCTCTATTTCTTGCCACTAATGCCTAATGATCAGAGGGGTATGCAATCCTTTCTTGCTATTTTTGCCTCCACAGTTAATGACGTATTATGAAGGGAATCACTACATAAATGCCAAAGGTACGAGATTTCCAACACGCCAGAGAAACCAGGAGCCATGAAGAGGCAACTGCAAGCTTAACGACTAACTATACGGCCCTCCGCCATATAGTTGCGGCTATATAATTTGCACTGACCTCCTTAGGTAAAACAGAACACCTTTCGTGAAGGGACCCCTATATAAAGAGTCTTTAGGTGACGAGAAACGAGCCCCTGACTCAACAACATCGCTTCTTTCATCTTCAACTCTGTAACATCCGAAAAATATTAAACTTGGATCATCAAACTCTAATCATCAAAATTAGGGTTAACAAAAACTTTTCCAACTAAAAATATGAAAGCATTCATATGTGTGTGTATTAAAATTTGGATTCTTTTGAATTGCCATGGTTCTGTGTTTCTTTGCTTGTAAAATGATTCTTAGGTGAAATAAACATCATATAAACAATCCCCAAACTTTTCCCAAAGACAAACAACTCAAAATGAATAAATTAAGTGAATGGTCACTTTGGCCAAATTAACTCCCATGCCTACTTTGGCTATCTCTAATTTTCAAAACTCAACGGAAACATGTATGGATCTGTGCACCCCTTGATAGTACTCATAATAAGGTACCAGGGCCCACTTTGTGATCATCCAAAAACATTCAAATGCTCAGTTTAAATGACAGTTTAAAATTGAATCTATCTCATATGGGAAGATCCCACTATTTCAAAAACCACTCAAACAAGCTCAATTTTCAAAACCCAAGCACCCATAGAATCCTCAACACATGCCTAGCACACCCACCAAAAATCTTTTCAAAATTCAAAACTCAAGTTCTTGCGGCCATTTCATCAAACAGGTTGCAGATTCAAATCAACCAAATCACAAACACTATGGTGTGTAGTGAATTGGGCCTAAATTGTTCCCTCTTTGGTTGCAACTAGCCTTAATAGGTCATCTAGCTCCTTTAACTAACCTCTAGCACCACTATGAGCTTGCCATTGCCATCAATGGTGAGCAGGCCGAGCCTCACCATGTCACCCAGTGTGGACAGCAAACTAGAGGAAGAACTAGCCGTGCCAACCTTGTCTGGGAGGTAGTCCATGCCTCACCGTCCCCTCTCGACCAGCCCTAGACCGAAGACAGAGACCAGAACCACCAGGAATTCCACGCCCGCGCTGCTGTCGACCATGCCGACGCGCACCCCAGAGCATGCACAGTTCCCACGCAACCCGACCACCTCGAGCCCTCGCCACCCGCTAGCGTGCACCCCACCGTCCCAGGAGACCACCAGACATGTTCGTTTCATCGCCTGTACCCCGTAGCCACCGCTTGCCGCGGAGTTCGCCGCCTCTGCCTCGTAGAGCACCACACTTTCCCGACCAATTTCCACCGCCCCTTAGCTCGCATTCAAGCTCTAGAGCATCACCACGAGACCACCCGTCGATCGCCAACCGCAGCCATGCCTCTAGCCGCCCGTAGTCGTGTCGCCACCGTCGCCTGCCCATCCCTCTCGGTCTCGCCGTCGAGCCTATAAAAGGAGGCAACCCTCGCTCGATTTCTTCACACCATCTCACTCCCCACCTCTCAATGATACTTCCCACTTCTTCCTAGAGCAAGGCGAGCAGCGCATCACCGGAATTTTGCTGGAGCCCGCCGCTGCTGGAGAAGAAGGGAGCCATCGATTGGAGCCGCCCCAGGAGGAGCTATCGGTGCTAGGAGAATCGCCGTCGTTGACTTCATCGTTCGCCCCCATCGCCGACCCTCGCCTGAGCCCTGGTGAGCCTCCCACGATCCCCACTAAGCCGCTATGGTTCGAGCTCGTCGGTGACATGTTCATCGTCGATGATGACCCTCAGCCATCGATAACCCTTCTAATCCAACGCACCACATCGCCCCGTACCGCTTCGCGCATTATGAGCCACTGACGGGTGGAACCCCCTGTCAGCTGAGCCCCGCACTGCGGAGTGACACTGGGCCGGCCCATTAACATTTCCCGTGCAGCCCAACCGTTTGAATTTAAATTTTTCTATTTTAATTCAAACTCAGTTCTGTACCTAGTTTCAAATATCAACCCAGCTCGATTAAGTGAACCAAATTGCATGAAACCAATTTTGTTAGAAAGGTACTGAAATGCTTAATCCAAGCCCATTGAATTCAAATCATTTGCATATGTAGATCAACCTTGGTAAAAATAACAAGCTAGAAGCTTTTCTGCAATCAAACATTTTTCAAATTTCAACCATAATAGCTTTTGAGTTGATTCCAACTCTCAAAAATCAAATTTGATCATACCTTTCAGAATATATAAAAACATATGGGTTTACTTACATAAAAAATTTCAAGAAACAAAATAATGCCACATAGGCAATACTAGTCACTTTATTTAATTATAATAAAAAAGTTAAACCTTGTTAAATTGTGACACCACTTTAAATCACATTCCCATGTAATGAAATATGTGGTGATGACATGTGTCAACATGATCCCATGTTTGAGTTGGAGAATATAAAATCTTAAGTAGTTTTTCAATGAGTAGAAATTACTTTTCTCAAATTAAAATAAATAAGACAAAACCTTTAATCTTGTAATGTTAGTGATGATGCTAGATCATCTATAGTGCACCTTTGTGTGACGATTGAAAATAGTTAAGTATTGTTTGGTGATTGTGTACCTCGTATTTATTTATAGACGCTAGTAACGACCAAGGATACGAGGAAGAAGGAGGATACTACGAGGAAGAATCCGAGGAAAACTTCAATCACTGCTCTGCACAAGGCAAGCCAATAATTGCAAGCTATTAACTTAGCGAGATTATACTGATACCTATGCAAGCAAATACTTGCTTGTTACCATGCCGACTATAGGCCTTAAGCATCTGTGATCACACCCACTTGATAACCCAATCCTTGTTTTACTTGCAAGCTTTATACTTTATTTCTTTATCAAAGCTTTCTCTTAGAGTTTACTTAAGTGACTTGTAGATTCTAGGAAGATAATTGAAGGTTCCATAAAGAGCATTAAATTTGGCCTAAGCTAGATAATCTTGATATCATCCTAAGGCATGAGATTGAACTTAGTTAAACTCCACTTGTTTACCACCCCTCATTAGTAGTTACCACCCTTGTAGATGCTAGTGCTAAGGATAAAACTTGATCAACTTTAGATGGGAGTACTTGGTGAAAATGGTTACGAAAACCTTGGAATGATGAGTCATTCTACTGAAATGTTTTGACATGTGTTTCCGAACACCAGATGATTTTGATGGTGAAAATGTTGAGGCATGAGCCTTAGTCCTTTATAAAACTGATGGTTTTCTGGATGCGATACCATTCCAATTTTACCGTACAACCACAATACCCGAAAATTGGGTAGGGCTTGACTGGAAACTTATATACCTTAGTATGGGTTCCCTCACGGCCAAGGTCTGAGATGAGGCTACCTTGTGAAGATTGTCCACCTGTGTAGTACCCAAGATGACAGTTGGTCATGGTTGGGAGGCCAAACTCACAGGAGAGGTGCCTATACTAGGGCGTGTAATTGAAAGGTTAGGATTGATTATCCGCATACTGAGTATGGTGATTTCAGGATTTGTTCCTGACGGATGTATCGAATGTTGTGGTGAAAGTGTACAATCTCTGCAGAGTGTCAAACTATTCGAATAGCCGCGTACGCGGTTATGGACAGTTGGAGTGGCCATACTGTTCCCATTTAGGTGTTATAAAACTTCAACTTGCTTTCTTGCTTCTGAACTTAGTAGATGTAAATCTGGCTTTTTGCAAAACAACCCTAGAGCTTAGTGTCCTACTACAAAAACCCCCTTAACTTGTTAGTATTAGTTTGCGAGTACTTAAAGAGTACTCATGGCTTTGTCTCTGGCTATTCCCGTGTCCAGAATATGAAGTGGAGTACCAGGATGATGGACCCCAGGAAGGTTACGACAATTAGGGTCATCTCCCATCGTCGGCATTGCTTGTGACCCCGAAGATGGAGCTTCGCCTACGCTGCCTTTATTATTACGTTATTCCGCTGCTTGAGTTGTATTAAGAACTGGATCATGAGATCCTTATTTGTGTAAGACCTTATGTATGGTTTGTAATGGATGATGTACTGTGATATCCAAATCTGTTATGTATCGCAAAAATGGTAATCCTGGGATTCTGATGTATGGCATAACAGGCATCTGGGATTAAAAATCCGGGTGTTGAAAAGTTGGTATCAGAGCCATGCTGACCATAGGAGACCCTAGTTAGACTGGACGTTGAATCAAAAACTTAGTTTCAAAACCAAAGGAAGTGAGTATTTAGAAAAACTTATTCCCATTCTTATCACTTGATTATTTCATGAAAATTCATGTTCCTCAAAAACTCTTGCAAAATACATAAAATTTGACACACTTGATCACTCTACTAACTTACTCATCCTATATTCTTATAGATGGACGTGAAGTACAACAAGTTTTATAAGTTGGGGAATGGAGGAAACTTCTGAGTGGGATTTGGACCAGCTTTCGAAACTTCTGGAGCGTCCACACCCCGAGTTCTTCGGAGCTCAGCTCAATGATCAAGGGGGAGAAGATCTGCAGTGGCTAATTGTTGCAAGTCTCCGAGGAAAGATTGAACCTCCCACTGCCGAGGGAATTCAGTTCACCTTAAGAGAGAACAACTGGCTCGATGGACTTGCCAGGGCCATGCAGGAAGCTCTTGCCCATCTATGTGGGCAGAGTATCAACCAGATCAAGGGTACCCGCTTTGAGTTCTATCCAAGGCGTGATGCTATGGGACAACCACTCGAAGCCCCACATCACCCCGAGCTGAAGACTCAGTTGGACCACCTTAGCTTCATGATGTATGATCGTCAGTAGGAGTTGGACAATGCCCGTGATTACTCCAACCACAAGTCTGCCATCATCAAGACGAAGGATCAGACCATCGCCATGCTAGCGAAGGACCGCAAGTCTCGCCGCCGTCAGCTTGACAAGAAGGAGCGCATCATTGCCCGTATTTGCCACCGTATCTCGGATTTGGAGGAGACCATCCACGAGAGAGACATACAGTTAGAGGAAAGGGAGAATGCCAGAGAAGATCTTCGTAGAGACCCCTACTCCTATCTCAGCGATGATGATGATTTTCTGGAGGATCAGGCCATGGATTTCTTCACCGATGAGGAGGATTTCACCTTCATTGATGGCAATGAGGATGATGAGAATGACGACTACACCGACTCCGAGGAGTAGTAGCACTTGAGCACTAGCGTAGTCAGTTGTATTCGGTCCCACTGTATCGTAGTTTCCAGAATGGTTCTTAAAACTATCTGCTTTCCTTTGTTGTGGTGTGTGTTGTATCGTGTGCTATGAATGAATGAAAAGAAAGTTGCTAGAAAATCCGAATCAAACTTTAAAAAACATTCCAAAGTCCCTGAACCTTAGAAATTTCCCTCTTTTCTCATGATCTATCTCAATCTTCAGATGCCTCGCGGAGGAAGTGGTTCATCCCCGGACCCGATGTTGCAGATCTTGCAAATGTTGGTTTCTGACCACGAAGCTGAAAGAGCAGAACGTCAAGCCAACTTAGCCACCCTTCAGCAGATAGCTCAGTTGGCCCACAACAATCAAGGTCAAGGAAATCAGGACAACCACGGATCTAAGCTCAAGAATTTCCAGAACACCAACCCACCTGTTTTCACTAAGTCGGAAGAGCCCTTAGACGCAGATGATTGGCTGCAAACCATGGAGAACAACCTGGAAGTTGCCGGAGTGGAAGCTAACGAGAAAGTTCTGTTCGCCACCCACTCTAGCCGGAGATGCAAGAGCATGGTGGAATAGCGTTCGTGCAATGACCGGAGGACAGATGATGACCTAGGAGGAATTCAAGGTCAAGTTCAGCAGAACCCATGTGCCACCGGGTTTGATCAAGAGAATGAGAGATGAGTTCAGAGAACTGAAGCAAGGAAGGATGACCGTAGTGGAATACCGTGACAAATTCTTGTCATTAGCTAGGTATGCCCCGGATGAGATCGAGACTGAAGCAAAGAAGAAAGAAAGATTCCTGAATGGTCTGCACGATGAGATGCAGACGGTGTTGGTCAATATCCCCTTTGCTGATATTGAAGCCCTAGTCGACTTTGCCATCCAGATAGAAGGAAAGATCAACCAAGCCAATGAGAACCGCAAACGCCGCATGAAGCATCAGCCAGGAACCCATCATACCCCAAAGTATCACCCTAACCCATCTCTAGGATTTTCCCCGAGAAACAACAGACCCCCGATGAACCGTCCGACCTATCCCAACCGTGGAAACCCAAGGGCCGGAGGAAATCACAACAACCCCGGCAACTCTAGCAATTTCAACCGTGCACCACCCAAGTTCAACAACAACAATGCTGCCGCCAACACCAATACTGCCCCAAGGACTGGAAGCAATGTTGTGCCTGTTGCAGCAAAGGACAAGTCGCAAGTGACTTGTTATGACTGTGGAAATAAGGGTCACTGCTCCAATGAATTCCCCAAGAAGAATGCAACAGCCCCCAATGCAAACGCACCAGCTCAGCAACAGCGTCGTGTTCATCCCGGAAGAAGGTTTGCCCCAGGGAACTCTCTCAACTGCAACGGCCGTCTTTTTATCATGCATGCTGAAGAAGCCCAGAAAGCGCCAGCCGTCGTGCTGGGTATGTTTTCTGTTAATTCAGTACTTGCTAGAGTGTTGTTTGATTCTAGTGCATCGCATTCATTTGTCACCGAAGAATTTGCATGCACTAGTAAGATTCAACCAACCAAACTGAAGCATGTTATGATTGTTCAAATCCCCGGTTCGACCACCAAAGCTAGGCAAATCTCCAAAGTCGTCCCTATCTGAATCCATGGCACAGATTTTTATGCTAATCTGATAGTACTCAGAACTAAAGGTTTGGAAGTAGTACTAAGAATGGATTGGATGTCCAAACATAAAGGATTAATTGACTGTGCTAAGAAAGCCATAACCATGACCAGTACAGCCGGAATATCAATCGAGCATGTATCTGAAACCTTGCCTCGTCAATTCAAGTGCAACAAGAGTATAGCCCAACCTACCATTGACCAAGTCTGGATAATCTGTGAATACCCCAATGTATTTCCAGATGTTTTGCCCGGTTTGCCCCCAGATCAGGATATCGAGTTTATCGTTGAACTAATCCCCGGAACAGGACCCATAGCCCAGAGACCATATAGTATGAACCCGTCTGAACTATCAGAATTGAAGAAGCAACTGGATGCCATTCTGGAAATTGGATTGATTCAACCAAGTGCGTCACCATGGAGATCACCTGTCTTGTTTGTGGACAAGAAAGATGGAGGTAACCGTTTGTGTACGGAATATCGGAAGTTGAATGATGTCACTATCAAGAACAAATACCCATTACCCAAGATAGAAGATTTGTTTGATCCGTTGACCGGTGCCAAAGTGTTTTCTAAGATTGATCTTAGAACTGGCTATCATCAACTCAAGATTCGCGCAGAGGATATTCCAAAGACTGCCTTTACCACCAGATATGGATTATACGAGTATACTATAATGTCTTTTGGATTAACCAATGCCCCCTCTTATTTCATGAATCTCATGAATAAGATTTTTATGGACTTCCTGGATAAGTTTGTCGTTGTTTTCATCGATGACATTCTGATTTATTCCAAATCAGAAGAAGAACATGAGCTACATCTATGGACCATTCTTGGAACCCCCCTTAGAGAGCATCAGTTGTATGCCAAGTTTAGCAAATGTGAATTCTGGTTACAGGAGGTAGGATTCCTCGGCCACATTGTATCAGCCAGAGGAATTGCCGTTGACCCTGCAAAGGTGAAAGATGTCGAAGATTGGCAAGCCCCAACCACTCAAACCCAAGTTTGTGCATTTCTCGGATTGGCGGGATACTACCGCAAGTTCGTAGAAGGATTCTCGAGTATCGCCAGACCCATGACCCAATTACTGAATGGACAAGAAGTTTGAATGGACAGACAAATGTGAAGCGAGTTTTCAAGAACTCAAGAGGAGATTGATTTCAGCCCCAATTTTAATCATACCGGATATTACGAAGCCCTTTGACGTGTATTATGATGCATCCAAGATTGGTCTCGGATGTGTGCTAATGCAAGAAGGCAAAGTTATATCTTATCTATCTCGACAACTGAAACAACATGAGCAGAACTATCCAACCCATGACCGAGCTTGCAGCTGTAGTTCTAGCCCTGAAGACATGGAGGCACTACCTGATGGGAAACCGTTGTGATATTTATTCGGATCACACGAGCCTGACGTATATATTCACTCAGAAGGAGCTGAATATGAGGCAGAGAAGATGGATTGAGTTAATCAAACATTATGACCTGGACATTCACTATCACCCCGGTAAAGCCAATGTGGTAGCAGATGCCCTTAGCAGATTGCCGTGTCGCTTGAACTCCATGATTTTGAAGGAGCAACCAAGTTTGCACAAAGAGATGGAAGATTTCCGCATAGAATTAGTGAGTGAAGGATTTTTGGCTAGCATAGAACTTCAACCCACTTTGATCAGTCAAATCAAGGAGGCGCAGAAAGGAAATGCTAGTATCGACGGAATCAAGCGTCGTATCGGTATAGGCAAAGTACTCGGATTCACCGAACACTACTAGGAAAATGGCCATTCGTGGCGCACCTGAAAAGAGCATCCGTGGCGCACTAGCTGTGCGCCATGGGCCTCGCGCTACGGCTATCTCTTACCCGTAGTGCACTGCCTGGTGCGCTACGGTTATCTCGAGATAGGCGTGGCGCACTACCAGGTGCGCCATGGGTAGGGGTATAGGGTGCACCACAGATGTGTTTTTCAAAAAACAAAAAAAAATGCAAAAAGCACCCTCGTTTTGATTTGCAAAAGCAATCGGGTCCGTGCATCGCCGCTGTCGTGTCACCTCGCCGGAGCATGGCCATGGCCACGACCTACCACTGCAGGGAGGTGCGGGAGGCCGTGGCCGCTCTAGTCCTTGCCGGCGTCGAGGTGGTAGGAAGGGAGTGGTTGGAGAAAGGTAGGAAGAGAGGGATGTAGGAAGAGAGGAAGGTAGGAAGAGAGGGAGGTAGGAAGAGATGGAGGAAGAGAGGGAGGAAGGGAGGTCGGTGAGTTCAGGATTTGTTCCTGACGGATGTATCGAATGTTGTGGTGAAAGTATACAATCTCTGTAGAGTGTCAAACTATTCGAATAGCCGCGTCCGCGGTTATGGATAGTTGGAGTGGCCATACTGTTCCCCCGTCAGATGTTTTCAAAATGACTTGTGAAATGAATTGAGATTTTGACTTGACCACAACAGAGTTGTGATATGAAATTCAAGTTCCCATTTAGGTGTTATAAAAATTCAACTAGCTTTCTTGCTTGTGAACTTAGTAGATGTAAATCTGGATATTTGCAAAACAACCCTAGAGCTTAGTGTCCTACTACAAAAACCCCCTTAACTTGTTAGTATTAGTTTGAGAGTACTTAAAGAGTACTCATGGCTTTGTCCCTGGCCATTCCCGTGGCCAGACTATGAAGAGGAGTACCCGGATGATGGACCCCAGGAAGGTTACGACAACTAGGATCATCTCCCATCGTCAGCATTGCCTGTGACCCCGAAGATGGAGCTTCGCCTACGCTACCTTTATTATTACATTATTCTGCTGCTTGAGTTGTATTAAGAACTGGATCATGAGATCCTTATTTGTGTAAGACCTTATGTATGGTTTGTAATTGATGATGTACTGTGATATCCAAATCTGTTATGTATCGCAGAAATGGTAGTCCTGGGATTGCGATGTATGGCATAACAGGCATCTGGGATTAAAAATCAGGGTGTTGACAAACTCTCCCTGCTGCCACACCGGAGGAATAGATCTAGATCTAAACCTCTAAACCCTTCTCCAGCACCATAGCCATCTTTCGCAAGTTTTAATAGTAGATCTCATCTCCAATTGGCAACATTGTAAGACTATTTTTTATCAACTCTATGATCTCTATTACAATGTTTATGATTGTCGATTTCATCTCTATGTGTGAGTAATTCTCCTTGGGCTAAGGGCTTCGGCCTAGACATGTAGCTTTTGTGCATGTTATTTATCATAGATGGGATTCTGTATTAGTTTGTATGACATGATGATTGTAGTACCCTCTCTTGCATCAATCTAAGGACTTGTCAGGTACTCAATACAATGTGGATTGATCCAGGTAAAGGGCGTGTGAGTAACGACTGATCTGCAGGATGGGAACCCTAGTGACAGAAAGGGTAGTACGGATGTATGTGATGAACTTACTTGGTATTAATGGTGACATCACTATGCATATCATTAGTTCTCTTTCTTCCATGGATGAGACTAGTAGGTTATTGCCATAAGCGGCTGCGTAGGTGATAACATTTATGGATGCACTGCCCACATATAATTATCTTTCTCTAACAATTACATGAGTACTTTATTACTATCTATTATTCCCATCAGATGTTTTGCACAGCTACTAGTGAAAACCGAAGACCCTAGGCCATCTCTCTCCATCGTCAACAACAACAACAAGATCGCAAATTCTTAGTCCGGTGAAAATGCAATAGGGATTCTAAAACTCTCGAAGGTCCGTTAAGGTAATCTCACTTTACTGTCTGCTTCCCGAGGATTCAATAAACCTAGGTTTACTAGGGAAAAAGAGCTATACTGCATCCATAATCCGGATCGAAGGTATCAGTGCCTCCTAATGACGAACACTTTATTACTTGATATTTAGTGAGAGGAATCATCTTATATTTCTACCGTCGCGATCTAAGCAATACAAGATGCATAAAAAGGATTAACATCACATGCAATTCATAATATGTGATATGATATGGACTTTCTTCTTGTGCCTTTGATCTCCATATCCATAGCATGAACATGATCTCCATCATCACCAGCATGGAGTCAAGGTCAATGGCACCGCTTCATGCTTGTCCATCACCAACAGCAACTATTACAAATACTTGGAATAAAACGATTACATGATGAATAGACACACATGTCTTAACGAATTTAAAGACAACCATATGGCTCCTGCCGGTTGCCAACTTACAGTAAGGATCATTGCATACATAAAATGTAATCACAATCACATCATGGCCATATCACATCACATCACATGCCCTCCAAAAAAAAGTTAGATGCCTCTAATTTTCTTTGCATGTTTTACATGGCTTTTGTCTTTCGAATAAGAACCATTCTTACCTACGAACAAGAACCACAAGACTGATACAGGTATTGTCAGGTGCCCTGTTGTAAATTGAATCTTCACTATGGAGGGAGAGACAGACACCCGCAAAGCCACTTGTGCAATGCAAGTTGCACGTTGAGCGTGGAGCAAGTCTCATGTATGATGACATGGTTAGCTCGGGCCGCTTCATCCCACCATCCCGCAAGATACAAAGTACACAAAAAGAAAGCAACAACAAAAGCATCAACGCCCACAAAACCATCGTATTCTACTCGTGCAACAGATCCACACATAGAATTTGGCTCTGATTCCACTATAGGGTTCGTTGCATGGAAAATAAAAAATTTCTATCGTGTGAACACAAAAAACCAACATCTAATCTATGGAAAATCCAATATCTCATCTACGAGATCGATGCAACAAGATTGTAGAGAACTAACCGTCGTAGATCCAAAGCGTTTAATGATATCATATTCTCGTGGTTGATGTAATCGATCACTTGCCGATCTCAAAACCGTGTAGACGATACTTTCAGTGACATGTTTCGATAGCGCTTCCATAGTCGGTAACACGTGCGGTAGTCTATGAAGACCTTCCTCTCCCTTGTTCCAATAGGGAAGTGGAGGTTGTAGATCTCCTCGGAATCCCAGTAGCACGTCGTTGTGGTGGTGGTGGAGGAGGAGAGATTTCTGCAGGGCTTCGCCTAAGTCGGAGCAGGACGGCGGACGAGAGAGAAGAAAGGGGCGGCTAGGGTTAGGCGCCAATGGACAAGTGCGTGGGGCATGCGCCCCCACCCCTCATTATATAGGTGGGGGAGGCCGGCCAAGGGTTCCTAGCCCAAGCCGTACCCCCCCCCCCAATTCGGCCACCGAGGGAAGAGCTTGAAACCTTTTCCACCAAGTATTCCTTCTTACCAAAAACTAGAGTTTGACTTTTCAAACTAGAATTTGACTATTCAAACTAGGGTTTGATCCTTTTACTAGTCTTGGCCGAATTGGCCCTTTAAGGTTTGGTGTGGCTGGCCCTGTTGGAGATATGCCCAAGAGGCAATAATAAAGTGGTTATTATCATATCTTCATATTTATGATAAATGTTTACATACCATGCTATAATTGTATTAACAGGAAACATTAATACTTGTGTGATTTGTAAACATAAAAGAGTCCCTAGTAAAGCCTCTTGTTAAACTAGCCTATTGGTTAATGTATGATCATTGTTTCCTGATCATGAACATAGAGATGTTATTAACAACAGGGTCATATCATTAGGAGAATGATGTGATGGACATACTCCTATAGATAAGCGTAGCATAAAGATCAAAGTCATTTCAATAGTTCAATTGCTATATGCTTTCTGATACATAGTAACCTAATTCCTTCGACCATGAGATCATGCATATTGTCTTTACTGGATGGATGCTTTGATGTCATCAAACACCACACCGTAACAGGGTGGCTATAAAGGTGGCATTGAGTGTTCGGAAAGTATTGGTTGAAACACATGGATCAAGAGTGGGATTTGTCCATCCACATGACGGATAGATATTCTCTGGGCTCTCGTGAAATGTCATCCAATTAGCTTGCAAGCATGTGACTTGGTCACAAGGGATCACATATCACGGGAACGAGAAAAGAGTACTTATCAGTAACGAGGTTGAACTAGGTATGCAGAGATACCGACGATCATAACCTCGGATAAGTAACATATCGTGAGACAAAGGGAAATTGGTATCGTATGTAAGTGGTTCATTCGATCGCAAAGTAATCGTAGAAATATGTGGGAGCCATATGAATTTCCAGATTCCTCTATTGGTTATTGTTCGGAGAAGTGTCTCGATCATGTCCGCATAATTCACGAACCGTAGGGAGACACACTTAAGGATTCGACGTTGTTTGAGTAGTTATGGTATTATGAGAAAGAGACCGAATGTTGTTCGGAGTCTCGGATGGGATCCGGGATATCACGAGGAGATCCGGAATGGTCCGGAGAATAAGATTCATATAAGGAAAGTCCCATTTCGGAGTTGGGGAATGGTTCCGGTGTTTTCATCGGGAACATTCTAGAAGGTCCTAATGTCCCAAGACTCGGAGGGGAAGGGTACATGAATGTGTCATTGTAAGTTGGAATGATTGCATCATGTACTAAGTGTTCTCGCTGTCCAAAATAAAGGGTTTATTTAAATCCTAAATTGAAAAGTCAAACGGCTAGTTTGAAAGTCAAACGGCAAGTTTTGGAAAGTGGAGAGAGGAGGAGAAGAGGGAAACCGAGTTGGAGAGGGAGACCTCCTCCAACCAGCGACCAACTCCAATGCCGAGTTGGGGAGGGACTCCACTCCCTCCCCCTGGCGCGCCAGCCCCCTCCCACCTATATATGGAGGGGCAGGGCTCCCCTCCACACACACACAAGTTCCTATCCTCTAAACTAAACCCTAGACCTAAACCCCGGTTTAGAGCTATTTCGGTTTAGAGCCTTCTAATTGGTTTAGAGCCTTCTAATTGGTGTGTCTAATTACTAGACCACTAATAGCCTCTCTCATAAGCTCCACCATACTACTTTTGCTTAAGGCGAAGCCTCAGGATCTCCCTCTACCTCCGGTACCACGCCCAGGTCTTTGCGGAATCGCGAGGAGAGTGCTACAACCTCCGCCTGCTGGAACAAGGGAGAGGAAGGTCTTCGTCGAAAATCGAACGATGTGACCGATCAAGGGAGCGCTGCTGAACGTGGCTGGAAGGATCGTCTACGCGATCTTGAGATCGGAAAGAGTACGACTACATCACCCACGAGAATCTGCTCTCGTTAACCGCTTTGGAATCTTCGAGGGTGAGTTCCACTATCGACTCGTTGCTACAATCTAGTAGATAGATCTTGGCTTGTTTGTTTGTATGCGATAGAAAATTTTTGTTTTCCATGCTACGAACCCCTACAAAGGGTATCGAGCCGTGTCTATATGTAGATCATTGCAGACGAGTAGAACACAATGGTCATTGTGGGCGTTGATGCTTTTATTGTCGATTACTTTTGTGTACTTTGCATCTTGCGGTATGTTGGGATGAAGCGGCCCGGGCTAACCTTACATGACATCGTTCATGAGACTTGCTCCACGCTTAACATGCAACTTGTATTGCATAAGTGGCTCTGCGGGTGCCTGTTTCTCCTAGCATAGTTAAGATCCAATTTACAACGGGTAATCAACAATGCTAGTATCAATGTTGTGGTTCTTGTTCGTAAGTTAGAACGACACTTATTGAAAGCCCCAAACCACGTAAAACATGCAAAGAAAGTAGAAGCGTCTAACTTTGTTTTGCAGGGGTGTGCAGTGATGTGATATGGCCATGATTGTGATTATATTTGATGTATGCAATGTTCCTTATTGTAAGTTGGCAACCGGCAGGAGCCTTATGGTTGTCTTTAATTTTGTTAAGACCTGCGTGTCTATTCAAAGTAGTTGTAATAGTTGAAGCTGGTGGAAGACAACCATGAAGAAGCGTCATTGACCTTGATGCTATGCCGGTGATGATGGAGATCATGTTCGTGCTTGAAGATGGAGATCAAAAGCACAAAGAAGAAAGGCCATATCATATCACATATTATGAATTGCATGTGATGTTAATCCTTTATGCATCTTGTATTGCTTAGTGAGCAGGTAGCATTATAAGATGATCCTCATACTTAAATTTCAAGTTCTAAAGTGTTCACCCTTAGTATGCACCGCTACAAAGCTTGCTGCTTGAGCACCACGTGATGATCGGGTGTCTTTGATTCAGCGGTGAATAAGCAAGCAAGCCAGATTTGCTGCTTACGGAAGCTAAGGTTTGATCTTGTGAGCCTAGCATATGCACATGGCCTCGTGAACACGGATTACCGAAAAGGTAGAGCATGAGTCATATAGTAGATGTGATGAACATGTTGATTGTTCGCCATTGAAGCTATATCAACTCACGTGATGATCGGTTTTGATGTGGTGGATTTGGTTCGTGTGATCACTAAAACAATGTGAGGGATATTGTTTTGAGTGGGAGTTCACCTAGATTAATTTAATTATTAATTAGAACTCAATTTATCATAAACTAAATCAAAGTGAATTTGCATAGCTGTTGTAGTCATTGGCATCCGCTACCACCTTGCGCTTAGTTATAATTGAGATGATAGAACTATAGAATTCTGGTTAGTTACTTTACTTAACTGGTATCGTATTGTTTTGAAGTGTTAATCTAAAGTTTAAAAGTCCTATTGCAAACTTTCAAGAAGTTCCTTACTCCATGAAGTTTAATAATTGGTATTAAAACAAGAGTGACAATTCCAAGTGTTAGTATATGAGTATCATGTTTGTCTCCATGATTCTTGATATTCAAAAGATTATCTTAATATCAAGGTTATCTAGGATCCGAAAGAGTTGTTTCGAAACCATGATGTGTGGAAGATATTGTGATATCTGAAACGAAGTTTTGGTTACAACATGATAGAGTATGATATGGCAAAAGTCATGTTCTCATGTTTGATGAGAATTTGCAAAAGGTTGGAGACACTAGTTGTCCTAATCTTCCAAAAGGTTTTGGAGAGCAACATTATACTCATGATTCACCGTTACAAGCTAAAGTAGCTAGATCATGGATAAGTCCATGATGAGGGTGAATATTTGATGTAGGTAAAATGTTTACTACACCAAGAGATTACTAAAGAAAGGAATTTGAAAGAACACCAAATATTTGATAATGGTGATCTACTTCAAAGTGCAAGTTCAAAGACATTGGTATTTAACTATACACGCTTTGGACTATGTGTCATAAGTATGACTCCACTATTGATGTTGATAGATTCTTTCAAATGAGGAAATACCGAAAGAGAATCTCATAAGTATATGGCAGAAAAGAAAAGACTAGAATAGTTCAGTTTAAGTATATAGATGATATATGTTCTATGGCTATATTCTTTGCTTAAAAAACAATGTGTTTATTAAGTATTTGATACTGAATTTGATGGTATGAATCGTCATACGAAACAACACAATTCATGAACTACAATGGCCTAAGTAACTAGCAAAGAATAGGTGATGATGTTCATCGAGAACAAATAAAGGGTTATTTTGTTGCTCGTTAAAACATCAATGCTTGCCTTCAAGATTTGTTTTATCAGTATTATGAGAACAAAAGGGTTGTTCAAATAATTGCCGTAATCCATAAAAGATGGATGATTCACAAATCTCGTTGGAGAAATCACATCCATAAAACTAATGCTAAAATTGTCGAAAGACAAATTGATTGAAAGATCACTTAGGAAGTGACATCGCCGTTTAAATTATATTGGAAAGAAAACATGAAGAAACTCCATGTGGATGGAATTTTGGAGTCTATTTGATTTTGATCATATGACGTTTGTGTTACTTTCCTAGAGATAATTAAAACTTCGCTCATAGGCCAAAAGGAACGAAAGACTAGCTTATTGGAACTTGTGCATATTGTTGTACGAACTCCATTATGTGTAGTCAAGCGATGGATTTCAACTTCATATGCTTTCTCAAAATTTGAGTGAATATATGAATATTTACTTAATAAGGATGAAGTGTGAAATATTTGAAAAGTTCAAAGAATTTTAAGATGAAGTGCAAAATCATTGTAACAAGAATATAAATAGTTTATGATAAGATCATAAAGGAAGATATTTGAGTTACAAGTTTAGCATAATACCTAAGATTTAAGGAATCGTTCTGGATTTGCATTTCCAAACACCATAAGAGTATGGAGCATTCGAGATATGTAATTAAACCTTGTTTGACATGGTAAGATCAAGGTATAATTCATAAACTGCTATTATATTTTAAAGATTAAAAGCTTTAGAGATTACCGTTTTTCCACGAAAAGAGCTTCATCATAATCCGCTGAAATGACACCATATAAAGTTATGGTTTGGGATAAAACCCAAGTAGTCCTTTCTTAAACATTGGTATGCTATGCATAAGAAAGATGTTTGCAACCAAAGTCGGATAAACCTGTCGTTGGATTACTGTTAAGTATTCCTCCATAAACACCGGAGACAAATGTGTTTGTCGCGTAGAACGTCAAGTTTCTTGGAGAAGGAATTTTTCGGGAAAAGTTAAGTGGGAGGACAATAGAACTTTGATAAGGTTAAAATAACCTTAGCTATATGTGCAAAGTTGCGCAGCAAAGAAAAGTGTTCCGAGGCAGAACAATGCTCATGGCTCACGTGCCTCAAAGGTTGTGGTCACGGAGGTCTAAGTTTCTATTGAAACAAGTAGGTCGGATGAACAATCAAATACCAAGATTTGAGGGTTGAATCATTATTTGAGAATAATGAACCTACTACATGCAAAGAAGCGATGATGGGCCCTGCCTCCGTCAAATGGCTTGAAGCCATATAATCCGTGATAGTTCCATTCACGAAATCAAGTTTTGAACTTGAAGGACCCTCGGAAAAGGTGTAAGACCTTGCGTTGTGTTTGGATCTATAAAGAAGTAGACATGGATGTTTCACATCTATGAAATAGTCGACATGTTGGGAAAGAGTTCACAACAATGTTCAAAGGTTGTATATGACAAGATTTGATCTTTCATAGCGATTTTTAGTCTAGACGGATTAATGTAGCAACCACTACATATAATTTGTTATGTGGTAGTAGAATAAACAAAACAAGTTCTTCTAATAGAATTGTTACCTAGGACGTGTGCATGACACGGTCCAAAGGGTTTTGTTAATTCAAAGGATGCTAAAAGCATATGCAAACTTCAATGGTTGAAGTAAGCATAGGGGAGTTGGAATCTTCACTATGATGAAACTGTTAAAAGAGTTTAATTTCATCGGAGACAATGAAGATGCTTGCATTTGCAAGAAATTAAGTGGGAGCGCTAAGACATGTTTCTAATACATTATGTGGAAGACATATTGTTGATTGGAAATAATGTATCTTTTATTAACACATATTAAGAATTTCATCCCGATGAAAGACTTAGGCAAAACCCAAATATTTGGCATCAATAGATGCTAATATTGTTGTGCCAGAAGTACATAGACGAGATATTGAATGAATTCAATATAGAAACTACAAGAAAGGTTCTTGTTGCACAGAAAGGATTGAAAGAGTTCAATGTTGATGATATATTCAAGTGTATTGACATTTGGTAAGTGAAACAAAGATTCAAGTATAGATTGATACTTGATATATGAAATCACAAAGAGTATTTATATCAATCATACTGTGATATGTACAAATCCAGATATGTCCTATGCTATAAATATTATGAGCATATACCAGAATAATTCATAAGATGATCATTGGACGATAGTAAGGATATTCTTATGATCTTTTGGAAGAACTAAGAGTATACTATTTGTAGAAGTGACAAATAGATGATTAGTTCATTGTAAAAGTACTACATTGATACTAGTTTTGTCACAGAGTACAAATTAAGTTTATCTCAATCTAAATTAAGGATGGCACAATATAATGGAAAGTGAGTTCCATAATGGATTTGGATGAGTTCCAAAGTTAAGACATTGTGACAGATACTACAACAAAAGGCTAAGTATATGACTGCTATTATAGCAGCAAAAGAGGGCATTTGTGTCAAGTAGTTTGTTATCAAACTAGGTGTAGTTCACAGCGGGATAATACTATGAAGATATATTGTGCGACAATATTATCAACATGTTTTAACCCCAAAGAACTAAAGGTCACACCGAAAGACCAAATCATACAAAGCCATCTCATTAGAGAATGAGTGATGCGTAGAGACGCAAAGACATGCAATTACACACGGACCTGGAAGTGTCGATCCGAGATCGATTAACCACTAGCAATCGTGTACATACAACACCAGAAAGCCATAGGTGTTGAAAACACAAAGGTTTGAAACTAGATTATTGACTCTAGTGCAAGTGGGAGACTGTTGGAGATATGCCCAAGAGGCAATAATAAAGTGGTTATTATCATATCTTCATATTTATGATAAATGTTTACATACCATGCTATAATTGTATTAACAGGAAACATTAATACTTGTGTGATTTGTAAACATAAAAGAGTCCCTAGTAAAGCCTCTTGTTAAACTAGCCTATTGGTTAATGTATGATCATTGTTTCCTGATCATGAACATAGAGATGTTATTAACAACAGGGTCATATCATTAGGAGAATGATGTGATGGACATACTCCTATAGATAAGCGTAGCATAAAGATCAAAGTCATTTCAATAGTTCAATTGCTATATGCTTTCTGATACATAGTAACCTAATTCCTTCGACCATGAGATCATGCATATTGTCTTTACTGGATGGATGCTTTGATGTCATCAAACACCACACCGTAATGTGGTGGCTATAAAGGTGGCATTGAGTGTTCGGAAAGTATTGGTTGAAACACATGGATCAAGAGTGGGATTTGTCCATCCACATGACGGATAGATATTCTCTGGGCCCTCTCGGTGAAATGTCATCCAATTAGCTTGCAAGCATGTGACTTGGTCACAAGGGATCACATATCACGGGAACGAGAAAAGAGTACTTATCAGTAACGAGGTTGAACTAGGTATGCAGAGATACCGACGATCATAACCTCGGATAAGTAACATATCGTGAGACAAAGGGAAATTGGTATCGTATGTAAGTGGTTCATTCGATCGCAAAGTAATCGTAGAAATATGTAGAGCCATATGAATTTCCAGATTCCTCTATTGGTTATTGTTCGAGAAGTGTCTCGATCATGTCCGC
The DNA here is from genome assembly GCA_023614405.1 of Avena insularis. NCBI lineage: Eukaryota > Viridiplantae > Streptophyta > Magnoliopsida > Poales > Poaceae > Avena > Avena insularis. The sequence continues at coordinate 220,026 of JAJUPC010000226.1, forward strand.
ATAATTCACGAACCGTAGGGAGACACACTTAAGGATTCGACGTTGTTTGAGTAGTTATGGTATTATGAGAAAGAGACCGAATGTTGTTCGAGTCTCGGATGGGATCCGGATATCACGAGGAGATCCGGAATGGTCCGGAGAATAAGATTCATATAAGGAAAGTCCCATTTTGAGTTGGGGAATGGTTCCGTGTTTTCATCGAACATTCTAGAAGGTCCCTAATGTCCCACTCGGAGGAAGGGTACATGAATGTGTCATTGTAAGTTGGAATGATTGCATCATGTACTAAGTGTTCTCGCTGTCCAAAATAAAGGGTTTATTTAAATCCTAAATTGAAAAGTCAAACGGCTAGTTTGAAAGTCAAACGGCAAGTTTTGGAAAGTGGAAAGAGGAGGAGAAGAGGGAAACCGAGTTGGAGAGGGAGACCTCCTCCAACCGCGGCCAACTCAATGCCGAGTTGGGGAGGGACTCCTCCTCCCTGGCCGCCAGCCCCCTCCCACCTATATATGGAGGGGCAGGGCTCCCCTCCACACACACACAAGTTCCTATCCTCTAAACTAAACCCTAGACCTAAACCCCGGTTTAGAGCTATTTCGGTTTAGAGCCTTCTAATTGGTTTAGAGCCTTCTAATTGGTGTGTCTAATTACTAGACCACTAATAGCCTCTCTCATAAGCTCCACCATACTGCACCGGCTTAAGGCGAAGCCTCAGGATCTCCCTCTACCTCCTACCACGCCACTGCCAGGCCGGAATCGCGAGGAGAGTGCTACAACCTCCGCTTTCTGGAACAAGGGAGAGGAAGGTCGAAAATCGAACGGTGACCGATCAAGGAGCGCTGCTGGAACGTGGCGCTGGAAGGATCGTCTACGCGATCTTGAGATCGGAAAGAGTACGACTACATCACCCACGAGAATCTGCTCTCGTTAACCGCTTTGGAATCTTCGAGGGTGAGTTCCACTATCGACTCGTTGCTACAATCTAGTAGATAGATCTTGGCTTGTTTGTTTGTATGCGATAGAAAATTTTTGTTTTCCATGCTACGAACCCCTACAGGCCCCTAGGGCATGCCACTGTCCAAGTGACCCCCTCCCGGGGTGGTGGAACCACTGGTGGTCCCTCTAGATCATTCTATAAGTATCCGGTCAAAACACCAAAACTTTTTCTAAAACCTAGAAAACCACTTTCCTTATATGATTCTTATTCTCCGGACCATTCTGGATCTCCTCGTGATGTCCTGGATCCAATCCGAGACTCCAAACAACATTCGGTCTCCAACTCGTATTCTATATCTACTTAAACAACATTGAATCCTTAAGTGTATCTCCGTACGGTTCGTGAACTATGCAGACATGATCGAGACACCTCTTCGATCAATAACCAATGGAGGGATCTAGAAACCAATACGGCTACCACATATTTCTATGATGACTTCATGATCGAATGAACCATTTACATATGATACCAATTCCATTTGTCGCATGATACTTTACTTATTCGAGGTTCGATCGTCAATATCTCTATACCTAGTTCAACCTCATTACCGATAAGTACTCTTTACTCATACTGTGATGTGACATCCCTTGTGACCTTGTCACATGATTGCAAGCCAATTCTATGACACTCCACCAAGAGGGCCCAGAGTATATCTATCCGTAATATGGATGGACAAATCCCACTCTTGATCCATGCGCTTCAACGCATACTTTTAGAATACCTAATGCCACCTTTATAACCACCCGGTTATGGAAGTGGCATTTGATGTCATCAAAGCACTCATCCAGTGATGGTGATTAACATGGTCAAAGGATTAGGTTACTATGTATTTGAAATGTTGTAGCAAACAAACTCTAAATGACTTGATCTTATGCTATGCTAACTATAGGAGTATTTCCATCACATCATTCTTCTAATGATATGATCTTGTTATTAATAACATCTAATGTCCATGATCAGGAAACCATGATCATCTATTAATCAACAATCTAGTTTAACAAGAGGCTTACTAGGAACTCTTTTATGTTTACAAAACACACAAGTATTAATGTTTCCGGTTAATGCAATTATAGCATGGGATGTAAACTTTTATCATAAACATGAAGATATGATAATAACCACTGTATTATTGCCTCTTGAGTGTAACATCCCAATTTCAGCAACCCTGATTTAATGTCCAAAAGGCAAAAATCTAGGGGAACAAAAACTTTTTCTTGCACTGTGTGATTACTTGCTTTCTTGTGCTCAAGCAACTCCTTGTGTATTAGTTGTGTGCTCCTCACCCCAACCCAAGTTACAGAAAACTATTTTACTGAAGGAGATGTCTTGGCTCATCTTTCATATTCTCAAATGTTCTGGCTTTTCAAAACTTGAGCCAAGATGACTTTGACACAACCAATTACTTTACTAGTCTCTACTTATAAAACTATGGAGACCTATACATATTAGCTCCTTATGTTTTCAAGACAAAACCTTCAACTACCCTTATCCCTAGGTTTTTCCAAAACCTTTACTAAATCCTTTTTATCTCAATCTTGGTAGAGATACAAAGATGATCCTTATCTTACTTCAAAGCAAAACCCCTTCCCACATACCCCTCCTTACCTGAAGATAGGATTGGTGGTAACCCTAGTAGTAGTTAGATAAGTGATAAGATAAATTGCCTTGATCTGCTGGTTGATGAATTACCTTGATCTGCTGTCTGATGTTTGCCTTGATCTGTCGATTTCCTTGTTTGCTTATGATCTAGAATGAGATAGTCTAGTAGCTCATCCTCTAGGACCCAATCCTTACTTGTGATGAACAATCTCAAGCTAATCTTCCACAAATGAAACTATCCTAAGCCCCTACAGTTATCATCTCATCTCATGCTTATCTCAATCTAAGGATAATCCCTCTGGATGGTTTCCAACTCAGTGGAGACCCCATATAAAGATTGAATCTCATCTACTTAGTTAAAACCTCAACACGATATCCTTGATCATGAGTTTGGAACCTAGCATCCTCTCAAAATCATAAACACTTGCACTCTAGTCTAAAACCCTAAATCTGCCAAAATGGCTAAGTCTGTGTTTCTTATCCAGATGCAATCTTTGGAGCTCTACCTTTTCCAACCTATGTGCATTATTGGGAATGCACCTGAACCATCTTGTAGTACATCTTTAGTACTACAAAGGCCCACTATTTCCCTTGTCTAAGCCAATCTAATTCCCATCCATCCATGATGGCTTTATAGTCAAGATAATAATCTTTTCTGCAAATTTTATCATCTTGCCTACTTTGGCAGAAGCTCACATCTATATGCCACCTCCCCTTGACCAAATCTTTGCATGCTTGTGGTCTAATAATCATGGTCTATCAATCCCCACTTCACTTGTTTCCAACAGAGCCTTGTGCTTCTTAAACCCACATGGTTTAGGAGGCTACCTAATGTATCTGCTATGGCAGCCTTATTTTCAACAAAGTTGGCCATCACTCCAAAACCACCTCAAATCCAACCAAGCCCAAAACTTGCTCCTTTGATCAAATACATAAACATGGTCTATCCATTTATATACCCCTTGTACCAAGGAGCGCTCTGAGCTCCCTAATCCAACCCTGTTTAGGTGGCATCAGAATAACTAAACCCTAGATCCTCTTTGAATCTCGTTTCCACCCTTTCCACCACTTTGCCCAAAAACCTAGGTGAAACTAGATGCCTACCTCAAGTTTACATCATCTACCTTGTATGTAAGCATCCCCAAATAATTCTCCCAATTATTTGGATTATTAAACTATTTTATTCCTTATCTTGCAAATTCCTTAAAACCCTTGTCTTCAAAGGAAAGTTTGTTTTTCTCCAAATCACCTTGCCAACTTAGGGCACATTTGGTGCCTACTTAACTTATCCTATCTTGCCAACTCAAAAATAAATATTTGGGAAATCCTTTATTATTTCTTTTTGCCCTTTTTCTTAAATGGCAGAAACAAGAAATAATTCCTTAAAAATACTTTTCCTTCTCAATAAATCCCAATAAAATTCTCCAATGTTTGTTATGGTATATAGGACCATATCACCTTAAAAACCAAGCTTGTCCCATGTAAAATTATCAAATAAGCTTCTAGAAACTACTTCTGGACTTTTTGAATATTTGAGTTTAAGTGCACCTTTAATCATTAGAAAAATCCCAAATAAACCTTGGAGGTGTACAATACCTATACATATCTACCATAACCATTTCCCCACCTAGACATGTGCAAATTTCTAAACTTACTTCACAAGAACCAAAATGATCAAGTTTGCAAAATCAATCAAACCTTGACTCAAACCAAATCCAACCATCCCCCAAGCTTGTCTAGCACTTCACTCCAGTACTCAGCACTCCCCTGTTCGACACCACTATAGCACTTCAGTGTCCCACCCCCTTTACCCTTGTATTTTATGCTTCTCCATGAGAGGGACAAATGCCTTTTCTTTTCAAGCCAATTAAAAACCTTGCAGCTGCTGCACCCCATCACTCCATCCTTCCTGCACCACCAGAGACCCCTCTCCATCACCCTGCTTCCCAATGGATGGACCCCACCCCTCTCTTGCTTTCCCCCATGGGCATATTTCACCTTAGACCACACCACCTTGGTTTATAACCCTCCACCCACCCCAGCTCCTCTCTCGCTGGCCTCATTTCTCCCCCACACTCCCACCTATCCTCCCCAGAGCATCCTCCCTCACTCCCCTACTCTGCCTGGCTCAAAGGAAAAAAGAAGAAAAAGCTTCGGCCTCTACAAGAAATGGAGCAAGACTTCCTCCCTGCATTTCCTCTCCCCCTGCATGTCACTCTACTAGCATCCCCTTGACCCCCTCTTTCTAACTCCTCCTCTTTTTCCCACATGCAGGAGCTCTGGAAGCCACTCCAGTGAGCTTCGACGAACCCCGTCCCAGGCGTCCCCATGCGAGCATCGCCCAGACGTGGAACATACCGCTGCCTCCCTTCGTTCTACTCCCCGTGACGACCCGTGTCCCCTCTGTCGCCTCCCAGTCACTGGCGAGCCCCTAGTAAGCCCCCCAATCCCGCCAACCTCGATCTAGGGTTTCGGCTGCCGTTGACCAGTCTCACCGAAGGATACGACGGGGCACCGTCAGATTGACTCTAATCTGGTGGCCCTCCTTCCTCCTTAACCCTTCTCCCTCTCCCTCACCGCCACGCAGGACCAGGCCGAACCCGTCGCCACCTCCCCCACGCAGGCCGCTGCCCTCTTGGGCCGTATATCCTTGGCGCGGCCCAGTAGCCAGCCGACCCCAGCCCTTTTCCTCTTATTTCTTTTTCTAGTTTATTACAGATCTGCAGGATGTAGTATGGTTTAATTGTAAAAAAAATGGAAAAGACCCAAACAATTTCAGATAGTATTTTTCCCAGGTGCCCAAGCCTCTTACCTATCATACAAGCCAAGTTTTGACTTAATTAGATGGTTAAAATAAATATGATAAATCCTCTATCAAGATCTGTCCATATCACTAAATAATACCTCCACAAAGTTTTACAAAACCAAATGGAGTAAATCCAATTGGTGATGAAAGGTACTAACCATACCTTCCATTCCAACAGGTCCCATAGTCATATGCTTCCTGGTTCTCCCATAACAAAATTAACAAAAACAACATCTTTTGGTCCCATAGTCAAACCAAATGAGCTTTTGACCTAAATCCAACTCCCAGTAAATCTATGTTGGGAATATGCCCTAGAGGCAATCATGTCTGATGACATTTCCCATTGTATTCATAAAGATTTTAAGTAGTCCTTGTATAAACATCTAATGTGTATCATTGAAAATGTGATTCGGTTGTGGAACTATGCATTCATGTTGTTTGTACTAAATATCCTTGGTCATTGAGGTTGTGCTGGACACACAACTTAGACCAATGTGAAAGTTGGCTTGATGACTCGGTTCCACTTGTCATGGGCATGGAGATGCTATTCCAACTTCCACAGACTAGGCTAAAGAGTTTAGCGAGTCGGATTGACCCATATTGAGGTACAACGAACAAGTTGTCATTTGTATATCTCAATCAATGTAATCCTTAGACCTGAGGTTATTGCATAGTCCAAGTTGAGGATCGCCGACTTAGGTTCTGTCAAACGTTGATCCAGAATCGCAGTTATAAAGGCAGAGTTCGGGTCGACTGAGAATCAAGCTGTGTGATGTGAATAACCAAGATGGGATTTTGCCCCTCCACTTGGAGAGATATTCTCTGGGCCCTCTTGTGAGATATGATTCGGAAAGCATGGCCATGCACGACTCGGTTAAGTGTTAACCGAGGCGATCGACTAAGAGTTAGTCGGGTGAATCACTTATCTCGGATCGAGAAGAGAGTCGGACTATTTAAGGGATGACAATTATTCGCCTATAGTCTGACAAGGTATATCGTGAGGCAAAAGGGACTCGGACGTAAGTCGCATTGGATAGGCAAGTCGTCATGACTCTTTGGTACTTGGGAGTCGGAACGTTCTGCTAGGAGCCACTACCGACTGATCGATTGAGAGTCGGACTCCAATCGTGTCCAAGTAGCCATGAGCCTGCGGGGTCACACACTTAAGAGCGGGAGCAAGTTTGGATTGGATCTGAACCTGTAATCTGGTTGGGTTGGACCTAAACCGGATTAGGACTGAGTTAGTGAGTTGGACTCACGGTGACTAGTGTTATATGGGCTTTAGTGAATGGGTCACCATGAGCGAGCCCCGCTCACTCCTATATATAGTGGAGCACCGTAACCCAGAAAGGTTAATCGTTATTCGGTTAGGTCATTCCATGTGTTGGAAACCCTATCTCCACAGCAGTCCAGCCGTCGTTTCGAACCTAGCAGTTCGCCGCCGGTGCTCCTCCTTGTACGTGTGGATACCAGCAGAGGTGTTGTGCGATCAGCACCAGGACGATCGGATCGTGAGGACTGCACTGCATCAACTAACGCGCTTCATCAGTAATCCGCAACTTCGTGTCTAGTGGTAAAACTCATGGCCTCCTACCTCAGCTAGATCTTGGGATCACCACGTTAGAGGAAAAAGTTTTGTTTTATCTCTGCGTGGCCCAACAGTGGTATCAGAGCGATAGCTTCTGGTTTTAGGCTCGAGATCTCGCATATGTGATATGCGGTTGGCTGTAGATGAGATCTATATGCTGTTTGGTGGTCGATCTATGAGATAGATCGGTTTTGTACGAAGTTGATTGGATCAACTGTGCTCAGAGAATGGTAGATCTGATTTCCGTGATCATACTACTGAGGTCGTGGAACGACATACCCCTACCGGTCGGCTTCCGCCATCGGGGTAGACCGTGACACGTAAATCCAGAAGCGGTGATCGAAGATCAAAGAGTTTGATCGAATCGGAACGAAGGGAATATAAATATGGGATTAATTGAATCCTGGCATCGTGGTTCATCCGATATGATCATCGATGAATATGTGGGAGTCAATATGGGTTTCCAGACCCCGCTGTTGATTATTGATGGAAGATCATGTCTGCATATTCTCAACCCGTAGGGTCACACACTTAACGTGTCTCGACGCTAGGATAGAACGGATAATTGGTTTATGAGTTTTTGTTCAGAGTCTCGGATGAGATCCAGGACGTCACGAGAGGTTCCAGAATGCTCCGGAGAATAAGATTCATATAAGGGAAAGCAGTTTTTGGATTTCGGAATTGTTTCGGATTGTTCGGTATTGTACCGGAAGCTTCTAGAACCTTCCGTAGTGGGACCAACATGGCCCCACTTGTCGGGAGGGGGCATGGGCCTACGAGGGAGTTCCCTGGCCGCATTGGGCCAGGGGCACAAGGCCCCATAGGCCCAGCCGGCCAAGCCCTAGGGGAAACCCTAGGGAGAGCTTTTAGAAGGAGGGGGAAAACTTGCCCCCCACTCCAACCCTTGGGGCCGCCACCCTAGGGCTTGGAGGAGGGGCCAAGGGGGCCGGCCAGCCGCCTATATATGGAGCGCAGGGGCGTAGCCCTCCTCCCCCACTCCTTCAACCCTAGCCGCCATACTGCTGCCCTCCAGATCTCTCTCTCTCCCGACTGCGCGTAGGCGAAGCCCTGCCGCAGAAACTCTCCACCTTTGCACCACGCCGTCGTGTTGTAGATCCAATCTATCTCTCCACCCCACTTGCTGGACCGAGGAAGGAGGAGACATCGAGGTGCCGTACGTGTGCATCTCTCGGAGGCATCGCCACTTGCGGTGTTGGATCGGATCGGATCGCGAGGAGGAGAAGCTAGTACGACTACATCAACCACGTTCCGTTGAACGTTCCGCTATGCGAATCTTCAAGGGTATGAAGATCTCATCTATCCCCCCTCGTTGTTTGCATCTCCTAGATTAGATCTTGGCTTTCCCGTTCGCATCCGTAGAATTTTTTTGATTTACTATGCTGCGAAACCCTTCAGTGGTATCAGAGCTAGATCTATGCGTAGATGTGTTTCACGAGTATAACGCAACATGCTTGTTGCGGGCTTTGATGTTTTCTGTTGCAAGCCTCTTGTTTGTGTACTTCTTATGACGTGGGATAGTGAGATCGAAGCGGTCCAGGCCAACTTTACGCGACCTCGTTCACGAGACCGGCTCCGCACTTGACGTGTAGCTTGTTCCACACATGCGGCTGGTGGATGCCAGTTTCTCTCACTATAGTTGTCATGGGATTTACACCGGATGTTGGCAACCATAATATCACCGTTGTGGCTTTTCGTAGGTAAGAATCGTTCTTAGCTTGTTACTCCCATAAGCCACGTAAAACATGTAACAACAAAGTAGAGGCGTCTAACTTGTTTTTGCAGGGAGTGTTTCTGTGATATGGTATGGACCAAGATGTGATGTGTATGTTGTATGCAATGATCATGTTTTGTAATGTTTCACGACTTGCATGTCGATGAGTACACAACCGACAGGAGCCATATGGTTGTCTTTATAATTGTGTATGACCTGTGTGTCAACTTCTTATACGCCATGTAATAGCTTTACTTTATCGCTAAGTAGTTAGCATAGTTTTAGTTGCTATTCGTGGTGGAGGCAAACATGGTGGAGTGATGGAGATCATGCTGGCACGCACAAGATGGAGATCATTGCACGGAGATTGGCTATACCATGTCACATAAAATTATATGCATGTGATGTTTATCCTTTTATGTATCTTATTATGCTTAGATCGCGACGGTAGCATTATAAGATGATTCCTCACTTAAAGATCAAGATAAAACTATGTTCTCCCCATGTATGCACCGTTACGAAAGTTCGTCGTGTTCAAGCATCACGTGATGATCGGGTGCTATAAACTCTACGTTCACATATAACGGGTGCAAGCCAGTTTTGCACATGCGGAAATACTTGGGTTTGACTTGACGAGCCTAGCATGTACAGACATGGCCTCGGAACACACGAACCGAAAGGTTAAGCATGAGTCATATGAATGATATGATCGACACTTTGTTGTCCACCATTGAAATCACATCTCTTCTCGTGAAGATCGGATTAGGTGTGGTGAATTTGGATCATGTTCACTAAACAACTTGAGGGATGTTGAATTTAGTGGGAGTTCATCTAGTAATTTGATTAAGTTGAACTAGTTATCATGAACATAGTATAAATTGTAGATTAAATGGCTAAGTCCAACTTCAACTTCAACGTTTTTGCTGAGAAAGAAAAGCTTAAGAACAATGGGTCTAACTTCACCAACTGGTTCCGCAATCTGAGAATCATTCTCTCTGGCGGACAAAAGGACTATGTCCTTGAGAAAGCGTTAGGTGACGCCCCTGCTGTAGATGCGCCGGCTGATGAGAAAGCTGTTTATCAGTCGCGCAAGGATGATTATGGTGTGATTAAGAGCACCATGTTGTTTGCTATGGAATCGGACCTTCAAAATCGTTTTGAGGAGTTCCCCGGGCCCTTTGAGATTCTTGAGGAACTGAAAACTATGTTTCAGACTCAGGCCCGTTCTGAGAGATATGAGACATCTGAGAAATTCTTTAACTGCAAGATGGAGGAAGGGAGTTCCGTTAGTGAGCACGCCATTAAGATGTCGGGCTACACTCAACGCCTTGAGCAACTGGACTACAAGATTCTAGAGGAGCTCAAGATTGACAGAGTTCTACAATCACTCCCTCCTAGCTACAAAGGTTTTGTAGTTACTCATAATCAGATTGGTTCCACTGATACGATCACTGAGCTCTTCGCTAAGCTGAAAGCTGCAGAGGTGAACATCAAGAAAGATAATCATGTGTTGATGGTCATCAAGCCCCCCAGCTTTAAGAAAGGTAAGGGTGCAAAGAAGTCCTTCAAGAAGGGCAGCGGCAAGCGCGTTACCCCTGCTGAGAAGAAGCTCAAGTCTGGACCTAAGCCGAACACTGAGTGATTCTATTGCAAGGACAAGGGTCATTTGGGCGCATATCGTCCAAGTACTTAGCGGACAAGAAGGCTGGCACCATCAAAGGTATATTTGATATACATGTTATTGATGTTTACCTTACTAGCGCTCGTTGTAGTGCCTGGGTATTTGATACTGGTTCAGTTGCTAATATTTGTAACTCGAAACAGGAGCTACAGAATAGAAGGCGGCTAGCGAGGGATGAAGTGACGATGCGCGTTGGCAACGGATCAAGAGTTGATGTGATGGTCATCGGCACGCTCTCCTTAGTTTTACCTTCGGGATTAGTTTTAAACCTTAATAAATGTTATTATGTGCCTGCGTTGAGCATGAACATCATATCTGGATCGTGTTTATTGCAAGACGGTTATTCATTTAAATCGGAGAATAATGGTTGTTCTATTTATATGAGTAACATATTTTATGGTCATGCACCTGCTGTGAATGGTTTATTTCTTCTGAATCTCGAAAGCAATGAAACACACATCCATAACATTGAGGCTAAGAGATGCAAGGTAGATAGTGATAATACGACTTATTTGTGGCACTGTCGTCTAGGTCATATTGGTGTAAAACGCATGAAGAAACTCCATTCTGATGGACTTTTGGAGTCTCTTGATTTTGAATCATTTGACACGTGCGAGCCATTCCTCATGGGCAAGATGATCAAAACCCCGTTCTCCGGAATAATGGAGCGAGCAACGGACTTGTTGGAAATCATACATACCGATGTATGCGGACCAATGAGTGTTTCGACGTGCGGTGGTTATCGCTATTTTTCACTTTTACTGATGACTTAAGTAGATATGGGTATATCTATTTAATGAAACATAAATCTGAGACATTTGAAAAGTTCAAAGAATTTCAGAACGAAGTGGAAAACCATCGTAATAGAAAAATTAAATTTCTGCGATCCGATCGTGGAGGTGAATATTTGAGTTATGATTTTCTCACGCATCTTAAAGCAAGCAGAATCGTTTTGCAACTCACGCCACCCGGAACACCACAGCGCAATGGTGTGTCTGAACGCCGGAATCGAACTTTATTGGATATGGTGCGATCGATGATGTCTCTTACAGATTTGCCGTTATCATTTTGGGGTTATGCATTAGAAACCGCTGCATTCACTTTAAATAGGGCACCATCTAAATCCGTTGAGACGACACCGTATGAACTGTGGTTTGGTGCTAAACCTAAGTTGTCGTTTCTTAAAGTTTGGGGATGCGACGCTTACGTCAAGAAGTTGATGCCGGACAAGCTCGAACCCAAAGCGGAGAAATGCGTCTTCATAGGATACCCTAAGGAAACGATTGGGTATACCTTCTACCACATATCCGAAGGCAAAGTGTTTGTCGCAAAGAACGGATCTTTTCTTGAGAAGGAGTTTCTCTTGAAAGAAGTGAGTGGGAGGAAAGTAGAGCTAGACGAGGTTATTGAACCTTCTCTTGAGTTGGAGAGTAGCACATCACCTGAAATTGTTCCGGATTCAGCACCAACAATAGAGGAAGCTAATGACAAGGATCATGAAGCTTGGACGATGCTACTCTTGAACGTCAGGGTCTACAAGGTCACGTGCCCCTCCTGAGTGGTACAGCAACCCTGTCTTAACTGTATTGTTAGTAGACAACAGTGAACCTGCGAACTATGAGGAAGCAATGATGAGCCCAGACTCTGAGAAATGGCTAGAGGCCATGAAATCCGAATTGGGATCCATGAGCGAAAACCAAGTGTGGACTTTGGTGGACCCTCCTAGCGACCGAAAGGCCGTTGAGTGCAAATGGATTTTCAAGAAGAAAATGGACGCATATGGTAATGTTACTGTCTATAAAGCACGACTTGTCGCGAAAGGTTTTCGACAAGTTCAAGGTGTTGACTACGATGAGACTTTCTCTCCCGTAGCGATGTTTAAGTCCATTCAGATTTTATTAGCAATTGTTGCGTTTCATGATTATGAAATATGGCAGATGGATGTCAAGACTGCGTTCCTCAATGGCAACATTGATGAAGAGTTGTATATGATGCAACCCGAAGGTTTTGTCGATCCTAAGGATGCTGATAAGGTGTGCAAACTTCAGCGTTCCATTTATGGACTTAAGCAAGCATCTCGGAGTTGGAACCTTCGTTTTGATCAAGTGATCAAGAGCTTTGGATTTGTTCCAAATTGCTACGAAGCTTGTATCTACGAGAAAGTGAGTGGGAGCTCAGTGACATTTTTGGTACTATATGTGGATGACATATTGATTATCGGAAATGACATTGACATGCTAAATGATGTGAAGAGTTATTTGAACAAATGTTTTTCAATGAAAGACCTAGGGGAAGCTGCTTATATATTGGGCATCAAAATCTATAGAGATAGACAAAGACGCCTGATAGCTTTAAGCCAAAGTACATACCTAGACAAAGTTCTAAAAAGGTTCAGAATGGATAAGGCAAAGAAAGGTTTAGTGACTATGTTGTTAGGTAAGATATTGAGCAGGGATCAGTGTCCAGCTACGGTAAACGATAGAAAGCTATGAGCAAAGTGCCTTATGCCTCGGCCATAGGATCTATCATGTATGCCATGCTATGTACTAGACCGGATGTGTCTAATGCTCTTAGTTTGACGAGCAGATACCAAAGTGATCCAGGAGTGGAACACTGGACAGCCGTGAAGAACATCCTAAAGTATTTAAATAGAACTAAAGAAATGTTCTTAGTCTATGGAGGTGATGAACAGCTCGTCGTAAAAGGTTACGTCGATGCTAGTTTTGACACCGACAAGGATGATTCTAAATCTCAGACAGGATACGTTTATATTTTGAATGGAGGAGCTGTGAGCTGGAGAAGCTGCAAGCAAAGCGTGATCGCGGGATCTACAGTAGAAGCGGAATACATGGCTACTTTGAGCGTCAAGTGAAGGAGTTCGGATCAGGAACTTCATCACTGAGCTTGGTGTGGTTCCAAGTGCCTTGGACCCACTGGAGATATTGTGTGACAACACTGGCGCCATAGCACTAGCTAAGGAACCAAGATATCATCCAAAGACCAAGCACATCAACCGCAAGTTTCATATAATTCGAGATTATATAACAGATGGAGATCTGAAGATTAGCAAAGTACATACGGATCTGAATGTCGCAGATCCGTTGACTAAACCTCTTCCACGAGCAAAACATGATCAGCACCTCAATGCCATGGGTGTTAGATTGTTGCCAGATGTAAACTAGATTATTGACTCTAGTGCAAGTGGGAGACTGTTGGAATTATGCCCTAGAGGAAATAATAAAGATGTTATTATTATAACTCTTGTTCATGATAAAGTTTATATTCCATGCTAGAATTGTATTAAGCGGAAACTTTGATACTTGTGTGGTTAATGAACAACACCGTGTCCCTAGTATGCCTCTATGGACTACCTCATTGATTAATGATGGTTAAGGTTTCCTAACCATAGACATGAGTTGTCGATTAATAATGAGATTATATCATTGGGAGAATGATATGATGGACAGACCCAAATCAAGCAGAGCAATTAGATCATGTCATCGTGTTCATCTTTGCGAAGCTTTTTCTTATGTCAAATATTGTATTCCTTAGACCATGAGATAATTCAACTCCCTGGTATCGTAAGAAAGCTTTGAGGTCATCAAACATCATCCTATGAGAGGGTGATCATAAAGGTGTCTCTTAGGTAATCGGAAAGTACTTGTTGGGTTATATGTATCGAGATGGGATTTGTCCCTCCCAAGTCGGAGAGATATACTTCGGGCCCACTCGGTAATCGATTTCAACACCGCTTGCAAGCACGTGGTTAAGGAGTTAATCACAAAGTGATATCGGATTACGGAACGAGTAAAGTACTTGCTGTGAACGAGATTGAACTAGGTATGTCGATACCAACGATCGAATCTCGGGCAAGTAAAATATCGCGTGATGAAGGGAATATAAATATGGGATTAATTGAATCCTGGCATCGTGGTTCATTCGATATGATCATCTATGAATATGTGGGAGTCAATATGGGTTTCCAGACCCCGCTGTCGATTATTGATGGAAGATCATGTCTGCATATTCTCGAACCCGTAGGGTCACACACTTAACGTGTCTCGATGCTAGGATAGAATGGATAATTGGTTTATGATTTTTTGTTCAGAGTCTCGGATGAGATCCAGGACGTCATGAGAGGTTCCGGAATGGTTCGGAGAATAAGATTCATATAAGGGAAAGCAGTTTTTGGATTTCGGAATTGTTTCGGATTGTTCGGTATTGTACCGGAAGCTTCTAGAACCTTCCGGAGTGGGACCAACATGGCCCCACTTTTCGGGAGGGGGCGTGGGCCTACGGGGGAGTGCCCTGGACGCATTGGGCCTGGGGCACAAGGTCCCATAGGCCCAGCCGGCCAAGCCCTAGGGGAAACCCTAGGGAGAGCTTCTAGAAGGAGGGGGAAAACTTGCCCCCAACTCCAACCCTTGGGGCCGCCGCCCTAGGGCTTGGAGGAGGGGCCAAGGGGGCCGGCCAGCCCCCTATATATAGAGGGCAGGGGAGCAGCCCTCCTCCCCCACTCCTTCAACCCTAGCCGCCATACTGCTGCCCTCCAGATCTCTCTCTCTCCCGACTGCGCGTAGGCGAAGCCCTACCGCAGAAACTCTCCACATTTGCACCACGACGTCGTGTTGTAGATCCAATCTATCTCTCCACCCCACTTGCTAGACCGAGGAAGGAGGAGACGTCGAGGTGCCGTACGTGTGCATCTCTCGGAGGCATCGCCACTTGCGGTGTTGGATCGGATCAGATCGCGAGGAGGAGAAGCTAGTACGACTACATCAACCACGTTCTGTTGAACATTCCTCTGTGCGAATCTTCAAGGGTATGAAGATATCATCTATCCCCTCTCATTGTTTGCATCTCCTAGATTAGATCTTGGCTTTCCCGTTTGCATCCGTAGAATTTTTTTGATTTACTATGCTGCGAAACCCTTCAGGAAGGAGTTTGGTCATGAGATGACCGGAAAGAAAAACAAATGGGTGACCCAATCCTAGTGTTTTCTTAAAAATCTTCTAAAAAGGTTTCCAAATTCTTTACCAACATTTTTCAACAAAGATATAGAGACATGCTATATCTACAAGAGAAACTATTTTATAAAAGAACCCCTCATGGAGCCATCCTACCACAACCATATTGCATATCCTTTATTATTGCTATCTTAAGGTGGTTTGCGTTGTCCCTGGCTATTTACTAGGCCAGATTGCATATATTAAGAAGGAACAAAGGTACTGACGTCTATGTGAGCTAGGACGTCTTCCCTGTCAGTTGCATGTAGGTTAAGGCACGGGCTCGGCGCTGAAGACTTCCGCTTCTTGTGTTGTATTCGCCATAATGGCCTCTTTGTGAGTGTTGTACTCGTTACTTTATGGATGTTGTAATGATACTAGTCGGTTATGCTCACGGCTCACTGATCATGGGAACGTGAATTGTATGCATAACGGGTATTTCCGGACCGTAAATCCGGGGTGCCACATTGAGCATATCTCCAACAATTCCAGGTCAACACTGTTGTGGATGCACATCTGAGGCAAACGAACTCCTTCAAAGGAGACGATTAGTCACCAAGGTAGGACATTCAAATTGTATCCATTGCTTCAGTGCCATATCTTGTAGAGGGTAGCATCCCAACGCTGATGCTTCTGCCACACCAACCTTCCTCAGCCAAAGTGGGTTTTGAGATATCTCTGACATGTTCCCTCTTCGTTCGTATGAATCATCCCCTTATTGGGTTTTTGAATAATGAAGTGATGCATGGCCCTCACACCAAGCGCCTTCCATTCGGGAAGCTAGGCTTCGTGTACATTGCTTCTGGTCGCCTATGTTTTGGAGAGTATATGTCGGTGGACTAGATTCGTATACCTGTTTGTAACCGGTCTTCACTAGAACCTGCAATCGGAGGGGCCGGTAAGTTCATCCATCATGTGTCCATGTGGTGCCTCGTATTGTTGGCTTAATATCATGCTGATGATGGCTCTGGTTGCTCGAGAATAGATGAAGTGAGACATTGGTTCTTGGTACTCATAACTTACTCCCCTTGCACTCCTTTTGCAAATTGTTGGTTTCTCCTGGTCTTTGTAAATCTCAATGCATCCAACATTTCGTCAAACCGAAACTCTGCAAAGTTTGAACATGAGCTACTTCTTCAAGTTAGAGGATCTGCATCACTTGTTTTTCTTGCCAAATATCGAGGTAAATACACTTGTAGTCAAACTTCTTGCACCCGGGGTGCAAATTAGTTCCATATCTTGCAATGTGGACAACATTAGTCCCAAGACATGCATCCCGGTGCAAATCAGTCCATTTCAAACAAATTTGAGCCGATTTGTCCAAATTCGTACACGTCTAGCTGTCATCAACGTGCGCTTCTGCGATTGACACCGTAAAATAGTACTGGCCTGTAACTTGTGTCCTTCCACGACTTCTATCGCTTTTGAAAGTTCATGTAGAGTTTTTGTGTAGATTGATGTTGTTTAGGTTGGCTAAAAAATATCCTTTGCAATGCTCAAGTTAACTGAAACTGCGCATATGCATTTCACTCAATATTGCATTGTCAGTTTTCAGTTAGCTGAAATCTTAGCAAATTTGATTCTTTTCTTATACATTGCATAATCCATGTGCGTCAAAAGGTTTTTTATTTGTCATAATTCAAATTGAGCATTGCGATGTACACCTACATTGGATCAGCACATGTGCGTATGATATTCGTATATCATGTCAAATTCCCAAGATTTTAGCTTGAGCACATGGGATTTTCTATAAATAATGATGCTTTGCGTGAGACCATAAATTACCCTGGCCTCACTTTTCTTATGTTTTCTTATCTTATATCTTACAACTATATCGTATACGTAGAACTTTGAACACTGACCATTGGATCAAAGATTGGCAAATCCCAACATTGCTAGACATTGGATCTTCTTTTCCATTCTAGGAACTAGAAGATTCTATTGATAGTCTTTAGCACAATGAAATTTATGAACAAACCTCAAACACACTTCTTCGTCATTCTAGAATCTTCTCTCATTTCTCTAGAGCATGTTCCCAAAATTTTCGAGTATTAAGGGATCGTTTGATTTGCAGGAATCTCAAAACACAGGAATAGGAAATCCATAGGATTAGAGTTGCATGATCTCTTGAATCCTATAGGAATAGAAAATAAAAGAATTTGGATCAAGTATGTGTTTGAATCACAGGAAAAAAAGGAATTCAAATATGAGGTTCTGTTAGAGTGAATGGAAAATATAGAGCTCGGATTTCTGAATTACTACTCGTAACCCAAGCGTCTTGTACTACTCCCTACGTTTGTTAATATAAGATGTTTTAGGTTTGTGAAGTAAATGTATCTAGACACCTTTTAGTATGTTAATTCATTTGAACCTACACACTTAAAAGGATTCTAGACACATTAGCTCACTAATTGAAAACATATTTATATTTTCAAACGAAGCGAGTATTAGGGATTCAGGCCAGTATCCTCCGAAGAGTGGAACCCATGTTTTAACTACTCCGACCATCTAGACGTCTACTACTATTAGTAGGGAGTAGGTTATTGGCATATCATTGTCTCCTCAATATTCAGTTGAGAGAAGCGGAGCTAGTGTTGATTATTCCAGCCTTTCCCCCTTGCCTATTCACCAGCTCCCTCTTCCCACCGTTTCCCCTTCCACACCATGCACCGATGCTGCCGCCATATGCCGCTTTCAAATTCTCTTCCGTGTATCAGTCAGGGAGTTGCCGCTGTTGATTCCCCCTCTGTTCCAAAACGCCAATCAATAAAATACAGACCCTGCCTTGTGATGGCATCAGCGAGCAAAAACAGTGAGCATGATTCTGAGTTGTTTCACGACATGTTTACCGAAGGCCCCTTTGATGAACTCATCACCAGATGTGATGCCATCACCCCTGCCAGCCTAATCGGTTCGTCCAAATTTTTTCTTGAATCTGCAAAAGCTAGTGCAACATTGGATGCTTCACTGCCATTTGGCCTCTCATGAGTTCTTCATTCCCCCTAGCAAAGGGACAGCCAGATTTCTTGCATTACTTCAAAATTGATAGCATCCCACGCAAGCTGTCTTCGCTGGACAGGTTCTCGTTCGATGCTATGGTACCAGGCTATAGTTCTAGGCAGTAGGTAGGTGCCAATGGAGATTGGATTGCAACAGCTGGGTTCAGAGGCAAGCTGGAGCTTCGCAATGTGTCCCCTCGTTGCAATATTCCTCTCCCAGCATTTCCATTCCAAGCAACTGACCAGCCAACCACGTTCTTGTTAGATAATAATCATGTTGTTGTAATGCAGAGTATTGCTATTTGCCAAGTTCCCACAGCTGCTAGGAGATATAAATATTTCTCGCTTATTGCAGTCTACGACATCAGAATTGCTGTCCTTCAGGGCGGTGATGATGAATAGACAGTTCTTCCAATTCCTCTTAACCACACCTGATCCCTTACAGTTACAATGATGGAACTACCCATGAAGTACTGGTGTTTGCCACAGCTCTGTATGGCAACGTTCATGTTTGGGATCCTCTAAATCCTGGTAATTATTCCTTCATATATAGTGTAGTGGATTTATGTGCCCAAGCTATTTTACTGAATTGACTTAGGGAATGTTTCGTTTAAATGAAAATACAAGTAGTTATTTTAGACTCTATGAATTGTATGAATCATAGTATTTATGTAGGATTTATTCTTATAGCAGTCATTTGATTCATCCGATTGAATTATGTAGGATTTTCCGGATGTCTTTTAGTTCATTCGATAAGAATTTAAGATCTACTTGAAGCTCCTGAAAAGAATCTGTTCAATGGTTTTCTGTATTTGCATGGGTTTTTGGCAAGTTCCCTTGCAAATGAACCGGTGAATTATGTTTACCTTTTTTAAATAAAAAGAGGCAAAATTGCCTGTCTTGATTCAAAAAAAGACGATTCCGTTCTTTTGGGTATTTTCTTATTATATAATGCTTTGTTTGCTTTGTAGGATTGTAGTTTGTAGTTGTTTTTCCTGTGTTCGAGCTACTTTGCATGCAATTCAATTGGAAGGAAATTTTCAGTAGGATTCACTATATCATACTGCTAGAATCTTAAGTTAACATGTTCTACCTTTTCAAAGGTCCTATGCTAGTCTTGGCGCGACCAGCTGTCAGGATGACTTGGTGGATGCATTCCTTAATACTACTAGAGACGAGCACGACTACTTCTTTGGTTTTTGGTGGTTAGGAAGATCTGCAGATGGTTCTAGACTTCTTCATATATATACGCTTGTCACTTCTTATGATCCCAGTTGTCTTAGTTGTCATTTCTGCCATCATACTGGTGCTGCTCATCATCATGTTGTATACTGTGGTCGCATTGTCTCCATTTATACTGCCAGATTTGGCTGCTTGGTGTTCTCAATGAACACTAGTCAGGTTGATCAAGCTAATCCATGGGAAAGTATTACTGACCTTGGATCATATTTTCTTTTTCTTGGAGTGAACTATCCGATTATCATGCCTGTAGGAGGTGTAGATCTTGCCTCAAGTTATCTGACGAGAAGCAACTGTGTATATTTTACCAACTACAGCATGGCTTTCCAAGGAGTGACAGCATGAATTATGTCGCTTCAGTCTGAGTGGAAAAGACTATGGTGTTAATTATGAATTCAATGTCTTGGAGGGAATTAGTAACCCTCGCTTCTGGGCAGGAATGGTGAAGCATCCGCTTTGGTTCGTCCCAACATTCGCGAATGCCCTCGATTGGAATCGGCCTCAAGTTTAAATAAGAAACATGACCTGTTGCGACAGTATGTACTGATGCAATCCCTATGTAATACTTGGTACTATAATTATAGAAATAGTTCTCGACCATGTTGAACTATTTATTTTGTTTGGTTGTCTGAAGGTATTAGCTTTCAAATTGTTGGTCTCTCTCCTTTGAAACATGTCCTTGTATGGGTACTATGTCTTATCGTAATCAGTTTGGTTACTCGTATCTACTTGACTATATTTTCTTTGGAAATTATGGAAAATTTAGCATCAACGGGATATTAAAAACCACATGACATATACACTTTAAGAAAAAATCACCTTAATTCTTGTGTAATAAGGGTCGTACTCTATGTAAACAACCTTGCATTCAACGATTCTAAGCTCATGCACTAATGTTTGGTTAAGCTGATGTGTAATAAGGGTCGTACTCTATGTAAACAACCTTGCATTCAACGATTCTAAGCTCATGCACTAATGTACTGATAACTTTGAACATTAACGGTTGTATCAATACTAGCAAATCCCAACATTGCTAACCATTGAATCTGCTTTCCCATTTTGGCATCTAGGAGATTCTATTGATAGAAGCATGATGAACGCTATAAACAAGGAACAAATATACACCCGATACTTTATGGACGTGGCTCGAAATTATAATTATTTTTTGTGCTTTAAATATTAATGTATAATTTTTTATTGTGATGATATGTCATTCTAGTAGTACTAGTACTAGTACATCAGTAGCATTATCTGAGTTGCAAGGCATGTGCAACCCAATACTAGTATTGAGGAGTACACTATAGAACAAATTGGCATGCTAGGATAGCCCCCTTTATCTTTGCCCCACCCCTCTATCTGTGGACGAATGCATGCTTTTGGCAGTGAGCATGACCAATACATTCTCTCTTCGTTGCCAACTGATGCCGAGTGCGTGCTCTAGGCGGGCTCCATGCTTGTCGCGATAATATTTCGATGAAAGTTTTACAGTACCAAAAACACAATATTGTCGAAAGAAATGGTAGTTACAAAAATTACAATGCTAGAGGTGGCATTTATATAACAATACTTACAACAGAACATTACTCTACTCGTCATCGTCCTCACCTTCACAGCCGTCGTTGTCCTTCGATGACTCATCAGCAACTCCCTTCTCGTAGATATGTGCCCTTTCCTCGTAGTCCCACGGGTCGATGTCACTCTCCTCCACTTCTGCCTCCAACTGCTCCAAGAATGCCTCCTCGTTGCCCGAGTCAGAGTCGTCCTCGTCGATGGATCCTCTATTCCTCCTGGACATCTTCATGGTGGTCTCTTAGGCCTTCCTCCGGTGCTCCTCCGTCTTGGCTGCTGCTTGTCGCTCTGCTGTCTCTGTCGGTGCAATGCGCTTCTTGGGCATGGTGGGTACGACAAGCTTCGACGTCGCGGTGTCCTCGAGCGGCGATATTGATGGATCCAGGTGTGGTTGGACACATCATGGTGCCTTATATGGCTACCGGTGGGCACGAACGACGCCGCGATGAGCAGGTGACGGAGGACGGTTAGCCACCGGCAAGGATCTGCCACTTCCATGGCGCGGTTCCATCCTGCGTGAGGAAGTTGTTCGGAATGCGCGATAGCGGGTACGCAGAGTTGGGTGCCGACGGGAGGAGCATACTCAGAATTTAGTCACATAAGAATTGTACTGCATCGTAAAATATCTATGTACTGGGAGTGTAGTCACCTAACAAATCACAAAATGTTCCCTCTGTCAGCGTCGGGAAGTATCCAATGTGTGCATGTCGGCGTGGAGTTCAACGCATCAGCATGTTGTGTCCGTCCAGCAGTTTCTGAGTTGCAAGACACGTCCAACCCAATACTAGTACTTGAGGAGAACACTATATATATTGGCGTGCTAGACTAGCTAATTAAAGTCTCCTCGATGCAGTTGCGCCCTACAGAAGAAGACTAATAAAGGAACACACAAAAAACTCCTCATTCAAAGAGCCATTCCATCTTTCCCATCTCCGGCGCAATTTGGTATCATCTCCAGCGCGCGCTTCACTCATTTTTCTCGCCATATTGCTCACAGCATCGGTCCTTCCAACAGTCATAGATTAATCAATCCTCGCCCCCAATCCATCGGACGCGATGGAGGATTCGGGGCCCAACAGGCGGCACGGCGGATGGATCAAGGTCGGAGCCGATGTCTTCGACGAGATCGCTACGCGTATGGACACTACCAGAAACATCCGGCTGGTTGCATGCTCCAAGGAGTTGAACCTCCAAGTCACCAGCGGAAAAGGTAGTAGATTCGCCAACGACGGTTGCGGGACATTGGTACCCTACCATCAGGTCCACAACCACAAGAGCACATGCCCGCACGGCCCGTGCAACTACATGGAGGATGGCTGCGTGTTCGCCGCCTCGTGGGCAGTGCTCCTCGCTGACCTCTCTGAAGCTCACTTGATCAGGGTGTGCAGTTTCCGCTATGGCAAAACAAACAGGTACACCTCTAAGCCTCTGCCGGCAACAGTCCTGCGGAAAGTAGATATCATCGGATGTGGGGATGATGGTACAGTGTTCGTGGTGTGATTTTACACGTGCCAATCACTAAACCTTGTATCCGTCGTATGCCTCGGGTTGGTGGAGTGCTTGTCACCGCAGTACCTGGTGAAGTTTTGGTCGTCGACCGTGATTGAGGGTAGAAGGTTCAAAAATTCCGGGCTATGCGTGCTGGAGAGCACCGCGTCGCTAGAAGGCGTCCTCTTCGATGAGCTTTAGTGGCTCCTACCGGTGCCGATGTCGCACCTGGTTGCTCGTCAACCATCGGTGTTCACCCTGGAATACCGTCTTTGCATTGACAAGATTCATGAGTGAGATAAACACATCTTAATGTTCGTTTGAGTATTTGCACTGCTAGAAAGACTTAATACATGTTCTTACTAGTTTACTTAGGAGTATTTTTATGGAGTTCACCTACTGCTAATGTATTTTGTAGTAATACCTACTGTACTATATGTACTCGTACTTATCATTTTGGGAGATGTGGTTCCTAGCTTAAGGTAGTTCTGAGTATTTTGTATGGAGTTCTTTCTCTGCTAATCTATTTTGCAGTAATAACCATGTACTGGTACTCGTTCAGATCGACCTATCAAGTGTACAATATGGTCTATCTTTCCTTTTGAATCAGGCCTTTCTACATCTATTGAATTTCAGTGTGTGCATTGTTGAATCTGTCAATTCTTTTGGTCGTTGTCTATGTACTGCTAATCGGTCAGTTTGTAATGCTGCTGAATTTGTCAAGTGCTGCTAAATATGAATGCAGAATCTATCTATATTGTTTTGAACTTATTATGTACTACTGATTCTGTCAAATGTTCTGTCGTTATTATTAGTACAATATTTTGCACAACTAACTGTGATGTAATTGGAGTACTTGTTTAGATCAAGTGCAGCAGATTGTCTTGCTTTTCTTTTGAAACTTAGCATTGTCACAATTATCTAGATGCGTCTTGGGAATTTTGGGTTGCATATAGGGATCACATAGGCATTAACGTAAGGAGGAGGTATTCACACAGAAGCAGACTTGATCGTCAGTTTTGCTTGCTCCAATGATCGAGTTTGTTAGGAGAACAGGGCAAACTGATTAGGCACCAAGGTTTTCTGAGCTACAACAAGAACCGATTATCTCTGTACTGCTATTGAATTTCAAGCAGAAAATCTACTGAATCTATCGATTGTTCTGTCCTTCCTATTACTAAAGCATTTTGTGGAACTAATACTGATGTGAGAAGAAGGTACTCGAAGAAGACTTGATCATGAGATTTTCATGCTCCAATGGTCGATTGTGTTTGCAGAATAGGCCAAACTGATTGGGCGACGAGGTTTTAAGAGCTGAAACAAGAACTGGTTCTTTCTGTACTGCTATTGTATTTCATTGTCTGTATTGCTGAACTGCTCACTTAGAAATGCTGCTGAATTGGTCAAGTGTTGCTGAATGTGAACTGTTAATCTATTGCAGAGTTTATATAAACATCTGCCAAAAATAATTATCGATTTCTTTCCCTCCCTCTATGAGGTCTTTGTTTCGAATCCGGTCGAGCCACGGCAAAATGCAATTTTTATATACCAGGAGAAGAAATCTAGCTCATTCGGCCCCTCTTTAGCACAGAACATTTTAATTCGGCCTTTTAGGGGTAAGGGGACTACTGAACACAATCCAGGGAAATTTGAGAAAATACCCCATAGAGAATAGCATATGGAGTATAGCCCATGTAGAGCATCCCATGTAAAATAGCCAAACTCTTTTTAATTCGGAATTTTGGGCATTCCCCCCACCTCTCGGTATTTTTTAAAATACACTACCTGTGGTTTTTTTGAGAGCGCCTAAGTTTTTAGTTTAGCTGCTAGGAGCATCGACTTATTATTTGATGGAAGATTAAAATGGTCAAAAAAGTCTTTTTAAGGAGACAAATCCTTAAGTTATAATAGTAAAGTTTAACGATTCTATTGTATTAGTTGTTTCTTTCATAGTGGCAAGGCATCCAGTTGACCATTGGTGAGGTCTTGAGTTCGAATCCTAGGCATCTTTTTTGTAATCTCAGGCTGACATCTGGGACTCAGATAAACCGCTGCTACATCTAGGAATGTTAGAAAGGTCAGGACGACAGACTCAACACTAAAAAATAGTCCAACATATATACACAAGTTTAATTCAAATAGAGGTTGACATGTGGGACCCAACATAGACACGTTAATTTCAAATAGAGGTTGACCTGTTCGAATCCTAGGCATATTTTTTGTACTCTTAGGCTGACATCTAGGACCCAGATAAACTTCTTATGCATCTAGCAATATTGCCAAGGTCAGGACAGCGGACTCAACCCGAAAAAACAGCCCAACATATATACACACGTTTAATTCAAATAGAGGTTGACATGTGGTACCCAGCATAGACACATTTAATTCAAATAGAGGCTGACATGTGGGACCCCGCATAGACATGTTTTTGTGTAGAGAAGGCTGAGATCTGGGACCCAGCATAGACACAATTCCGTACATAGAAGGCTGAAATGTGGGACCTAGCAACGGAGTATAGATTAACATTTTTGTACTCTATAAGGCTGACATGTGGGACGCAGATAAATTACTGCTGCATCATAGACACGTTTCCCCGCAAAAAAATCTACCAATGTTGCCAAGGTCATAACAGCGGACTCAAGCCGAAAAAACAGTCCAACATAGAACGTTTCTTTCAAATAGAGGCTGACATTTGGGACCTAGTTTAGACATGTTTCCTGCACAAAGGTTGTTGACATCTGGGACCCAGCGATGGACCAAAGTCAGAAAAATCTAGGCGGCTGAAAAAAGTCCATCATAGAACGTTTCATTTACGCAGAGGCTGACATGTGGGACCCACCAGAGAGACCTTATATAGGTGTTGTATCGAGCAATGTTGCCAAGTTCGAATAAGGTAGGCATGAGCAAGAAAAAAGTCCAACATACACACGTTCTTCTAATATGATGCTGACATGTGGGACCCAGTAGCGTGACCAAACGGCATATTCGTTGATAAACGCTATCTAGTTCGGAACAGGGTAGCGCTATAGAAGAAAAAAATTCATCATATACACACTATTCTTCTAATGTGGGGCTGACATATGGGACCCACCAGCTTGTATAAATGGTTGATGCATCAAGCAATGTTGCCAAGTTCGAAACACGAAGGCGCGAGCGAGAAAAAAGTTCTACATGCACACGTTTATTCTAATGAGATGCTGACATGTGGGACCCAACAACCTGTATAAATGGATGATGCATCGAGCAACGCTGCCAAGTTCGAAACACGGAGGCGCGGGCGAGAAAAAATTTCCAACATGCACACGTTCTTCTAATGAGATGCTGACATATGGGATCCACCAGCCTAAATAAATGGTTGATGCAGCGAGAAACCGCTACCAAGTTAACACGGAGGAACGACCGAGGGAAAATATTCCATCATCCACACGTTTCTTCTAATGAGAGTATAACACGTGGGGCCTAGCTACGTGATTATGCATCTGGCAGTGCTATCAAGTTCGGAACAGGGTAAAGTGACCGAGGGCAAAAAATCCATCATACACACATTTCTTCTAATGAGAGTATTGTGGCACCCCTGGATTTACGGTCCGAGAATACCCATTATGCCTGAAATTAACATTCCCATGATGAGTGAGCCGTGAGCATAACCGACAAGTATTATTACAACATCCACAATTAACGAATACAAGTACTTACATTTATGCCATTATGGAGATACAACATCAATAGCGGAAGTCTTCAAGCGCAGAGCCCATGTCATGCCTTAACCTACAAGCGACTGACGGGGAAGACGGCCTAGCTCGCAGAGACGTCAGCAACTCCATCATCCCTCTTGCTTATAAAAAGTCTAGCCAAGTAAATAGCCAGGGACAATGCCGGTGAGTACTTTGAATGTACTCACAAACCACCTTAAGGGAACAACAATAATTGATATGCAATATGGCTGTAGTAGGATGGTTCCATGAGAGGTTCTTTTATAAAATACTTTCTCTTGTAGATATAGCATATCTCTATATCTTTGTTGAAAAACTTTTGTAAAACATTTTGGAAACCTTTTTGAAAAGTTGTAAGAAAACACTAGGATTGGGTCACCCATTTGTTTCTCCTTTCAGTCATCTCATGACCAAACTCCTTCCTCCTTTCTCCCAACCATCCCATGGTCAAAAAAAAATTCAAGCCATTGCTCTTCCGAAGTCCTTTTTGAAATCAAAACCATCACCCGCTGTATAGCAGCTAGCACAACCGTCCATGACAGAGGACTCGAATATTCGAATAAATTTACAGTCTGCAGAGGTTGTACACTATACCCACACCATCCGATTACCCTTCCCTGATCTACACCGATTGTGGGTCGAATAACCGGTCAAGACCTTTCGGATGCCCTTTCTGATACAAGTGCCTACCCTATGAGGTTAATCCCTTCGAAATCGGGATGCCCTATATAGTCCCAAGCCAACCAGAGCGCGTTTTGCACCTCGTCGGGTGTGCGGTTTCAATGAGGGGTTTATAGTATCATCTGGCCGCCCTTAGACGGTATTTACCTTCTCAAGACCGATGTTCCACATGAGCCTTTACAGGTGAAGGCCCAGCCTCTGGTAATTTTTTCTCCCCCGTAGTAGCTCGAGGCACATATACTGGATTAGAAAAACTTCCAGCCCAGCCCCATCCTGTTCCAGAGTAATGTGGTTGCACGGGTTAATTGTTCAAGCGTAGTAAACTATACATCCTAGCGTGTTTTTGTAAACATTTTTCCTCCATACTTTTTCAGACCATTTTGTAAACCAAAACCTTTCTCATTTTCAACACCACTTGGTAGGCCAAGACTCACCAAGGTTTTCTCATAAAACATTTTTGTAAGCCTTTTTCTGGGTTCTTCCCATCCCTTAATTTTTGTTTCGGCTAAAGCGGGGTTTCCAAAAGGGGCATGGTGTTATACACCATCTATCATACTAGGGGAAGGTAGGTATCATAAAAGTGGGTTGTACCTAATGGTACTAAGGGGTAATGGTTTGGAGGAGCCAAACATTTCTCCACATAACATAATATAGTAAAAAAGTGCAATTTGCATAAACAGGTAGATAAAACATGCATAGATAAAATAATAGGGCAAGGCATATGAGCAAGAAGGTGGCTTGCCTATGACTAGAGAGATGTCTATTGACTTTGTTAGAAAACCAGAATACCAAATACAATAATGATATGAATCACCCGATGCTTCCTTATTCTCGGCGTCACACAGTCGCAACTATCGCTGTTATCGAGCAACATACAAGCAAAAAACACCACATTCAATACAATGCTTACAAGCATCAATTTATACAGCAAGCAATTGACAAAAAAAAATTATAGATCAGTATGGATTGAGGATTTGGAAATGGATGCAAAGGAATGGCTTTGCTTGCATTGGTGGACTTTCTATTAGGATTTAAAGTACCAAAACTACCTAGATAAGGGGTTTTGGGAAAATACCAAGATATGAATGATAACATTGTGAGAAAATGGTACCATCAGATAGTTATTGATAAAATGAATCCCACAAAAGTGGTTTCACTATTTTATCAATTATCAAAGACTTAGAGTGATTTCTATAGTGAATAAAAATCTAGTTTTCAGAAATAATTCACCAGAGTTGTTATGGAGTTCTAAAAATTATTTCCTTGGATTATTAGATGGTATTTGATGGACTGATTCACTAAGAGTTGGAATCCCTCAAAAAATTACATGAATGCCCTTGAGAAATTATCAAAGACAGTACTAGATAGTTCTTGTATTTTTCACCAAATTAAAAATTTTTAAGGGATTTTGATGTGACTCCAAGGACACATGTTAGGTATTGTTATAACCTTTCCGTATAAATTGGAATGGCACTATTTGGAGTTACAGAACTACTTTGGTGAATTTATTGGTGAAATACCTATACACAGGAAGGATTAATTCACCAAAATTCAAAAAGAGTTCAATAAAATTATGGGCTACTGGGTTTTGAAATATGTTGATATATAGATGTGCAGGGAGTTGGAATTAGGTCAAAACCTCCTTTGGTTTGACCTAGAGAATTTTCTAAAAGTTGAAAAGCTCTGTTTTTGTTATTTTTACTAAAGGAAAACTAGGAAGCCATTTTATGTGGGGCCAGTGGGACAAGCAAGGTATGGATAACACCTTTCAGTTCCAACTGATCCATTTGGAAATACCAAACTCTCTGAAATCATTTATTAGTGGAAGGAATACATTTGGCTATTTTATTTTCTAGGATTTATCTATAGAATATTTTGGCCCAAAACTAAGTCTGCATGTTAGTGTGGAGGCTTAGGTACCTATGAAAAAATCATATCTAAATTTATTTAGGACATTTCCATTTTTATTTTTATTTAAATCTAAGCACCAATATTCAGATCTGGAATTTTGATTTAAAGTAAAAGTGGGGCTAAGGGGTTTGCGGGCCTGATCTGGGGCGAACTAGGCCACACCACACTAGGGGAATCCGGCCCACCTGGGCGCCAGCGACCGCGCGCCGGCGAGATTCAAAAAGTCCAAGCTGGGGCCCGCCTGTCAGCCACTTGGGGCGGCCGAAGAGGTATCGGCCTCTCTAGGCCGCAGGATTAAGACGCGATGGACAGCTAGGAGGCCGTCTTCCTCCTCGCGTCTAGTCGCCGGGGATGAAATCCTAAGGGGAGCTTGCAGGGCGCAGGGGAGCTCACCAGAGAGAGTGCCGGCGACGAGGAGGTGCCGGAGCGATGCGGCGCTCCAAGGGAAGTCCAGCAAGGGGCGGCACGGTTAGGTTTGTCGCTGGGGGAGGCTTCACGCGACGGCGCCCGCACAGGTGACTTCGGAGCTCGACGGCGGTGGCGGCAGGAGCAGTCCTGGACAAAAAGAGCAGAAGGGGGATGGTAAGTGAGGGTAGGGAAGTGCGTGGGCGCAGCATGCAGAGGGATATAATGGGGAGGGGAAGCCTAGCTTGGTTTGGGAGAGGGAGGCCAAAGATTCTCTTCTCCTCCTTCCTCCGAGCTGGGCAGAGCAGGGGAGGGGGAGAGGGTGTTTTGGGAGGTGAGTCGGAGAAAATGGGGGAGAGAGGGGAAGCTCTGGCCTCTGGCCCATTTAAACCGAAGAGGAATAGTGTATGGTGGTCTAGGTCCATAGGAAGCATGGGAGATGGCCAGGCAGGGGATTGGTCGAGCTGGGTGGTGCTGAGGAGGGTGTGGGGTCTAGACCACGACCAGAGAGGGGTAGAGGGGTGGCTGCAATACTTGGGGTAGGAGATATTTGCAAGGCAAGCTTTAGTGGCCACACCTTCCTCTCCTCTTGTCTCCAAAAGCTAGAGGACAAGGCTGAACAGTGACAAGCTATAGTGTATCTCGACCAGGAGGGAGTGTAGGGTGCTGTGAAAGTTTGCCTAGCAAGATTGGATGGATTTTGAGTTGGTTTGAATCAATGTTTGATTTATCTTTCGAACTTGATCAAATGGTAGCATGTGAAGGAAGTTGGTAAACTTGTATTGATGAAGGTGGGGAAATGGTACTGGTAGATAAAGAAGGTCAAATCATCTCTTCATGGTTTATTTGGAATTTTTTTAATGATTATAAGCCCATTTAAAAGCATTTATCCAAAAAGTGCAGAATTGGTTTCTAGAAGCTCCTTTGATATTTTTACATTGCACTAGATGTGTTTTTGATGAGATATGGTCATGACTACCATATTACACATTGGATAATTTTATTAGAATTTATTGAGGTGGAAAGGTATTTTTAAGAAATTATTTCTTGTTTCTTCCATTTAAGAAAAAGGGCAAAAAGAAATAATAAAGAATCTCAAAAATATTTATTTTTGAGATGGGAAGGTGGGTTATGAGGTAGAGAACTCAAATGTGCATTGAGTTGGCAAAGTTATTTGGAGAAAATCAAACTTGCCTTCATAGACAAAGATTTTGAGAATCTTGCAAGATAATGAATTTAAATGTTTTGGGAATCCAAATAATTATGGGAATTATTTGGGGATGGTTATATTCAGGGTAGATGTCGTAAACATGATTTATACATCATTTCCAACCTTAGTTTTGAATAATTGTGGTGAAGAAGCATGGAAACTAGATTTGGGAGAATATTTTTATACCACTAAACATGGTTGGATTAGTGAGATCAGAGCTCACCTTGATACAAGGGGTAGATGGATGGATAGGCAAATTTATATAGATGATCATGGAAGCAAGAGTTGGGCTTGGTTGGTTTTAAGGTGGTTTAGGGGTGATGGCAAACTTTGTTGAAAATAAGGCTGCCATAACAGAGTTGTCATGATGCCTCATAAACCATGGGGATTTAGGAAGCTCAAAGCTCCAATGGAAACAAGTGAGGTATGTATTAATATAACATGGTTAGTAGATCATAACCATGCAAATATTTGGTCAAGGGGAGGTGTCATATACATGCGAGCTTCTGCCAAAGTAGGCAAGATGATAAGATTTGCAGAACAAATTATTATCTTGACTACAAAACCATCATGGATGAGTGGGAACCAGAAGCGTTAATCCATGGTCAAGAGTGGGCTTTGGTATTACTAAATATTTAATACAATATGGTTAAAGTACATTCTCAACAATGCACATGGGTTGGAAATGGTAGAGCTCCAAAGATTGAATCTAGATAAGAAATCCAGACTTAGTCATTTTGGCAGATTTGGGGTTTTAGACTAGATTACAAGTGTAGATGATTTTGAGGGAAAGATAGGATCCAAAATCATGATCAAGGTGATGATGATGACGTGTTAACTAAGTAGGTAGGATTCATGCTTACATTAGGCCTTCACTAAGTTGGAAACTATCAGAAAGGGATTGTCCCTAGATTGATCTGATTAGGAGATGAGATTATCACTTTAGTGGCTTAGGATAGATCCAGATTTGGATGTTTTTCTTGAGCTTGGTGAACACAAACCTAGATTTGGATCCTAAGGGATAAACTACTAGATTAGCTCACACTAGTACCTAAGCAAACAAGGCAATCAGCAGATCAATGCAAATCATTAGGCAACAGATCAAGGCAATTCATCTTATCAACTTATCCAACTACTACTAAGGTTACCATTAACCCTAGATTGAGGTAAAGATGGGCATTTTGAATTGTTTATGCCTTGAAGTAAGATAAGGACCATCTTGGTATCTCTACCAAGATTGGAATGAAAAGGTTTTAATAAAGGTTTTGGAAAACCTAGGGATAAGAGTAGCTGGGAGTTCTGTCTTAAAAACATAAGGAGATTATACTTAGGTCTCCATAGTTTTCTTAATAAACTAGTAGAGTATTTTGTTGTGTCAAAGTTGTCTTGGCTCAGGTTTTGAAATGCCAAAACATTTGAGAATATGAAAGATGAGTCAAGACATTTCTTTTGTAAAATAGCTTTTGTAAACTAGTGTTGAGTTAAGGAGTACCTCACCTAATACACAATCAGTTGCATACACTCAAGCAAACAAGTAAGCAAGCATTGCACAAGTAATAAGAAAAAGTTTTTGTTCCCCCTAATTTTTGCCTTCTTGACAGAAGATCAGGGTTGCTGAAATTGGGATGTTACAAGGCTGACATGTTGGCCTAGATGCGTGATTAAACGACAGTGCAATCAAGTTCGAAACAAGGTAGCGGGAGCAAAGGAAAAAAATTCCATCATACACACGATTCTTCTAATGAGAGGCTGGCATGTGGGACCCAGCATCGTGATTAACGGCAGATAGATCGAGCAACGTTATCAAGTTCAAATCAGGGAGGCACGAGCCAAGGAAAAAATTCATCATGCACACATTTCTTCTAATGTGAGGATGACATGTGGGGCCCATATGCGTGATTAAACTCTAGATGCATCTAGCAGCACTTTGAACTTCGGAATAGGGTAGCAGGATTAAAGGAAAAAATTCCATCATACACACGATTCTTCTAATGAGAGGCTGGCATGTGGGACCCAGCATCATGATTAATGGAAGATAGATCGAGAAACTTTATCGAGTTCATATTAGGGAGGCATGAGCCAAGGGAAAAAATTCATCATGCACACGTTTCTTCTAGTGTGAGGATGACACCTGGGACCCAGCAGCTTGATTAAACGGCAGATGCATCGAGCGACGCTATCAAGTTCGAAACGGGGAAGGAAAAAAATTCCATCATACACATGATTTCTCTAATGTGAGGAGGACATGCGGGACCCAGCAGCCTGAATAAACGGAAGAGGCATCGAACAATGCTATCGAGTTCAAATCAGGGAGGCGCGACCGAGAAGTTTGGTCCGCTAGATTCAATGATGTCCGGGACCCACACACAAAAAAAAATACTCCGGCGAGTCAACATCTCGCGAGGAAGTGGAAATCTTACTTCTGACACACGCCCATTGAGCTTCGTCCATGTTTTTAGCGGTTTCGTCGTAGTAGAGGGGTGCAAAACTGGAAAAAAAAGTTCTGCATCAGCCATGGTCGAGCTGAGAATTTCGTCGCGGAAGACACGCCTAATACGACGACCGACGAGCCTAGTCGTTGCGGAAGGAAACATTTCTTGTAGTGAATATTCATGTGTAGAGAATTTCTCTACTTCTATATTATATGAGAAACTTAAGAATAGGTTTGGCGTTGACCCTCATGTTTTAGTATAAATTTCTAAATATTTTTCTAACCATCTTAATATCCCAAAGAAATTATTTAATGTATTTATTGAACCTCTTAAAAATTATGCATATGTTTCTAAAATTGCGAAGTAGGTTCATATGGTTTCATTTCCTAAGAAATAAGAAATCTTTGAAGCTCCTCCTTATCCTAGAAAAATGAAGGAAAATTTACTCAGTACTGTTACTAATAAGAGTGCTAGAAGATGTCATGAACCATATGAACAAATTCATGTCCAACATAAAATTTTGGCTATTAAAGAATTGAATTAAGAAATACCTTCTAATGTATTTATGTGAAGATTCTACCAAGGTAATGAAAGGTAACACGACTAGAGTTGGAAAACCTATCATATCATGTACTACTGGGACTACATGTTATCATGAACTTTGTGATATTGGAGCAAGTATAAGTGTGATTCCATATTCTTTATATCTTGAAATCAAGCCTGATATTGATCCCATCAACATGGAAGAGATAGGTATAACTATTCAACTTGCTAATAAAGAGTATATTTATCCTCTTGGTATTGTTAGATATGTTGAAGTGTTAGTTGGAAAGATTAAGTATCCTGCTGATTTCATTGTGCTTGGTTGCTCCCAATATGCATTTTGTCCTGTTATATTTGGTAGACCTTTCCTACATACTATTGGTGCTGAAATTAATTTGCTAAAAGAGAAAGTATTCATTAAATTTAATGGTTGAAGAATTGAGTTTAACTTTTCAAAGTATACTGATAAGCATTTAGAAAAGGAAAACTCTCTAAATATATAGTGGAGACTATTGCTTTAGTGACAGTCGCTTCATCAGAACGATATGTGCTGAATCAAGAGGAGACGTTCACTACAAGAAATTTTTCATTTTACAACGGACAATTTTCGTGGTTGAAGTCCCGTGTTTCGTGGCGGAAAAGCCTTCTAGGACTGATGCCCTTGGTGGTAAAAGCCCCATCACAAATGAATCTACCACGGTTTTTTTCGACCGTGGCGGATCACACTCTTTAGCCACGAAAAGTCGTTTCGTCGTAGATGTGTTCGCTAGCCGTATTGACTGCTGACGTCAAGCAAACTGCCATGTGGCGAGCGTCGTTAATGGCGAGTTAACGCCGCTAACTGTAAATAAAACCATTGTAGAAGACCAGCCCATCCAAGGCCTGGTAATTATTAAGTGTGTCGGCCCATTAAGGAAGCCCAACTATATCGTGTCCCATTACTATTTCGCCATACACTGTTACAAATGGGCCCTTGGCCCACTGGTGCAGTCGTAGTCAGCCCATAAACTTTCTGGCCCGTTACTGTTTCCACACGCACTGTTTGGAATTGGCATGTTCGCACAACCCATAAATATTCGGGTTTGTTAGTGTTCTGCCCTGCACTGTTCGAAATTGGCTTTGGCCCGTAATAGTTCTGGCCCATTACTGTATATCCGCGTACTGTTCGAGCCGGGCCCATACACTTTGGGCCCTACTGTTTAGGCCCATGTTATGGCTCGTTGCTGTTTTAACCTGTTGAGTTCATCGGCTTGTTATGGTTTCGCCCTGGTACAAGCTCGGCTTGTTACTGTTCTAGCCTGGTACGATCCTACCCTTTTTTCTGGCTGTGCCTGCTACTATTCTCGCCTCTTACTGTTTGCATCATTTAATGTTCTGGCCCTTCACTATATAGAGAGTTGCTATTTCGGTCTGTTACCCTCTCGGCCGTTACTGTTTTGGCCTTTTACTTTCTTGGTCCGTTACTGTTTTGATCTGTTACTGTTTAGAGCTATTACTGTTTTGGACTGGCGTTATTTCGGTGTTACTGTTTTAGCCTGCCACTGTTACGTACCGTTACTGTTACTAATCTCGCATGTGGGTCGGCCCCGTCACTTTTACAGTTTCTGCATTTCTGGAGTCCATTTCGACAACATAAAAGGTGTACAACTTGTAGCATTTTCACTGTTCATCGTCGGCCTAATACAAGACGGGCAAATTAAAAGCACAATATTGTACCCTAATCGACCTGGCTAGCACAGGTACGGTACCGCCTACCGCTATGTGTGGACGACATCAACTAAATGCCTACACGGCCTATGCAATTAGTATAGATATTACATCACATGCAAACTACTTCAAATTATTACATATTATCAACTCAACGGAAAGAAAAATTGGTATTTCAGTTGACAATCAAGTTGATAGCAGTCCTCAATTTTATTTCTCCATCTATCACCTCCATCTCCCTTGTGAGTGTGAAATCTACGTTGGAAAACAAAATTGAGACATGATCTTGCATCCCCTCTTTGGTGACAATAGCAATAATTGCAGTATAAAACTAAGTAATAACAAGTTAATGCGTCAAACGAGGCAAACTAGTCATTTAACTGATACGACAGGAGCTATGAACTAGAGTTTACTACTGGTCAATGGTTCAAATATATTGACCATCACGTCAAACAAACATGGAAAGTAAACATTAAACAAGTTGCCTACCATGAAACGAGAAATATAATAATGTCTGTGGCTTAGAATTTCAGCAAATATGGCCAGGTCATATCAACAAATATATATGGAAGCAGTAGTATATCCTGAAATGCAAGAGACGTTAATTGATTCAGAATTTGCCGTGAGCTACATAATGGGCATGCAGTTACTTTTGTAGCTAAGACTAAACTAGATAAAAATTATTGTGGCATCATGCGAGAACTTGCAGAGCAGGAATGCAAACCACAAATAAACTACACAGTAGAGGATATCTATGTTGTTGCTTAGGACAAACCAGCACCAAATTAGAAATATAATGGCGTCTCTTGCGAACCTGTAGAAGAGGACAGACAAGCATTACACAAGTGTGCGTACAATGAAATGCGCAACCAATCAAAGTGTTTCTTAGAATTTCAAAAATATAAACTATCCAGTTCATTTTAACAAATATATATGGAAGAAATCGTTTATCCTGGAATGCAAGTTACGTTGGGTGACCCAGAATTTGCGATCCTCTACACAATGGGCATGTAGTTACTGTCGTAGCTAGGAAGCGCATATAAATTATAAAGGCATCATAAGAGAACTTGTACAGTGATACGCCCAATTTGCATCACCATTCTATATCATAATTTACCTATATTCATTGATATTTGTCTTATTAATTACTTATGGCTTTTCAT
Organism: Avena insularis; assembly: GCA_023614405.1. Classification (NCBI taxonomy): domain Eukaryota; kingdom Viridiplantae; phylum Streptophyta; class Magnoliopsida; order Poales; family Poaceae; genus Avena; species Avena insularis. The sequence goes on from JAJUPC010000226.1 coordinate 256,492, forward strand.
CTGTTTATGCATGTTGGATGATTCCTGGTGGATGGACTGCCGGAGTCTGGATTCTGATGGAAAATAAGGTGTTTCGGTGCAATTTTGCGAAGATCATAAAAATATGGAAACATATTATTTTATCAGAAGACGAAGGAAGCCAGAAGGAGGGACGGAGTTGGGCCTCAAGGGGCCCACACCCCTAGGCGCGGGCCCACCTGACCCCGTGCCTAGGGTGGGTTTGGCCCACCTGCTCGGCCTCTGACTTCGCCCCTTCGCCTATATCTTCCCTACGGAACCCTAACACCAGGGGGTGCAACCACAGATAGACTTTCGTCGCCTCTGGAGGGCGAAAAACACCGAGAGAGAAAGATCTCTCTGGCAGATAGATTTCTGCCGGGGAATTCCTTCCCGGAGAGGGGAGACCGTCGCCATCAACACCATCGTCAAGCTAGGCTTCATCGGGATCATCATCATCATCATCCACACCATCATCTCCACTAGCACCATCACTCCGTTCTGCTGTAACAATTGTGTTGGATATTGCTTTAGTTTGTTAGGGGAAACTTTCCCGATGTTAATTACTATTGTAGTTGATGCTTGTGATTGGAACCATTGGATTATTGTTTATGTTGACATTGTTATCCATTACCATATCATATCTTATCTTAATCCATATGATGTCTTGTGAGTAGTTCGTTTAGTTCTTGAGGACATGGGAGAAGTCATGTTGTTAGTAATGAATCTGTGATGAGTTATTATTCAATGGTTTAGTATTTAAGTTGTGGTGCTATTCTTCTAGTGGTGTCATGTGAACGTCGACTACATGATACTTCACCATTTATGGGCCTAGGGGAATGCATTGTGTATTTGGCTACTAATTGTGGGGTTGCCGGAGTGACAGAAACCTGAACCCTCGTTAGGACACCTTTGCACAAGGGAGTGTAGGATCTCAGAGTTTAAGGTTGTGGTTAGATTTATATCTTAATTACTTTCATGTAGTTACTGATGTTTGCAGGGGGTTTAATCACAAGTATGTATTAGTCCTAGGAAGGGCGGTATGTTAGCACAGGTTCACCCACACAACACTTACAAACACCAAAGAAGAGTACTCAGCTATTTGAAGCGAAAGCACTTGATAGAATTCCCATGTGTCCTCGAGAACGTTTGGTCCTTATAAGTATTTCCACCGGCTTGTGCTTTGCTAAGAAAGGATTAGGCCACTTGGTCCATTTGTTTGTTAATTATGTTACTTGTTCTTTGTTTTGTTGCCCTGTCAGAAAACCACTAAAAATTCGTTTGCTAAGTATTCACAGGGATTTCCTGCTCCATACCACTGTTCAGCACCTTCTGCTCCTCGTTGGGATCGACACTCCTATTTACCGAAAGTACTACGATACACCCCCTATACTTGTGGGTCATCAAGACTATTTTCTGGCGTTGTTGCCGGTGAGTGAAGCGCTATTGAAGACTGGAACTGGTAAGGGAAACTTTCACTGTGAGTATTGCTTTTGTTACTGCTTGTTACCTTGTTTCCAATATGAATAACCCACTTGGTTTTCTATTTGGGAAAACTACTACCACTGATAGGGTAGTAGATGAACCACCTCCTATTGAGATCGATCCTTTTAAGATACCTACAAGTATTGTTAATCGTGTTATGGATAATTATTATTTTGGGGATGGAACTGTCCATCCCGGTGATCACTTGCTTTTTATCCATGAATTATGCGGGTTGTTTAAGTGTGCAGGTATCACAACTGAACAGGTGAAGAGGAAGTTACTCTCCATATCCTTGAAAGGGAGAGTTGAGGCATAGTATAAGATGCTGACGAATGGACAATCCATGGAATAGGAGGAGATGGCATCTCTCTTTTACTCTAAATTTTATCCTCCCAGTGAAATCCATAAGGATAGAAGTATTATATATAACTTTTGTCCTCTTGATGGAGAGAGTACAGCCCAAGCTTGGGGGATATTGAAGCTACTAATGCTTAAATGTCCTATTCATGAACTCCGTAACAATATTATTCTCAATAACTTTTATGCTAGGCTTTCTCTTGATGATAAAGATTTACTAGATGCTTCTTGTGCTGGATCATTCACTCGTATGAAGGAAGAAGCTAAATGGGATCTCTTAGACCGTATTCAAGATAAGACTGAGGCTTGGGAGAATGACAAAGGAAGAAAGTCAGGTATAAACTATGATTATGAATGCACTAAATCTTTTATGGGTACTGATAACTTCCGTGATATTTGCAATAAGTTTGGTCTTGATTCCCAAAGTATTGCCAGCTATTTTAAGGCCTTTGCCTCCTAAATTGAAATTCCCAAAAAGAAGTGGAATAAGTACCATGCTCCATATAAATATGTTGTTAGTCATGTTCCTGCTAGAAGTACTCAAGTTTGTACTACTAATCATATTGTGCCGGAAACTCATGTTGAGAAAATGCCTTTCCCAGCTAAGGTAAAGGAGTATTCTATGATTATTAGTGCAAATAACAAAGTTACAATGAAAACTGTGGATCCTGGTAAGCATTTGAGTGATGAACCTGTGGTAGCTATTGTGAAAGACACTGTCACTAGAAATATAGAGGATGAGCACATTGTCTTCTATGAAGACGCTTCTAATTTTATTTCTCATCCTAGTAAGGATAGAAAAGCTAGTGTTCCTATGCTTTCTGTTAAAATTGGTGATCATTGCTACTATGGTTTATGTGATATTGGTGCTAGTTCTAGTGCTATTCCTTATGAGCTTTACAGGGAAATTATGCATGATATTGGTCCTTGTGAGCTTGAGGACATTGATGTGGTTATTCACCGTGCTAACAAGGAGACCATTTGCCCCATTGGTATTGTAAGATATGTGGAGGTTCTCTGTGGTAAGATTAAGTATCATGCTGATTTCTAGTGCTTAATTCAGCAGCTAGCAAAACTTGTCCTATCATTTTTGGTAGACATTTCTTGAACACCTGTGGAGATATTATATATTGTAGGAAGGAAAAAGTTTTAACTAAGTTTGATGGAGATTCTTATGAGTTTAACTTTTCCAAATTTGCTAAAGCTCCTTGTGAAAACAGCTTGCCTAATAAAGATTTCAGGATGGAACAACTTGCTTCTATTGATCCAGTCTATGACCTTGGACCTCTTTTTGATGACTGTAAGTATGCTTATTCTGATGATAAATTTGTTTCCAGCGACAGTTATATTGTCAGATTTATTCATAGTGCTACTGAAAGTTATTTTGAGAGAGGGAAACACGGTTTTACCCATCTCAATGATGTTAAGTTTCCCCGTTTTATGTTGAGAGCTTTAAAGTTGCATATGTTTTGTCTTCCTATGCTTGTGGCCTTTTGTTTCAACAATTTGTTTTCTCATGATACCCCCATGCATAGGAAGTGGGTTAGACTCAAGTGTGTTGGTTATTTGCTTCTTGATGCTCTCTTTCACTACAGATATATATATCCTATGCGAGCATCTTTGGAAGTTTCAAGCCTAACTTAAAAGCATTAAAGAAAAGTACTTGTTGGGAGATAACCCAAGAGTTTTGTCGAGTCTTGGAAGTTGTTACCACTGTAATAACCGCTCCTTATCCTTTTTGTTTTGGTTTTTGTGTCAAGTTCAACTACTTTTGTGAAGTAGAGGAGTTGTGAAAAGTGGCTGTCCTGGGACAGATTTTTGTGCTTCAATGTAAAAATTCATGAGGAAGCTCAGTACTTCGGTTGGAGCAGCATGAGCTTGTTATCCAAGTTGTTACCCAACTTTCATCAGTTCTGCACTTTTTGATTTGGGCAACAGAAGGTCTTCGAAAAAATCAATCTTTACCTGATGGTCAGTTTTGACAGATTCCTGTCGTCTTTTGCATTTGCCTCTTATTGAAGCTTTTTTGTTGATGGGTTTTCAGTTGAAGTGTGTACCAAAGGTTTATTGTTTTTTCTTACACTAATGTTGTCATTGAGTTTGTGCAAAAGTTTTGTATGAAAGGAAATTCTCAGGAGAAAGAGGAAAGGAATATATAGAGTTCGTCTTTGAATAGGTAAAAGTGGTAAAAACAGAAGGTTCATGAAACTCCAATCTTTTTATATTTTTGATGTTTTTAATACATAAGGGAAGTTACGGGACGAAACTGAAGAGGAAATGGAGCCCGGGGTGGACAAACCCACCCCAGGCGTGAGCCTAGCCTGGCCGCGCCTGGAGGGGGTTTGCCACCCTCGAACTCCGTCTCCGCTTTGTTTCCGTGTAAAAACTTTCCTTATGCATTGAATCTTCATAATATATAACCTCCCCCCCCCCCGGGTTCCCCGAGGTTCTTGCATCGTGTTCTCGTCGTGTTTTCATTTCGATCTCTTTCTGTCAGGAAATCTTCTCAAGTTTTTGAGAAGTTGAGGAAACTTATTGAGGAGCTTATCAAGAGAACACCACCGCCACCGAAGGAGTAATTCGTCATCAGGTTTGGCACCCCCTTGGCTTGTTCCAAGATTGGGGAGTGCCAGGGTATCACCACCATTATATTTTATCTTTTACCTTTTTAGTGGATTCATATCTGTGGTAGAGAAGTTATCTTATAGTTTGGTTTGCATGTGGAAGTATCTCTCCTTTAGTTGATTATCTATGTATCCCTTGGTGTGAGTTCCTTTATTGGAATATTAATGAGAAGTCTCATCTTTACTTTTTGCACTTCTTATTTTTAGTTTGTAATCTCTATTATATGATGGATCTTGTTGTTCAGTATTGGCAACACTTTGGGATCATCAAGTGGATCTAAATTGGTTTTGGCAAACCGAGTTCTGGTCAGTGGAATTAGTTTGAAAGAAAAGAAAGAAAGAAAAAGCTTACAGGTATTTGGTATCATTTGTTTTATTTCTTGTTGGCTCATAAGCTTAGTATTCTTTATTTAAGATTCTTTTGTGTCTTCAAGGAAGATTGCATGTTTGGCTTTATTACTTGTATGTTTGCTTGCTTCTTTGAACTCTCTTGCTTGCTACCCAGCCTTGCTAGCCAAAAACCTGTTTTGAGAAGGCATACTTCTCATGTTTCCAAAACCCTTTGAACCAAAAACTTATGCCACTTGTGTCCACCATATCTACCTAATAGCTATTGCTATTCCTAGTAAATTCTCAAGCTTCATCTACCTTTCGAATTTAAAAGTATTTTTTTATGTGAAAACTAGTTAGTAAAGCTCTCATGAACTTGATGGCACACTTTATTTACTTACCCCTAATAAACTTGAACCATTGTGGACATCGAAGTTGTACATGATTGCATCTATACGTTGGGATTAGCAGAACCGTGATGTCATGAGGAACGTTTTCAACATTGCACTTGTACCTTGTCGTACATAGTTGATATCATGCTCTTTTGTCTACGGATGTCAATGGTGTGAAATAAAGAGGGGACTTGTAAGTCCATGGAGTTTGTATTCTGTGTTAGAGAAACATTTGGGCCGCTAGCCTAATCCATGCTTAATCATGGTGGAAACTTGCAGCATCACCATAGTGAGTCATCTATGAAGCATCCTCAATAAAAAAGCTATATGCATAGTAAATAAAAAGATTCCTGAGATGCTCATTGTCTGCTTGCCATGTAATTTTGGTTATGGGGAAGCTCTTGTACCATGTGCAAGGGGTACCCCGTTGGCGGTTCTCAATGATATGCAAATACTTATAATGACAAGAACTTACCTGGACCCAAAGTTGAGTATGCATGAGGATTGGCCCTCATATTCAAGGGACATGAGATTGCCAACTTATATTTCGTCAAGCATATACTCCATCTTTTTTCACTTTAACCTTAATCATCTAAATATGCTTATGATAGGGGAAATGAGGGCTCAAAGCTAGTAAGTACCATAATCTTTTGGAAGCTCTTTATGACTTGTAATCCCTGCTACCCTCTAAGAAGGGATCTTTATCCCAATTACCAGTTGAGTCAGTAAACCTACTTACTCTCTAATCTCAGCAAGCTTTTGAGTTATTGCGTTTCAAGCATTCATATGGTGATTTATTCAATCATGTTCTTTATCTTCCTTGTTTGCACAAAACTCTTATCTATTGAGTATTACTTTGAAAGCTTACACTTGTGAAAAACCTTTTTGAGCAAAGAGTGCTCCTGTTTTGAAACTTCTAAAAAAAGTTTTTTGTGAAACTGTTTGCCAGGTGTTCTCTGACCAAGAACAAGTTTGCCAATCCCAATTATGATTTATCTTTATGTATCTCTATTGTGACTGTTGTACTTGGCTGCAAGCTAAGTTATATAATGGTGAGTTGCTCTCTTCTATGAGTTGTGCAATGGTAAGTGTGATGCTTCTTCTTTGTATTCTTTTATCGACACTTCACTCCATAAACTTGTGGACATGTTTACTGAGCTCAGTATTTGCTTGGGGACAAGCGAAGTCTAAGCTTGGGGGAGTTGATACGCCAAATTTGCATCACCATTCTATATCATAATTTACCTCTATTCATTGATATTTGTCTTATTATGAGGTATTATGGATTTTCATCTATTTATGCATGTTGGATGATTCCTGGAGGATGGACAGCCATAGTCTGGATTCTGATGGAAAAGAAGGCGTTTCGGTGCAATTTCGCGAAGATTAGAAAAATACCAGGAAAATATGGAAACATATTATTTTACGGAAAGAAGGAAGCGAAGAAGGAGATGGGGTTGGGCCTTGGGGGCCCACACCAAGCGGGCCCACCTTGACCTGTGCCTAGGGTGGGTTTGGCCCACCTGCTCGGCCTCCGACTCCGCGGGGGATTACTCACTCACGGATGGGGGAAACACGGATGGTTGATGGAGAGGCATTAGTGATGATGATGGTGATGATCCTCTCCAAATTTCCCGTCCTGGCAAGGTGCCAGAACAGAGTTTCTGGTTCCGAATCACGGTTTCTGGTGGTGGCGGTGTAGTGGAACTCTTTCTGGAAAAACATCGAACCCCCCTCAGTTTTTAGGTCAGAAGGCAACTTATAGGAAAATAGGGAGGCCGAGGGGGTGCCTGAGGCGGCCACACCGCCTCCAGGCGCGGCCAGGCCTAGCCCACGCGGTAGGGGGTGTGGGCCCCTCAGAGCCCCACTCCGTCTCGTCTTCTGGCTCCGTGAGTCTTTTGGTGAAATAGGATTTTTGGCATATTTTCCAGGATTTTTCCTGATAGTTGATTTTGTGCACAAAGACTAGACACCAAGGTAATTCTGCTGAAAATAGCGCCAGTCCGTGTTAGTTGTATCCAGATCACACAAGTTTAGATGAGAAACAATAGCAAAAGTTTTTGGGAAAGTAGATACGTTTTGGACGTATCAACTCCCCCAAGCTTAGCTTATTGCTTGTCCTCAAGCAATTCAGTTGAAAACTGAGTGCGATCAAAGAACTTTCAGGAACACATTTGCTTCATATGATGTAAATATTCTCAGCACATGAGTAGATACTTAGACAATTCATAATAAGGAGTATGCAACTAAGTCTAATCAATAGCCATTGCAGGCTATGAAGAGATTCCAACTCAATAACAATAAGTAGCATGAAACGTAAACATAAGCAACATTGCAATGCTCATAAAAAGGTATGATAGAGTGGTATCTCGCTTGCCTTTGATTATGGAGCAAAACATAAATGTCAAGTGAAGACTAGAAGTAAAGATATCAGAGATACAAGCATCAAACTCATGACATAATTAACCAAGTTTTGAGACAAGCACATTACACTAAGAATGAAAACTATGCTCTCAAGAAGATGCTCATAGAATAAGTGGTGACTCAACAAGGAAGTGAAAAGGTTTTGAAAAGTTTGAAAAGCTTCCAAATGCTGAAAGTATGGTACTCATTAGCTTTGATCTCTCATTTCCCCTATCATAGGCATCTTTAGATGGTTAAGGTGAAAGTGAGGTACAATATGAGTTTTATGCTTGTCAGACCATAAAATGTAAATATCATGTCCCTTGAGTATGAGGGCCGCTCCTCATGCTACTCAACTTTAGTTATCGGTAAGTTCTTGTCATAGTAAATACATGCGTATCATAGAGAACCGCCAACGGGGTACCCCTTGCACATGATACAGGAGCTATCCCATAATCAAAAGGACAAGGCAAGCAGACAATGAGCATCTCAACAATCTTCTTATTTACCATGGGAAAATGGTGTTTTTTTCTCTCTTTCCTCTTTTCAATATGTCTCTCTTTTTTATATAAGAAGAAAGCTTCATAGATTGCGCACTATGGTTATGCTGCAAGTTTCCACCATGATTAGGCATGGCTTAGGCTAGCAGCCCAGGCGTTTCTCTAACACATATACATAACTCCATGGACTTACAATCTCCCCTTTTATTTCACACAGACAACATCCGTAAACAAAAGAGCATGGTATCAACTGGGTATATATTTACAGGTGTTGAAAGCGTTCCCCGTGACAGCACGGTTCTGCTAACTCCCAGCCTATAATTTGCAAGCATATAACTTTCATGGATAGTCACAATGGTTTAGGTTTATTAATTGCGAGAAATAAAGTGTGCCATCAAGTTCGTGAGATCTTTACTAACTAACTTTCACAAAACAAGCAAACATTTTATTTGGAAGAAAACAAGGCATAATAAATATGCGCGGAATAGCAAATGATCCTAATAGGTAGGTATGGTGGACACTCTTGACAATATTGGTTTAGAGGAGTTGGAAACACGAGTAGAGCTCATACTCAGTGCAGGTGAGGGATAGAAATAGAGAGGGAGTGACGAACGAGAGAGCAATAACTGTCATAATCAAGCTTGCAGCAAAATAGTACTAATTATGGCCTGAAAGTGATACAAGAACTCTGAGGCCAAATAAATCATCGAGGCTTACTGACTATTGTTCAGTCATATGCATGTGTGAGCATGTGCCAAGTTGATTCACATGAAACATTCAGAGGAGGATACCACAATATCATACTAAGTTATGAATAGAACAATGCAAGCAAACATTCATATGACATGCTACAAACTATTAGCAAGCTGGAGATGATCATAAGAGAGCAAGAACTATTAAGCATCCATAAATAACATACACCTTACATGAACAGACTAAGCATGCACACAATGATGAGTATATGTACAAAAATGAAAACAAATAGAGTTCGTTACCAGCCTATTACCACAACTCAAGTTGTCTTAATCTTCTTTATTGCCATTCACTTGTGTGGCTTGAATAATAACATGAAACCAAACTCCAGTGAGGACTGTTGAACCCTGCAAAGAACTTCAAAAAACCAACAAAGAACAACATATATTTTTGGTGTTATCATTTTTTAAAGCAAGCACACAAAGCAAAAACAAACAAAGCAAAGTCTTTCTGGATTTTTTTCTTAAGGAAAACCAAAGCTAAAAGGCAAAGAAACAAACCAAGAGAAACAACGAAAATATTTTTGGTCTCTTTGTGTTTTGGGAAAGCAGAAACAAAAACCAAAAAGAAAGCGAAACATGGATATACAAAGAACCGACGAAACATGATATATAGATGAGTGTGATGTTCGTATACCTACCCCCAAGCTTAGGCTTTTGGCCTAAGTGGGGCTCAATAGCGCGGGTAGTACCCCCAAGCTGGTGGGTCATCATAGGAATGATCATAATTAGGCCCTCGCGGTGAAGAGGAAGACGCGCTCCAATCATAGGAGGGCTGCTGGTATGAAGACTCCCCCATGTTGGAGGGCTGAACCGAATCATCTTCGGCATCCTATCCAACATTCTCCTCTTGCTGGGAGAGATCCGCCACGTATGTGTCAAACTCTTCCTCCGTGAGCGACCATCCTTGCCTGTTATCAAAATTAAACAAAGCAGGTGCATGCAAATAGACTACTTTCTCAGTCCTACCCCCTCTCCAACCACGCTTGACAAAGGATATCTCATATGGTAAGTATCTCACAGTAGCCCAAGAAGAAACAAAATTATGCTGAACCATGGAATTGAGATCAAGTCTCTCTATGGTGAACCGACAATCTGAATGGTGAGGCTCTAAACCATGAAAAGCTAACAAACGAGAGGCAATGAAACCTCCACAAATTCCACCCTTTTCGCGGTTGGTGGTAAGACGGTATGCTATCAAAGAACCCAAGTTATAAGATCTATCCCTATTCGAAGCAGATGAGATAAAAGCTAGATCAAATGAAGATAACTTTCTAGCAGTTTTTCTAGCAAGAATACACTTGGTAATAAAATAGGAAAAATATCTAATGGATGGGAACTGAATGTTCCGAATTTTACCAATTTCCTTTGAGATGTCGCAACCTTGGAAAATTTCATCATATAAATCCATAAGTGGCTTAGGCCTCTCCCTCATCTTCTCACAAGATCCCCAATGTGGCACTCTAATAGCTGCACAAAAATCAACAAAAGACAGGTCGACAGCTATGTTGTAAATTTTATAATGGACCAAGGGGTTAGACAAGGACCAAATAAACCGGAAGTACTACACCATAGCCATGGTTAGCTTAACATATTGATATGGTTCCTCTTCAACAAAGCGTTCCAACCCTGCATTAGTAATTATAGTTTGGAAATCCTGGAAGATTCTCGTGGCTCTCATAAATTCAGGGCATGGATATATGGAAGGGAAGACTTCTTCCTCACGATGGACTTTCATTGGGTCAGGTAACACCAAATTACGTTTATGCAGTTGGTATGCACTCATCTTCTTTTCTGAAATTTTTAGACAAACATCAAAACAAGTAATTTCCAAGTTGATAAATGATGAGGAACTACTATAGAAACTTGCTAGAGGGATAAATATGCAACAAAATGAAATATCTAAGCATAGAACAAGCATGCAAGCTCACACAGCCTGACACCTATCGTAGCAAAATACTCAATATACAATCTACCAATCACAAATCTAATTGTACAAGCGGAGGAGGCACATACCAAGGAGCAATCCCTCCCAAAATCAGCAGCAAAGATGGGTTGAGCAAGGAGATCTAAAATTGGGATAAAGAACAACAGGAACTCGAGCTTGAGAAATTATTTTGGTGTTTTTCGGGAGAGAGAAAGAAATGGCTGGAAGGAGACACTTTGGAGGGCCACAGGTGGGCCACACCTAGGCGAGGCGCCACCTGGGGCTAGCTGCGCCACCAGGGGGTGTGCTGGCCTGATGGGTCCCCCTAGGCCACTCCAGGTGTCCCTCTGCCCCTTTTTTCGAGGAAAAATTTAATATGAATTTTTTCTAATTTTTCAGGAAACTTTATTTTTGGCCAATTTCCAGGTTATGAAAATTGATTTTCTCACACAAAAAAAAATTTTAGAAGAAGAAAAATCAAACAAAAACCAAAACTATAGAAGTTCTAAGACACTCTAACAATAAAACAACCATCAAAACTAAAGCTAACAAGAGAAAGAGCAAAGACTAGGAAGGAGAAAAATAAAAGTGAGCAACTATAACCACTGTGAAAGCATTGTTTTGTTCATCAAAATCCCTTTGTTAACAAGGTTGATCAAGTCTTGTTACCAAAAAATCTTATATGAAGCAAAACTTTGCATTTCACTAACTCATTATGTTACCTTAAGATTGATAGCAATAGTCCCAATCATAATAGTTTCAAAACTTTCTTGTGTAATGGGACAATATATTTCTCCAACTTTGATGCTCTCAATATTTTCAATGGAATTCAAGCAATAGCTCTTATCAATCTTCTTGGGGAAATATACAGTATGTTCTTTGTAATTAATATTAAAATTTACTTTTCCTTGATTACAATTGATGACTACACCTGCAGTATTAAGAAAAGGTCTCCCAAGAGTAATAAACATATTATCATCTTTAGGCATCTCAATCACAAAAAAATCATTTAAAACCAAGCAATTATGAGCCACTTGAATAGGAACATCCTCACATATACCAACAGGAATAGTAGTTGACTTATCAGCCATTTGCAAAGATATATTAGTTGGTATCAACTTTTTTAGCTGCAGTCTGTTGTAGACAGAAAAAGGCATAACACTAACTCCAGATCCCAAATCACATAAAGTAGTTCTAACATAATTATTCTTAATAGATCAAGGAATAGTTGGTATACCTGGATCACCAACTTTCTTTGGAACCTTACCATTGAAGGAATAATTAGTAAGCAAAGTAGAAATTTCCTCATTAGAAATCTTCCTTTTATTAGAGACAATATCCTTCATATACTTTGAATAAGGAGGCAACTTAATAGCATCAGTCAAAGGAATTTGCAAAAATAAAGGTTTCATCCACTCACAAAACTTGTTATAGTGTGCTTCCTCCTTTGACTTGTGTTTCTTATTGGGAAAAGGCATAGGTTTATGCACCCAAGGTTCTCTTTCACTACCATGTTTATTAGCAATAAAATCTTCCTTAGTGTACTTAGTGTGCTTCTTAGGTTGTTCCTCAACTTCTTCCTTATCAGGAGCATCATGTTTATCATTACCACTCTCAGTTTCAGCATCAGAGACAGATATACTATTAGGATCTACAGCAGGTTCGGGTGGTTCCTCAACTATTTTGTGTTTCTTTTTCTTTCTGCTATGAGGACTACCACTATTTTCACCTAGTTGAGAATTCTGCTCAATTCTTTTAGGGTGTCCTTCAGGGTATAAAGGATCTTGAGTGGCTATACCACTCCTAGTGCTAATTCCATAAGCATGTTTATCTCCTGAGGCATTAACTAGCATATCTTTTTGTACCTTAGCAAGTTGATCAATTTGGGTTTGAACCATTTGAAAGTGTTTACAAAACATTTTAACATCATTAGCAGTTCTTTCCACAATATCTTTCAACTCATTAATAGCTCTAGAGTTTTCCAATAAATCATTCTAAACTTGTTTATTAAAATTACCTTGTTTAACAATAAATGTGTCAAGTTCCTCTAAGCATCTATTAGGAGGTTTACCATAGGGAATATCACCTTTATCAAAGTGGAGAGAGTGTGCCTCAATACTGGATGAGTGTGGAATTGGCTTACATAATTCTTCTATAGGAGGTAGATCCTTCACATCTTCAGCTCTAATACCTTTCTCCTTTAGACATTTCTTAGCTTCTTTCATCACTTCATCATTTAATGCAATCATTCCCCTCTTCTCTGGTGTTGGTGTTGGAGTTAGTTCAGGGACAATTGGTTCAGGAGTAATGGGCTCAGGTGTATTTAGATCAGTTGAAATCCAATCATCATAATTCTTGCTTATTTTAGCCATTAATTCTTTAGCATCTGCAGGAGTTCTTTTCCTGAAAACAAAATCAGCAAAACTATCTAGGTATGTCCTAGAACCATCAGTTAGTCCATTGTAATAAATATCAAGAAGCTCATTTTCAGGTAATGGACATCCAGGATGTGCATGAATCAAGGCACAAAACCTTGTCCATGACTCAGGCAATTTCTCTTCTTCTCCCTATTTAAAATCAAAAAGTTTCTGCAAAGCAGCATGTCTAGCACTGGGAGGAAAATATTTCTAGAAGAAAGAAGCAATGAAACAATCAGGGCTATCAATGGATCCAGGAGGTAATCTATTAAACCAAGCTTTAGCTTCTCCTTTGAGTGAAAAGGGGAAGATCTTAGTAACAAAGTACTTGTGCATCTTAAAATCATTAGAGAATAAGGCACTCATAGTGGAAAGCTCATTCATATGTGCCACAACACTCTCATTTTCAGTCCCACCAAAAGGTTCTTTCTCAACAATGTCTAAATAGGATAAATCAAGAGAGAAATCATAATCTTTATCTTTAATATCTATGGGAGAAGTAACAAACTTAGCATCAGAAGACAGTGTAGGAATAATGGTACGTCTCTCAAGGAGACTCCTAATAGCACTAGCACCATGCGTGTTTTGGTACTCTTTAATAAATTCATCAGTCATTTCAATGTAACCATCACTAATATCATATCTCTCTCTAGACTCAGGTGAGCTAACAGGTTTAATAGTGTCTTCACTAGGAGTTTCAGTGTTTCCCAAAATAGTTCTAGAAATAGTAGCATCTAGGAAAGGACCTAATGAACCATTCGCATCAAGCACAATAGAAGTAACATCATGAGTACCAGAAGAAATTTTAGATTCAGTAGTGTGTGTAGCATGTGTATGTGGTGGTGGTGTGACCAGCTTACTTATAACAGACGGTGAATCAAGAGAAGCAGAGGTGTTTAGGACTGTACCTCTTGTAGTGGATGGTAAAATAGGAAAGTTTCCCTCACGAGACTTCCCCATCACAAGACTTTCCATCTGATCTATCAAGGTTGGTTGAAGTTCGATACTAGCTAGGAATCCTTTTCTAACTAGCTCCATTCTGAAATCTTCCAACTCCTTATGCAAACTTGGTTGCTCTTTTAGAATCATGGTGTTTAATCTACACGGCAGTCTACTAAGAGCATCCGCTACCACATTGGCCTTGCCGGGGTGGTAGTGAATGTCAAGGTAATAATCCTTGATTAACTCTATCCATCTCCTTTGCCTCATATTCAACTCCTTCTGAGTAAAAATATACATTAGGATCTTGTGATCTGAGTAAATCTCACAGCGATTACCTGTAAGATAATGACGCCATGTCTTCAAGGCGAAAACAACGGCGGCTAACTCTAGGTCATGGGTGGGGTAATTCTGCTCATGTTGCTTCAGTTGTCAGAACAGATATGATATCACTTTGCCTTCTTGCATCAACACACATCCGAGACCAATCTTGGATGCATCACAATACACATCAAAGGGTTTGGTGATATGGGGCATGATCAAAATTGGGGCTGAAATCAATCTCTTCTCCAGTTCTTGAAAACTTGCTTCACATTTGTCGGTCCATTCAAACTTCTGATCTTTCTTGAGTAACTGCGTCATCAGCCTAGCGATGCTTGAAAATCCTTCAACAAACTTGCGGTAATATCCCGCTAATCCAAGAAATGCACGAACTTCAGTTTGAGTGGTTGGTGCTCTCCATTCCTCAACATCCTTAATCTTGGCAGGGTCAATGGCAACTCCTCCGACTGACAATATATGTCCTGGGAATCCTACTTCCTTCAACCAAAATTCACACTTGCTGAACTTGGAATATAACTGATGCTCTCTCAAGGTTCCAAGGATGGTTCTTAGGTGTTGTTCATGTTATTCCTCCGATTTGGAGTAGATTAGAATGTCATCAATGAAAACAACAGCAAAATTATATAAGAAATTCATGAAAAGTTTATTCATGAGATTCATGAAATAAGCGGGGGCATTGGTTAATCCAAAATACATGACCTTGTACTCGTATAATCCATATCGGGTCATGAAAGAAGTCTTTGGAATATCCGTTGCACGAATTTTTAGTTGATGATAACCAGTTCTAAGATCAATCTTAGAGAATACTCTGGCACCGGTCAACTGGTCAAACAAATCTTCTACCTTTGGCAAAGGGTAATTGTTCTTGATGGTGATGTCATTCAACTTCCAATAATCCGTCTATAAATGGGTGGCACCATATTTATTATACACAAACAGAAGTCTCAGGGTGATGCACTGGGTTGAATCAGATCTTTGCTAATCATGTCATCCAGTTGCTTCTTGAGCTCCACTAACTCATGAGCTATGGGTCTCGTTCCAGGAATTAGTTCTATGATAAACTTGATATCCCGATCTAGGGGCATACCGGGTAATTCATCTAGGAACACGTCCGGGTATTCATAGACTACTCTCACTTGGTCAAGGGTTGGTTGGGCTAAACTCTTGTTGCACTTGAATTGACGGGGAAAGGTCTCTGACACATTCTCAACTGATACTCCGGTGCTACTGGTCATGGTTATGGCTTTCTTGGCACAATCTATGAGTCCTTGGTGTTTTGACATCCAATCCATTCCTAGTACTACTTCCAAACCTTTTGTTCTGAGTACTATTAGATTGGCGTAGAAATCTATTCCATGAATTCTGATAGGTACGGCCTTGCAAATTTTCCTAGTTTTGGTAGTTGAACCAGGTATTTGAACTATCATAACATGCTTCAAATTTGTTGGT
Organism: Avena insularis; assembly: GCA_023614405.1. Classification (NCBI taxonomy): domain Eukaryota; kingdom Viridiplantae; phylum Streptophyta; class Magnoliopsida; order Poales; family Poaceae; genus Avena; species Avena insularis. The sequence goes on from JAJUPC010000226.1 coordinate 272,406, forward strand.
TGAATCTTACTAGTGCATGCAAATTCTTCCATAAAAATGAGTGCGATGCTCCAGAATCAAACAACACTCTTGCAAGTACTGAATTAACAGAAAACATACCTAGCACGACATCTGGCGCTTCCCGGGCTTCTTCAGCATTCATGTGAAACAGATGGCCAGCATAGTTTTTTGGGTTTCCTGGGGCGAATATCTTTCTAGGTTGAACATGACGCTGCTGCTGGGCAGGTGCAGTAACATTGATTGCTGCAGCAGTCTCCTTGGGGCACTCATTGGAATAGTGACATGTCACTCCACACTCAAAACAGGTGATTGTTGACTTATCCTTTCCAGCAATAGGTATGGCATTGCTTTCAGTCCTTCCGGAAGTATTGTTATTGGGATTGGTGGGCCTTGGTGGTGCACGGTTGAAGTTATTGGTGTTACCATGGTTGTAGTGGTTATTGCCTCTAGGTCTTGGGTTTCCTCCACTACGATTGGGAAAGTTCGGGCGAGACATAGGTGGCCTAGGATTCCTTGGTGTAAATCCATCAGACGAATTGGGGCGATACTTTGGGGTATGGTGGGATCCTGTTTGATGCATCATACGACGCTTACGGTTTTTAGTAGCTTGGTTAATATTTCCTTCCATCTGGATGGATGAATCCACTAAAGCTTCCAGATCAGCAAACGGGATATTGACTAACACCGTCTACATCTCATCATGCAAACCATTCAGAAATCTCTCCTTTTTTCTTGGCTTTAGTTACAATCTCATTAGGGGCATACCTAGGCAGAGACATAAATCTATCGCGGTACTCTACCATAGTCATCCTTACCTGCTTCAGCTCCTTGAATTCATCCCTCATCCATAGAATCAAACCCGGTGGCACATGGGTTCGGCTGAACTTGAGTTTGAATTCATCCCAAGTCATCATCTGTCCTCCATTCATAGTATGGGTTCTATTCCACCATGGTCTTGCAGATCCAGCTAGATAGTGGGTGGCAAACAGTACTTTATTGGGCTCCTCTACTCCGGCTACTTCCAAGTTGTTCTCCATAGTCTACAGCCAGTCATCGGCATCTAAGGGCTCTTCTGACTTACTGAAGATAGGGGGATTGGTATTATGGAAGTTTTAAAGTTTGGATCCGTGATGATCCTGATTTCCAGGTCCTTGGATATCATCGGCTAGTTGAGCGATTTGTTGAAGAGTGGCTAGATTGGCTTGACGCTCGGTGCTACCCGCTTCTCGGTCAGCTACTAACATTTGCAAGATTTAGACCACCGGGTCTTGAGATGAGCTTCTCCCTCTGTGAGGCATCTGAAGATTGAGATAGATCATGAGACAAGACAGAAATTTTTCTAAGGTTTATGGGTTTGGTTTTCAAAGCTTTTAAACTTTTGAGTAAGGCTAAGGTCTGAAAGCCAACAACCAATTCTCATTTATTTCAAAGAAACACCATACAAGCAACACATTCCAAACAACATATCACCACAAACAGATGGTTTTAAGAACCATTCTGGCAAGCTACAATACAGTGGGACCGGATACAACTCACACCTACAAGAGTGCTCAAGTGCTACTACTCATCAGAACCGGTGGCTTCTTCATCATCAATGAAGGCACGGTCCTCATCATCAGTGTGGTACTCCTAGTCCATGTCCTCCAAGTAGTCATCATCATCACTGAGAAACAAGTAGGAATCGCCACGAATATCTTCCCCTTCGTTCTCCCTCTCCTCAAGATGCATGTCCCGATCATGGATGGTCTCCTCTAAGTCTGACACTTTGTGACAAAGGCGAGCAATGATGCGATCCTTCTTATCACGTAGTTTGCTAAGTGACTTGCGCTCCTTCACGAGGATGGCGAAGGTCTGGTCCTTCTTGGTGGCAGCAAGTTGCTTAACATTGGCGTCAGCATGAGCATTGTCTAGTTCCTTCTGACTTTCACTAAGCATGAAGGCAAGATGGTCCACATGATGCCACAAGTCAGGGTGGGCTGGCAGATCCAGGGTTTGTCCATTGGAGTCACTTTTGGCGTAGTGCGCAAAGCGGGTGCCGATGATATTGTTGATATTCTATCCACATAGTTGGGCAAGTGCATCCTGCATAGCTCTGGCCAATCCATCAATCCATTTGTTCTCTCTGATGGTGAAATGGATCTTCTCTGAGGTAGGTGGCTCCATCTTCCGCGAAGATCGGCAACTATCAGCCACTGAAGCTCCCCTCCGGGGTGATCATAGAGTTGAGCTCCATAGAACTCTAGATGCGGGCGCTCCAGAAATTCCGTCAGCTCGCTCAGGTCGTTCTGAAAGATGAGATTCCCTCCATTTCCCATCTGATAGAAATTGCTATAGGCGTAGTCCATCTATAAGCAATTAGAGAGGAGTAAGTTAGAAAAGTGATCAAGTGTGCCAAATTTTAGGTAAGGTTGCAAAAAAAATTTAAGGAACTTATGACTCTCTTTTGGAAAGAATTTCAAGGGTAAGAGTGAGAATAGGTTTTCAAAGATACTCACTTTATTTGTTTTGGAAATGAAGTTTTTCTGACATCCATGCTAACTAGGATCTCCTATGGTCAGGATGGCTCTGATACCAACTTGTCAACACCCATATTTTTAATCCCAGATGCCAGTTATGTCGTACATCGCAATCCCAAGATTACCATTTTTGCGAGACATAACAGATTGGTATCATAGTTCATCATCCAGTACAAACCATAATAGTCTTACAAATAGTTGATCTCATGATCAAGTATGATTACAATCAAAGTAGTGGAAGATAATAAAGGGTAGCATGGTCGGGGCTCCATCTTCAGGGTCACGGGCAATGCTGACGATGGGAGATGATCCTAGTTATCGTAAGCGTAATGTTGTCCTTCTTCCTCGTGGTATCCTTCATAGTCTACCCATGGGAATAGCTAGGGACCAAGCCATGAGTACTTTGAAGTACTCGCAAACTTTCACTAAAGAAAAAGGCCATCTAATAGGAATCTTAGGCTCTAGGTTTGTTTGCCGTAAGACAATTTTACTTCAACCAGTGTCTAGTAATAAAATTGTAACTTAATTGTCTAAGTTACTTAGGTGGGAACCTAGCTTCATCTCCACCACTTGTGGGTCAAGTCAAAGTCATATTTCAAGTCAAGGATCATTTTGGAAAACATCTGAGAATGGAACAGTATGGCCATCCAACTGTCCATAACCGCGGACGCGACTATTCGAATAGTTTGACACTCTGTAGATATGGTATACTTTCACCACGACATTCGATACATCCGTCAGGAACAATCTTGAATATTCATACTTATTATGCGAATAATCAATCCTAACCTTTCAATTACACAACCTAGTATAGGCACCTCTCCTATGAGTTTGGCCTCCCAGCCATGACCATCTATCATCTTGGGAACTACATAGGTGGACAGTCACATTCACAAGGTATCCTCAGCTCACCTCGTTCTGCGACGGAACCCATACTAAGACATATAAAATTCTAGTCAAGCCCTACCCAAATTCGGGTATTGTGGTTGTACGGTAAACGTTGGAATGGTATCGCATCCGAACCCAACTATCAGTTTTTATCAAATTCAAGTCACATCCTTCATTCACCATCATCTACAAGTCATTGTGTCCATAACACATGTCAAAATATTTCAATAGAATGACTCATCATTCCAAGGTTTTCATAATCATTTGTTCCCATCTAGTGATCAAGTTTAGTTTAGCACTAGCATCTATCAATTGTGGGTATGTGTCACTAGTTGTAGGGTACTAAGCTGGTGTATCTATCTTCATCAAGCTCCAAGCTCTTGATGACACTTTCCTCATCTTCCACTAATCATCCAATTAATTAACTATGGAACAACTTTGCGAAAGGTAAAGCTTGCAAGTAAAACTGGGATTTGGTATAGTAAACAGGGGTATCACAAAGGCATGTATAATAAGGCTTGCATGGTCTAGCATGCTCAGTTATAGCTTGCCTTGATTAGTAAGGTGGTCGAAGTTCTCGTCCTCGTCCTCGTAGAATTCCTCCTTGTTGTAGCCCGGATTAATACTAGCGTCTATAAATAAATATGAGGTACACAATCACCAAAAAATACTTAACTACTATTTATCACACAAGGGTCACACTAGATGATGTAGCATAATCTCTATCATTACAAGAAAGGGTGATAAGATTTTATTTATCTTATTTTTAGGAAAGTAATTTCTACTCACTGAAAAGTTTCTTAGGATTTAATATTCTCCAAATTAAAAATATGGCATCATATTGACACATGTCATCACCACATACTCTAATACTTGGGAATCTGATTTAAATTGGTTGGACTAATTTATATAGTTTAACACTATTATTTAATAATATTTAAGTAGCTAAAAATGACTAGAAGGTCATTTTTTAGTTTTGGTCCAGGTCTACTTTATGTAAGTATGTAGATTTTTACATATTCAGAAAGGTCTTGTCAAATGTGATTTTTGAGAGTTGGAATCAACTCAAAATCACCAATGGTTTATTTTAGAAACATGTTTGAAGTTGCGAAAGCTATTGTCTTCTTATTTTTACTAAGGGTGATCCATAGTTTCAAACTATTTGAATCCAATGGGAGTGATTAGAGATTTTCATATACTTTAAAACAAAATTGGATTCATTCCATTTGGTGCAGTAAATCTCTCTGAATTGATTTTTAAAGTTCACTACAGAAAATGTTTTTGAATAAAAATAAAAAGATTAGATTTGAATTACTGGGATCACACGGGAAATGTTACTGGGCTGGCCCAACTACATAGCGCGTGCAACAGGCTCACTCAGGCTAGTCCCACGCATCAGCGAGTCATCTAACACAAAGCGGTATCGATCAATATTAGCCCTACGATTACAACATGATCTACGGTCTAGGTTCATCGTCTACGTCATGAGGCTCCGGCTACGGTCTAGGTTCATCGTCTACGGTCTACAGCGAGGGTGGCTATGGGCTTACCAAGGCTCCAGCTAGGGTCGGTGGTTTGGGCGAACGAGCTTGTCAACGACGGCGAGTCAAATGGCGGTCACGGAAGCTCCTAGGGTGGCTCCAATCGACGACGCCTTTCCCTCACGGTAGCGGCGGACTTCCATCAAATTCTGGCGACAGAGTGCTCGCCTTGCTCCGGGAACATGTCAGGGGTGTTTTTGAGTAAGAGAGGAGTAGAATGGTGTGAAGATTGAGGATGGGGGTGGTCTCTATTTATACCCTCGAGGGTGAGGCAGTGTCGCATGGCGAGGGCTCGTCGACGATGTTGCTACAGGTCAAGCTAGGCATGGAGAAGGGCATGGGTCGATCCTGTTGGGTGTGGAAATCTTCATTCGAGTGGTGGATCGACAAGGGGCGGTCTCAGTTGGTCGGGCGATGTCGGCGTTCTATGCGGGTACGGCGGTGTTCGTCAGCGAGTACGGTGGTTAAGGGGGTGCACGGCTACCAATGGGCATGTCTGGGCGGTGGCTAGTGACGTCGCGGTCGTGAGTACGGGCGGAGAGGTTAAGTCGCGGCGTGTCTACACGAGGCGGCTGCGACGCTCCGTCGTGCTCTCGGCATGTCCGTGCCTTAAATGGGCGTGGCCATTCTGGGGTCTCTGCGTATCGCAGTTGGTCAAGGGGTGGACAGAGAGTGCGGTGAGGTCACGACTACTAGTTATACATCACGAGCGAGTGAGTCGTGGCTTGTGGCGTGCTGTCCATGTCCGAGTGACACAGTGAGCTCGGGTACCACTGGCACTGATCAAGGTAGTGAAGAAGAGTGGCTCAATTGCACGGCTGGGTACTGGGGGTGATCGTGGGTGAGCTTGGGCAAAGATTTGGGGTACAATGGATGAGCAATTTATTGATCACAAATAGTATATATTTCGTAGTTGTACTGTGATCACCAAGTGTTCGATCAAATGGCCCCATGAACTAAATCAACACAAAATTCAATGATTTTTGGTGAGTGATCTGATACTGATCTTGGTAGTCTCTGGTGGAATGGTTTGCCAAGGGGTGTTATTTTGAGTGGTTTTCTAAAATTGGCTATCTTGACATATGAGATATATTCAAATTTGAATTGCCTCTCAAATAGATTTGAAAATGTTTCTGCAAGGTTGGTATGTTCCTGTAACACCCTCGGATCAGCCCTACACAATGTCTCTGGGTAGAAACGATTCAAAGGTGCCCACCAAGAACTTTCGTAGTGGTGGAAAACAAAGTAATATCATTACAAAATAGTCCTCGATGGAACCCGTAAAAAAGATATATACAACACGACTCCATGAGTCAAGAATACAAATATACAATACAAAGATCCAAATCACCTTGTAAACGATACAGCGTCCGAGTACGAACAAGATGCAAATTGAGCTAAGAGCCCCGAAGAATAACCAATGGCATCCATAACCCTGCCCAGGCCAAGCCAGAAGGTTAACCCTACTAACAACGTCGATCTCAAAACCTAGTTAAACACAAGGGGTGCCGAAAAGGGCAAGGGAAAAAGAGAGCGGTCAGTACTGAGGCCAGTACACGGCAAGTCTTAGAATTCAGCGGTCCTTGCCTACATAGGTATGGTGGACTGATGCAGCAGCGAAGCATGCACTATACAACCTATATAGAGTCGATACAAGTGGCAACTATCAGAGAAGGATAAGAAATACCTATTCGGATCCAACCTGATACTAACACCAAACATACCCATGCTGGCATTTCCCCCTCGAGACCAAACGAGGAAGTCAAACCGAGGAAATCACACAGTGGACGGTTAAAAACCAAATAACATCTATTTCCCACATGTGCATCTGCATTATTTACCTACTTTCAATATTATTTGTTAAACTGTAATTGAAGCCATGATCATGTCCAACATAAAGCATGAGGCATTTCTCCAACAACTGTGGTACTTGATGACATCAAAACAACACCTGAGCAAGCAACTATGACTCGCAAGGCCGACTATCTACCAAACAACAGGTAATAGGTGTCAAAGGCAATATAATGGCTACAAGGGATATCACGAGTGCAAAAACTAGAGCATCGCAACACAAATAGCAATAGATCAACATGAGGAAATAAATACTATAAAATTAAGATAGGTAGAAAGGGGAGAATGCTTGCCTGAAAAACATTGCCAATGTTTCATAACCGAAGAATTTGTCGAAGCTCACAACATCTCATCGTGCTATCCGGGAAGAAGCAAAACACTAACACTAGTGGAAACGAGGCTTTTTGTTGATCCTGGAAAAGGGCTTTAACACCGGTTCTTCTACGAACCGGTGTTAAAGGGGGGGCATACCAGCGTGGCCCGTGCGGCAAAAAGGAGCCCCCCCCCTTTAACACCGGTTTGTGGCACGAACCGGTGTTAAAGGACCCTACCGATGGTCACGAGCCCTTTAACACCGGTTCGTGGCTTGAACCAGTGTTAAAGGGGGGCTATATAAGACACCACAGCTCACACCCCACTCTTCCATTTTTCACTATCTCATTTTGGAGCCCAGCAAGAGGGTGTGAAGAGTGCTAGTTTGTGTTTTTTTAATATGCACAAGAGGTGTTCGGTTAAATGCCCGAGAGCTCAAAATAAGTTTTCTCGTTGCTCTTTCCTTCTCGGTCGATGTCGTCAACTATCCTTTCATGTTTCATTGATGTACTATATATATAAATGGTCATCTCCCTATTAATTTTTGATATATACTACATATTAATGCAGATGAACCGGCAATGGATGTACGGTGACCGCCGCACTTCCGAGTACATTACGGGCCTCCAAAATTTCATCGTTGTGGCTAATGCAAACCGTGGTCACAATGGTTTTATGTGTTGTCCGTGTGTTCACTGTCAGAACAAGAAAGACTACTCAAATACTAGAACCATTCACGCCCACCTACTTCGATCCGGTTTCATGCCCAGCTATAATTGTTGGACCAAGCACGGAGAAAAAGGGGTTGTGATGGAAGACAACGAAGAAGAAGAGGATGATGACAACTATCATAATATGTATCCTGAATATGATGATACTGCAACGGGGGTAGATAATGAAGATCAAGAGGCAGCAGATGGGCCCGCTGATGATGATCTTGGTCGGGCCATTACTGATGCAAAGGAAGAATGTGAAACTGAAAAGGAGAAGGAGAAGCTAGAGCAGATGTTAAAGGATCACAAAACATTGTTGTATCCAACTTGCGAAGATGGCCACAAAAAGCTAGGTACCACACTGGATTTGCTGCAATGGAAGGCAGAGAGCGGTGTGACTTACAGCGCATTTTCAAAGTTGTTGGTAAAAATGAAGAATCTTCTTCCAAGAAATAATGAGTTGCCCGACAGTACATACCAAGCAAAGAAGGTTGTCTGCCCTCTAGGATTAGACGTGCAGAAGATACATACTGCATTAATGATCGTGCATCCTCTACCGCGGTGAGAAGTATGAGAATTTGGATGCATGCGGTATGCACCTGCCTTATCACGGTATAAGATCATACGAGACGATCCTGGCGATGTTGAGGGCGAGGCCCCTAGGAAGAAGGTTCCTGCCAAGGTTATGTGGTATGCTCCTATAATACCACGGTTAAAACGTCTCTTCAGAAATAAAGAGCATGCCAAGTTGTTGCGATGGCACATGGAAGACCGTAAGAAAGAAGCGATGTTGAGACACCCGGTGATGGGTCACAGTGGAGAAAAGTCGGCGAGAGTACCCGGACTTATGCGTGGCGCAAGGAACTTAAGGTTTGGTCTAAGTACAGATGGCATGAATCCTTTTGGTGAGCAGAGCTACACAAAGACACGGCCCGTGACTCTATGTATCTATAACCTTCCTCCTTGGTTGTGTATGAAGAGGAAGTTCATTATGATGTCAGTGCTCATCCAAGGCCCGAGGCAACCCGGCAACGACATTGATGTGTACCTAAGGCCATTAGTTGAAGAACTTTTACAGCTGTGGGCCAAACCAGGTGTACGTATGTGGGATGAGCACAAAGGGGAGCCACTTGACCTACGAGCAATGCTTTTCGTAACCATCAATGATTGGCCTGCTCTTAGTAACATTTCAGGGCAGACAAACAAGGGATACAATGCATACACACACTGTTTAGATGAGACTGAAAGTGTATATTCGGATAAATGTAAGAAGGTTGTGTACCTAGGGTATCGCCGATTTCTTCCGAACTTGCATCCCGGAGGAAGCCAGGAGGAAGCCTGTCCTCCGTACCGGTGAGGAGGTATTTGGTATGGTCAAGGACCTAGAAGTAATCTTTGGAAAAGTTCCTGGCAATCTATCTGTTCCGAATGACGATGTCGGACACGCGCCCATGTGGAAGAAGCAATCTATATTTTGGGACCTACCCTATTGGAAAGTCTTAGAGGTCCGCTCTTCAATCGACGTGATGCACGTGACGAAGAATGTTTGCGTGAACCTGCTAGGCTTCCTAGGAGTGTATGGGATTGACCGAGACTATATATAGGGGGGACCGGTTTTGTAGTCTCAGTTTTTAATATTAATAAATGTCTTGAGTGTTAGTCTTGTTTTGTGGCTGGACCGGGACTATGAGAAGAAGTTGTCCCGATTCGTACTTACCATTAAGATCTGATCTCCAAGCAGCGTCACATATTAGGAGTGCCTCTATGACCAGTTTCTTGGAGATGGGAGGATGGGCTCCGTCGGCATCTCCCTGAAACTGGCCGTAGTGGTGTCCCTGCTCTCGAAAACCATCTTGCAGCTTGTAACTTCTCTAACTAGATCAATACACCTGGGAGCTAACTAATTTAACATATTAGGGAGTGCCTCTATGACCAGTTTCTCGGAGATGCCGGAGGACTGGGCTCCGTCGGCATCTCCCTGAAACTGGTCGTAGTGGTGTCCCTGCTCTCGAAAACCATCTTGGAGATGCCTCAAACTGGCTGGAGGACTGGACTCACAAGGATGCCTATTTATAGTACAAGTAGCTCGGCATAGTGTCGACACTTACGAAATAATGTCGACACTCACCCCTATTATTAGTGCTGATTCGTGTTTAGTCCCGGTTGGTGTCTCCACCCGGGACTAAAGGTTCATCTTTAGTCCCGGTTGGTGTCTCCACCCGGGACTAAAGGTTCATCTTTAGTCCCGGTTGGTGACACCATCCGGGACAAGGTACACGCCGCATGACATAATGTCGACACTCACCCCTATCATTAGTGTTGCCTGGCCTAGCCTGAAATCCATTTTTCTTCCCTCCATCTTTCTTCCTTCTATTTCTTCCCTCCATTTTTCTTCCCGCCATTTTTTCCTGCCATTTTTCTTCCCTCCATTTTTTCCCGCCATTTTTCCCGCCATTTTTGTTCCCGCCATTTTTCTTCCCGCCAGTTCTTCCCGCCAGTTCTTCCCTCCAGTTCTTCCCGCCAGTTCTTCACTATATATATATGTAGGGTTGGCCTCCATTGTAATTGCACATCTCTAGACTCATATCTGCAACCTCATCACTCTTTCCCATGGCTTCCACCATAGCACTAACCCCCAGGGAGGCGGAGGCGCTTTGCGCCGAATCACCCTGCCCACCGACTCTTGTGTCCCCGTCGGCTGGATGCTGAGCGCCGGAGGCATGCCGGTTCCTCCTGTCCCTCTAGGCGTGGCGCGCCAGATGGCCATCATGAACCACTACTACTTCAAGCTCACGCCAGAGCAGCGGAGGAATCCCAGATGGCATCCCGACTATTTCCCTACTTGGGAAGCCTTCTTCGTGGATCGGCGTGAGAGGGCGCTCGCGAGGAGGACAGCCCACCTCCTCCGAACTTCAACGAGGCCGGCCGTCGGCTATGGTGGCGCGGTCGGACTCTCCAGAGCGTCATGGCCTATGACACTGCCGCCGACTCTAACCCCCGTCTGCGCTACCCTCAAGTCCAGCCCACACGTACTCAGCCTTCAAGGTTCAATTACGGCGACGATGACAGCGATGACGGCGATGCAAGCAGTACGACGACTACAGTGGCGAGTATTACAGGTGTAGGCAGGAGCATGACTGAATCACTCCAACATTCCAAAACAAGTTCGGCCGATTGTTACTTAATCTGGCCATGTATCTTAATTTTCAGTTCTTTTATGTATCTTAATTTTCAGTCATGCTTTATGTAACTTACTATTAGTTGCATTCTGTATTTTAATTCCAGTTCTATCTCCTTCACAAAATGACCTATCTCATTCGAGGTTTCTTGGCTTTCGCGTCAAATGACCAATGTTATGGCTAGAATCAAGGCATAGTTTGTGATAATATGGCCATATTGTGCATACATGTGCATCATGGCATGGCAAACAATGTTGCAAGAGGAAGTTTTCCTTTTTATCGCACCAAAAAGGCATTTTCCATTTTCCGAGCATAAGATGCGGCATTTAAATATCCAATCAATTCAAAAATGTTAATACAAAATAAAATATGATTTGCTCTAATAAAATAGGGTTAGATTCCTTTTTAGATGCTTAATATTTCTTATGTTCAATGTTTTAGGATTTGACAATTTATTTTTGTTTGAATTGAATAATCAAAATTTATATGTAAGTGTTTTAATCATTTTGAAAATTTTCATCTAAAGTAAATATAAAATGTTTTTACATGAATGGATAGATATTATTTTTCTGAAAATTATGATATATTATTCATATTTTTCTGAGTTGAAATGAATAAGATATGAATTTTCTAAATTCATATCCTATTTTTTGAATTATAAATGCCCCAACCCCTTTAATGCATGAAATAAATACCCCCCCTTTAACACCGGTTCCAGCCATGAACCGGTGTTAAAGAAATTTATTTCGTTTGTTACTTTTCCCTTTAACACCGTTCGTGGCTGGAACCGGTGTTAAAGGTTCTGTGAACAATCCCCTTTAACACCGGTTACATCCCCAACCGGTGTTAAAGGGGGGGTATTAAATGCGTGCCTTCCCCTTCCTTCTTCCCCCAGAGCCAGATCGAACCCGCCGTGCAGAGAAAAACAGAGAGCAGAGCCGCCGACGCCGTCCAGCCCTCGCCGTCGCCGCCCTCGCCCTCGCTGTCGCCGCCCTCGCGTCGGCCGCCACCGCCAACTCGATCGGAGCCGTCGTCGCCCTCGCGCGCGCCAACACCACCACCGCCACCGCCACCACGCGCGCGCCATCTAAGATGACGATGACGCCGGCGCCTACAAGAACCCCACCGTCGTGCTCGTGGTGAGCTAGCGGACCTCCTGTTCCCCTCTGTTTCCTCTCTTTTGCGTTGTTGTCCAGATAAGCACCTTGCACGTACATGGAGGCGGCGGTGGAGCTCGCGGTGGCGCCCGGCAATTTTCAGTGGCGGCGACGCGCACGGTCCTTGGTGTCTGGGCGGCGGGCGACGCCAGAGCAGTGGGGGATGGCCCAGGCCCAGGCGCGGTACGGGGACGGCCTCCCCTCTCGGCTGCGGGGGCGGCCTAGGTGGGGTGCGAGCTCCGGTGGTGGCCATGGGGTGCGAGCTCGCGCGGTATGCCAGCGATGTCAGGGTGTATGCATGGTCCTTCTCGGGTTGCAGGTGTGTCCGCTGGCAACGACGGCACGGCGTCCCTCTCTTCGGCGATGCGAAGTGTCGTTGGTCGTCGGAGTGGTGGCTAGAGTTCGCGGATGTCGGTGGCGACCTTAGAAGGTGGACTGCGCGAGCAGCTCTTTGGCGAGCGTTGTGGCTTATCCCCTCGGTCTGGGGCCTATCTTGGGGACAACGGGCGGGGAAGAAGACGGGGAAAACCCTTTACCATAGGTCTCTGGGGCCGCCGATGCTGCTACCTTCTTCGTCACAGGGCTCCGGGTGAAAACCCTTTACCATAGCTCTCGTTGGTCGTTACCCTCTTGGGGGCGTCGTTGTGGATCTCTGACTCATCCTGATCTTGGCTACTTGACTTCGGTGGCAAGTTTAGGTTCTTCGCGGTTTTTCTTGCTTATTTTGATCTGCTTTATAAAAGGGATATCCCCTCCACATTGTATCTGTTCTGCCAAGTTGTTTGCCGTCGTTGTCGTCGCTCTGGTGACCATACTGAGGCGACACCGCCACTATAATGCTTGCCTCGGCCTCCTCTTTCGAACAACGCCCATTTTAGGTAGGCCGCATCACGCTACCTCGCGCGCCCTAGGTCGCTCTCCAACGCCGCCAGCCTCCGGTCAGCCACTGTAGCTAGCCCCTCTTATATGCATCCGGGATTTCTCCGAATTAGGGTTTGGACCCCTCGGAACTCGTTTAAAATGATCAAGCATCCTTAGGGTTTTAATTTCATTTGTGTATTTATTTGTGTATTTTTGTATAAATAATATGTATATTTGTGTATGAATCCAAGTCCACTTGAATGTTTACTCTCCTACTCTAGATAATATTATTGTTTTAGAAACTATGGATCCACTTAGTAGAAACCTTGAAGAAGAAGAAATAATGGAGAACATTATTGATGAGGACACCTCACAATATCTGAACTTGGAGGGACATGATCACAGCTCAAGTAGTCATGGAGAAGATGAAGACTCCGGTGAACGCAATTTAGTGATTACAAAGTCCGGCGAGGTATATGCATTGATTAAGCCTCTGCTGACTTCCACCAACAATCTTCTTCTACATGTATTAATTAACGCTTCTTTCTTCTTTTAGCCCTCTGGATCGACCAGCCAGCAACCATCTTCTTCTATGAAAAAGAGCAAGCGAGGCGCGAGCCATCGGTTGAAAGATCGTGCAAAGTTCACGATCGAAGCAGTCCGTGTTGATGGCAGGCCGATGGAGCCCAAGAAGGCCGCAGACAAATTTGTACATCAGGCTGGAGTTCTTGTTAGGGACCAAATCCAATCATAATTGAATATTGGAATAAGCCAAAGAAGGGCGAAGGTACCTTTGTCGATGAAAGATCCAAATAAACGCTTTGGAATTCGTTGTTGGTAAATATCACCCTTCCGCCAGAGGAGGATGAAAACAAACCGGTTATAAAGGAAAAGGTCAAAGAGTGGACTCTAAAGAAGATGGCTGACGCTTCAAGAATCGGAAGAAAAATTGAACAAATTTGTCAAAGCTCATGAGACTCCAAATTCAAGACGCATATTATGCGAAGATAAGACCTCACTGGCCCGAATTTGTGGCATATAAGGAAGGTGCTATAGCTAAAACGAGGTCAGAAACCAATACGCTAAATGCCCAGAAGAAGGAATATCACCAGAGGACGGGGTCAGGTGGCTACATATCTCAGAGGCCTAAGTGGGAGGAAGTTGAGAAGGCCCTGCGCGCTAGAGGGATCACACCCTAGACAGATGGGTGGGACCTATGTGCAAAGACTTGGTTCTACGGAATCGGGGCAAGGTTGGACCCAGAAACAGGATCGTGTATCTTCCCAACACTCCTTGCCAAACCCGTCACTGAACTCATCACGGCATACGAGGAAACAGCCAGACCTTCCATCCCGACAGAGAATGACCAGCTCACACGCCATCGGTAAAAAGAACACCCTAGACATGCACGAGGCAGGGGTATGGCGTGGAAGGATGGGTTTGCGAGTGGAGCGACTCTTCATGATGGCGCGAAGAAAAGAAAAGGAGCGGATGACACAGATAGAACATGCACTTGTGGCGCTGCAGCGCAAGTGAATGCAATGAGCCATCAAGCTACCGCCCATCTCAGCGCACGAAGAGCCTGCATTGAAGCTGCCGGCGCCGGACTCAAGGAAAAGCAGCGTAGCTTCCACGGAGAACGTGTAGCCCACGCTTGAAATGGCGGGTCCTCGATACCCCGTGGATGAGATCACGGAGAGCGAACACGCTGAGCTGCATGTGAGATTAATGGGCTTATCCATTAAGGTTCCGGTCGGCTATGCCTTACCTCCTGTAGCTGGTGGAACTTACCACTGCTGACCGATTCCAGATGGCTATGCTATTGTCGGGGTGGATGAGGTTGTGAAGGAATATGAGGAAGCACAGCTTGACCATGCTACAGGTGAAGGGGAAACTCAACTCAAATTTGCAGCGAAAACAACCATTCTTTGGAAGAAGGAACACATCGTGCTTCCAAATTGGAGGCCACTGGCACCCCCGCCGGCGTCATATCCGGCGCTTCAGCCATCTCCTGCGCG
Organism: Avena insularis; assembly: GCA_023614405.1. Lineage (NCBI taxonomy): Eukaryota > Viridiplantae > Streptophyta > Magnoliopsida > Poales > Poaceae > Avena > Avena insularis. The sequence continues at coordinate 287,442 of JAJUPC010000226.1, forward strand.
GCAGCCATCTCCGGCGCGCGAGCCATCTCCGGCGCGCCAGCCATCTCCTGCCCATCAGCCATCTCCGGCGCTTCAGCCATCTCCTCAGCGTAAGCGGAAGAGCACGGCCACGAAGAGCATCACTAGCACTGCCACAAAGAAATCTGCAGGAAACCGTACGCCAAAGAGTTCAAAAAACTACGTCCCGCAGCCTTCCGCCAAGCCATTGCCGGTTTTACCATGGAATCGCAGCGATGAGGAGACCAATAGGATCTCGGAAGAAGAGGTCAAGAAATTCTTTGCACCTAGATAGGCCGAGCCAAAGGAGAAAATAGATCCGGTGATGGTGGAGAAGTTTTACAATAATCTTTTGAAACCTGAAACCCCACTTGTGCCGGACTACGAGCGCCAGATTTTGAAGGGGGATGCAAGGCGCCATAGGGAGACTGAAAATAGCAGTCGTGCGGCACCCCAGAAAACAGTTCCCATGCTCGGAGAGCAGGAAAACCAATCATGCGCCCCGCTCCAACTGTTCAACACACAGGACGCTCCTCCCGTAAATGATTACGAGGCAGAGCTACAAAGAAAGGCCAATGAGATGGGGATGACTTACATTGCATACTTGAACATCATGGGAGACAACTTGCCCAAATGCGATGCCAACCCCATACAGCCATGGAAGTATGGGAAGAATCTCGTCAAGAAAGAGGAGCTCAAGAATCTACCAACAAAGATGCGAAGATTGCACAAGTGGTACCTTGATTTCTGCAAGACGAGAAAGGAAGAATAGATCACGGCGCATATAAGAGATGAGATTTTCTTGTGCGGAGACGACGAGATCGACTTCAACATTCAAGACTTGCATTTTCTATTCAATTAGAAGGAACTCGATAAAGCTGCCATCAGCCTTTATTGTGTGTAAGTACTATTTCTGTAATTTATATCTCATCTCATTCACTTCATTAATTGCATGTATATATATGCTCACCATATATGTATATACTATTATGCAGGAAAAAGGTTATGGAATGCATGAAAGGAGGCCCTTCTGACATTGGGTTCGTTGACCCAAATAGAGTTCATGAAGAAGTGGTAAGAACCAAACCCGGGCAAACAGAAGATTACTTGCTAAGGTCTTTACTGAGACAACAAACCAAAAGGGAAATACTATTGCCTTACAACTTCTCGTGAGTACTGTTACCCTCTCTTGTACACATTCTGTTTTGGCTTACTCAATGTTAAGTGTAACTGATGATGAGTTATGCGTGCGTAGGTTCCACTTTATTCTGCTAGTCATTCAACCCGACTCAGGAAAAGTCCTTGTCATGGACTCGTTAAAAAGAAAAGAGATATGGGCGACTTTACAGAGATGCTCCGAGGTAATTTCAATCATATTATCGCACTAGATCGGCAACTTTCATGACAACAAGTAATTAATTACTCCTTTATCCATTTTCTTTGCGGACAGTGGTTTGGAAAAGGTTCACGGTAGGGCCGTTGGTGAATGGTAATAAGAACTAAAATTTGTAGACCAAAATGTAAGTAATACTAGCTAGCTAGGTCTGCGTATCTCTTTGATTCTGCTTACAATTCCATTATATCATGCTTTATTGATTACTATTTTGATTGAACTCTATTCTCGCAAAGCGCGCATCGTGACACGGCAATAACTTATGTGGGTACTATGTTTGCGAGTTCATTCAATAACACGATATGTGCGACGTGTCAAGCCGCACTAGAACAACTTAGAGTAAGCAAACAAAGTACACAACATTATTTTATTACCATCAATTGTGTTGAGTTTTATTCTTATATATATATTGACCACATTCTTCATATATATTCAGATCGAACGGATGCGGGACCAACTCCTACCATTTGAACGCATACGAGCCATTCAAGAGGAATTGGCGGGTTCATACTTGATGAGGTCGCCACGCGGCAGAGAACTCTTTAGATATCCACCAAAATAAACGTTGTATATATGCTTGAACGTGTTTGTCTTGTACTTGATGCTTCAACGTTTACGGAGAATACCACACAATGACGATGTTGTGTATAATAATAGTTGCTTAATTATTCATGTACTCGTATGTACCGATGATGATGTATGTGTATACCGCTCCCAATCGATTCCCCTCCCCCTCCCCGCCCCTTGCCGCCAGTAATACGCCTTAAGCAGGGTAGGGCAGAACTTCTGCATGGCGTAGATTTAGGCTGCTTTTCGCCGTGCGAAAATCTTTAACACCGGTTCGTGTTACGAACCGGTGTTAAAGGGGGGTCCCTGAGCGCTGCGCCAGCCCCACGTGCGCCACCCTTTAACACCGGTTCATATAAGAACCGGTGTTAAAGGGGGGGCCCTCTAACACCGAACCCTCAACAACGGTTCTACAACCGCTGTAAGAGGGCCCTCCAAACCGGTGTTAGAGGAGGGGGTGTGCACTAGTGTAAAATAAACAAGCGATGCAACAATTACAACTAATGCGGAAGAATCGGCATGATCATGATATGATGCATGACATGGCAAGTTAATGATGCAAAATATGTCAAAAAGGTATTAGAGGCATATCACATTGATGATTGATACATTAGAAACATATCTTGATTTTTGATGTTCCATGCTTGTTTAGTATCTACTTTGCTTTGCTTTGTCTACACTTTGAGGTGTTTTTATATGTTTTTCTGGACTAACCTATTAACAAGATGCCACAGTGCTAGTTTCCTATTTTCTTCTGTTTTGGCTCCAGAAAAGGCAGAAAATCAATATTCTCAGAATTGGACGGGACAAAAACCAAAGTCAATATTTTACTGTGGGGAACACAGAGCCAGAATACGAGATGGAGCAGAGCCACTAGGGGCCACAACCCCTAGCCACACGTTTTGACCTAGCCCGCGCCTGGCGGTGTGGCCACCCTGGCTGCCCCCTGCCTCGCCTCTTCGCCTATAAAGACCCCCCGATACCAAAACACTATAGCCGCCACCACAAACGTCCCTAGATTGGGGGATCTGAAGCGCTTCCCGGAACCCTGCCGGAGGGGAGATCATCCCGGAGGCCTTCTACTTCATCATGCCAGCCTCCGGTATGAAGTGTGAGTAGTTCCACCTTGGACTACGGTTCCATGTAGTAGCTAGATGGTTGTATCTCCTCCTTTGTGCTACCATGTTTAGATCTTGTGAGCTCCGTTCATGATCAAGATCATCTATTTGTAATCATGCATGTTGTGTTTACCGGGATCTGATGGATATTGAGATTACTATGTCAGATTGATTAATGGTTTTGTATTATTGATTCTATCATGTCTGTGTTGTTTGAGATCTTGCATGCTCTCCGTTTCTAGTAGCTATCTTGGCCAAGTAGATGCTAGAGACTCCAAGAGGGGGTATTTATGCTCGATAGTGGGTTCATGCCTCTATTTAATCTAAGGGAAGTGATAGAAATCTCTAAGCTTGTAGATGTGTTGTTGCCACTAGGGAGAAAACAACGGTCTCTTGTTCATGGAACAAGTGGATTATTTACCTTACACACTTTTCTTAAAGCAAGTTATCCGTTGCTTGCAACTTAATACTGGAGGGGGTTCGGATGATAAACTCAAGGTGGATTACTAGTCATAGATGCAGTTGGATGGAGGTCTATGTATCTTGTTGTATTACCCAATTGAATCTCATAGGATGATGAATGTCTAGTATTGCATTGTTATGCCTTGCTTAGTCCTGTCAATTGCCCTGCTGTAATTTGTTTACCCAACATGCCATGTTTGTTTATCTTAAGGAGAACAACTCTAGTGAACTATGGACCCTGGTCCAATCTTTACCATTCATACATCTCCCATTGTTACTTTTTACTTTCTGCAAACCACCATTACCTTCCACACCATACAGTTAATCCTTTGTTTTCAGCAAACCGGTGAGATTGACAACCTCACTGTTCGTTGGGTAAAGTCTTAAGTTTGTGTTGTGCGGTTTTCCAAGTTGCTAGCAACACCTTTGAGTCATTTCCTTCCTCCTACTGGTTCAATAACCTTGGTTTCTTTCTGAGGGGAGACTTGCTGCTATGTTCATCATACGTTCTTTTGGGGTCTCCCAATAAAGCTCTACATTGATCTTAGCGCATCAAGCTATTTTCTGGTGTTGTTGCCAGGGAGGCTAAGGACGTCTTCACAAGGGGAGTCCTTCACAACCTTTATCTTTACTTTGTTTTTTTTGCTTGGTTTTTTTTGCTTGGTTTTGTTTGCCTCTTTTTATCAAAATCTCCAAAAAGTTAGTTTAGTCTGGTTTGCTTTCTCTTATCAAAAACACAACAAAATTAGTTTCTGCTCTAGTTACTACCATGTTTGGTTTTGGTCAAATCCATGTGTCACCTATGGAAAGGATCTTTACTTTCAAGCAAGAAAGTGAAGAGAGTTTCAATGAAAATTGGTCTAGAATCTCTGATTTACAAATAAAAATTGAGCCTAAGATGAGTCTTAGCTTGGTTATAATAGTTTCTACCATGGTATTGATCTTTGTTATAGATATTCTTTGGATGCGGTAGCTCAGAAATATATTTTTCAATGTACTGAGGATGAATCTTTGGATGCCATAAAGAAGTTGATTATAATTTATAATATGCCTAGCAAGTCTGATTCTTCCTTTATAAACATCTATGCTAGGTTAAACACTCTTGAGACCTGTATTGTTGCTTTGAAAGATTGCTATAACATGCTTAGAGAGCACCATGATTATGTTCCAATAAATTCCGATCCTTCAAAATGGTTTCCTACAATAAAAGTTGCTATAAATAGTGAAACTTTTGATGCTCGTTGTGATATCATGTCTGAGTTTTGCCTTATGCCTAAAGATATCTATGAGTCTCTGATTCTTGGGGACTTTCTGAAGGAGGAGAAGAAATATCTCTTACCAATAATACAACTTTATTACCCATTGGAATAGATGAAGGTGTGTTTCCAAAAATCTCAGGGAAAGTGGTGTCTACTGATTATCTTGTTATTGAATCTGTAGGAAAAGGACAGATTACGCTTGGAAGATCCCTGTTGAAACACCTTGGAGCAATAATAGATGTGGGAAAAGGCATTATGCATTTTGCATCTCCAATAAGCAATCATATATTCCCTAAAGAGAAGAAGAGAGGTAAGAAAGATAGGAGCAAGAAAGTTGGTGTTAATGCTTCTTCATTTGAAAATACTTGATTCTTGCTTCTTGTGCCTAACTTAAAGGCGTTAAAGAAAAGTACTTATTGGGAGATAACCCAAAAGTTTTCTTGAGTCTTGGAAGTTATTACCTCTGTAATAACCTCTCCTTATCCTTTTTATTTGCTTTTTGTGCCAATAATAACCTCTAATGAGAGGGAAGTAAGATTTGGGGAGTTGTTGTCCCGGAACATATTTTTGTGCTCCACCGTAAACATTCGTGTGAAATCTCTATAAGTCGGATTTAGCTGATATTTTCTGAATAAAAACCCCAGTATGTTAGCTAACTTTCGTTAGTTCAACACGCTTTGATTTGAGCAATAGAAGGTCTTTGAAAAAATCAGTTTCTACCTGCTGGTCTGTTTTGACAGATTTATGTCATTATTTGCATTGGCTTCTTATTGATTCCTTTTGGGGTTCTTTTTTGGGAAATTGAGCTTTTTGAGGGAATTGCTACAGTAGATTGTGTTTTTAGTGAAAGTTTTTCTGTTCTAAAGCTAAACCCAAAGGTCTATTATCTTTTGAATACACTAATGTTGCTAATGAAGATTGTGTGAAGTTTTGTATGAAGGAAAATTTTCAGGTGTAGAGAAAGAATGATGTAATGAGATGAAGAATAGACAAAAGCTCAAGCTTGGGGATGCCACCCTGTGTCACCCCAAGAAATATTAAAGAGGTACAAGCGTCAAAGCTTGGGGATGCCCAAGGCATTTCCTTCTTCATTAATAAAAATCTCAGGTCTTTCTAGAGACTTTGTTTTTATTGTTTCATGCACTGTTGTGTTGTTCTTGGAGCATCTTAGTTTTCTTTTACTTTTCTTAGTTTGCTTGAATAAAGTAGTTTGGACCCCCGATCTCGCTGTTGCTTCAAATAAGTTGATTGGTGTTGGAGAGGAGTAGAAAGTTCTTGCTTGAATAGTACAAGAGGAGCTTGCTTTGACTGTGACTTAGACTTTATCATGCCATGCTAGATGTTGTTTTGACCTTATGCTTAGTGATTATTGTTGTAGCATGACTTGTTCCAAACAATTGGGAATGCTTAGTGTGCATTGAAGGAATCATGCGTTGTTTTAGCATACAAAAGCATAGTATTGTGGTATTCTCCTTTGATGCTTTATTTGGGTTGACTTGCCACATGCTCACACCATGTTATGACTATGAACCAATCACCATAGCCTCTATGATCATTTAGTCATTGACTTGTAGTACCACTTTATGCTTTGATTAGTAATGTTTTTTCGCTCTGCATGATTATGACCATTATTGCTCTCTTAGTTGGTCGCTCCCAGTCTTTTGCTAGCCTCCACTTGTATGAGTAAGCTCTACTCATGCATCCAACTCCCAAGAAACCAACTTCTTCCAAAGTGTCCACTATAAATTCCTATGCATGGTGTGTTACACCATTCCAAGTATATTCTTGTTTTCATCTATCTTCCAATTAAAAAGTCTCTTTGTTATGTGAAAACTTAGTGATTAAGGCTCTCACGAACTTGATGGCACACTTTATTTTTCTTGCCCCTAATAAACTTGAACCATTGTGTCATCTATGTTGTATATGCTTGCACGGGGAACGCTTTCAACATTGCACTTGTACATTGTACTCAGTTAATATCATGCTCTTTTGTCTATGGATGTCATCGGTGTGAAATGAAAGGGGAGCTTGTAAGTTCATGGAGTTATGTATGTGTGTTATAGAAATGCCTGGGCCGCTAGCCTGAGCCATGCATAATCATGGTGGACACTTGCAGCATCACCATAGTTAGGAATCTATGAAGCATTCTTATTATATAATAAGAGATAGAGAAGGAGATTGAGAAAAAGAAAAAATATGAGAAAAGAGGAAAGAGAGGAAAAAGCACCATATTCCCATGGTAAATAAGAAGATTGTTGAGATTCTCATTGTCTGCTTGTCTTGTCATTTTGATTATGGGATAGCTCCTGTATCATTTGCAAGGGGTACCCCGTTGGCGGTTCTCTATGATATACATGAACTTACTATGACAAGAACTTGCAAATAAACTTGAGTAGCATGAGGAGCGTCCCTCGTATTCAAGGAACATGAGATTGCCAACTCATACTTTGTCAAGAATATACTCCATAGTTTGTTCACTTTAACCTTAATCACTTCAAGATGCTGATTGTAACACCACGGTTCTGAAAAGACTGTAGGTTCTATGTGACATGCCAATCCCCGGATCAGTTCATTGGCTCAAAATAGAATAAATACGAATAACATAGCAAAATATCCGTGTATCATAAATAACGAAGGATCCAGAGTAACATTTATTACAATAAATCTTATCTCTAGGCTATCTCAACTTATTCAAGTAGCAACATAAATAAAAAACTCCTCCATTCTTCAAATTGCCCACAAGTGAACAATTGCCGAGTAGAGTACCGACCTAATCGATCACTCAAAATCTGAATATCCTGCAACATGAAACGTAGCAGTCCTGAAAGGTCTATACATGGAATGTATGGCAAGTAGAGCTATTAAAGGAGACAATAAACCTAGCATCTACATGCATATTTGGCAAGTGGAGCTGTGGCTAGATTGCATTTTCAAATACCTTTGTCCTACTTTCATAAACAGTTTTTGACTTTCTTTGAGAAGATCCCAAATAGATTAACCCATCAACATGAAAGCAATTAGGAAATTAAAATGAGCGAGAAACATGTCATGAACTCAATATCAAGCAACTCAGATGTCCATAACCGGGGACACGGCTAATTGATTAGATATACACCCTGTAGGGGTCAGTATATTTTACCCATGTGACTTGGCTAGCCCAACTCATACCACCACTCTCATATTGGGTGATGATAGAGAGAAGTCCAATAAGGGACCATTCAGGAAGTATCCCCAAAACCCGACACGCACCATACCAATCTACCAAAATTCTACATCTCTCGCTACGTGGGTTTGAGTTGCCACAACCTACTACGTCCAGCCAACCGCCCATTTCATTATAGGAACATGGTTGTACATGTAATCTCCCAAATGAAGAAGCAATCATTTTATCTTGATACCTGGGTGCCTTTCTGCAATGATACCACCAAAACTTATCAATCCCATCGCACCCAGGAGTTTCATTGATTATGTTGTTTTTACTTTTTGCAAACCAACACTTTTAGAAACAACTTTCAGTGATGTAACCCAGCCCTCGTTCATCATAGCTTGGCTAAGAACATCTACCAATGGTGGCTCAACTACAAGAGATACCTACCACATAATAGGATATAGCATAGCGATAGTAATACCTAACATGCAACTACAAAATACACCACAATGCATTGAAAAATAGTAGGACAACAATCATGAACAAATTAGCATCTACTTGCCTTGGCTATAGTGGTCGCAGGAACAATCCTCACACGAGCAAGCGTTGCACTCGTCACAATCTACACGATACAATTGCAACACATAAACAATCCAAACACAACCATAGATAAATGCACAAATGCATGCATGTCTTGTAAATGCAAGTCTCAATATAATATAGGTGCTCTCTTCTGTATAAGAGTACTGATGATATACAAGGATTAATTTTGATGCATTGAAAACAATTGATAAGAAAATAGTGCTCCAAATAATGGATTCTAAGGCAAATAATAATCTCAGGTTGTGTACTGTGTGGTTAAATTAAATCTGGGATAAATGCCCACTGCATAGAAAAGCTAATTTGTGACCAGGGCTAACTGGAATCACTCAAAAAGGACTTACAGAACTTTTTGAATAATTAAAATACTCCAGAAAGCCTTTTAATTGCTTCTGAAATTTTAAGTACTGTAAGGCTACCTTTTTAATTCATAAACAGATTCCACTTGTTCTGTTGTTTCCATAGACATATTATTTGTAATTTTTTAGGCAGTACATGATTTACTATGATTTTATTACTCTAATTAGGCCATTAATCTATTTAATTAATCACGGCAAAACCTTACCGCTAAAGTCTAAACTAACGGCACAACATTGTTCTACGTGAAATTATGAATCCAACGATACCTCATTTGCAATTTTTGGACGTGTAGATTAATTTCTATAGATTTTACAAGTTTTACTTAATTTCTGCAAAAATTAGCCTATTTAATTAAACTGAAAAAGGCGCTGGTCAAACGCTGACTCAGCGCTGACTGAGCGGGTTGAATGGTCAGCGGTTGTCGGTCAAAGCCGATCTGGACCGTTCGTCCTAGATTCGACGGCTGAGAACGCGCGGGTGGGGTGCTCACCGGCGGCGGCGGCGGTGGTTGGCGGTTGCGGTGGCTCCGGCGAGGTTCGATGGTGACGAGGTGGCGTACGGCGTGCAGGGGTCGACGACGGTCCTCAGGGTGGCATCGGAAGTGCTCCTCGCATCCTCGAGCAGCGGCAGTGGCGAACCAAAGGCGCGGCGACCGACGTCTATCTCCGGCAAGGTCGGCGAGGCTCTGTGCGCAAGGGAAACCAGTCGAGGCTAGTCAGGCGAGCTCGGGGAAGATGTCCAGGGAAAAAGGGGGGCGAGGGGGTGGCCAGTCGCAGCGAGGAAGCTCCTTACCGAGCAATGGCGGCGGTGGCGATCCCCAACTCCGGCGACCAATTGCCGATTCTTGGCGGCGCGATAAGCTAGGGTTCCAAGGGGGTTCGATAGAGGACTTCAAGAGCTATATGGCAAGGCAAGCGGGGGTGCGGGGCTCGACCGAAATCGCGTGGAAATCAGCCTCGATGTCTGTGTCCAGCACGAGTTGTGGCAGCGCCAATGACAGTGGGCCCCTATCGGCGTGAGAGGGGCAGGATGGCCAGCTGCTGGCGCATGGGCGCTGGAGCCTGGCTGCCGCCGCTGTTAGCTGCGATTGGGCCCAGGTGAGCAGCAGGCTGGGCAGGCTGGCGCCTGGCGTTTGATTTCTTTTTTTAATTTTTTCCTTCAGTGAACAGTTAACTGAATCTAAGGGGTGAGACTGTCTGTCTGAAACCTGAAACTGAAATTTTCTAAAACTTCAACAGGCCATAACTTTTGATCTACACATCCAAATGAGGTGATTCAAAGTGCTACAGGTTCGTGCTGGAACCCTCTATGCATCTGTGTGTTACAATTTTCCAAACAACAACTTTTCAGCATATGCAAAGTTAAAACCAAGCTAGTTTGTGTATGTGACAATAGGCAAATTCAAGTGGTGTTTTGGCAAAAGCTTTCAAAACTGAATTTTTTGCAAGTATGAATATGATGCAATGACATGTATGATATGCAGTACCAATTCTAAAAATTGGGATGTGACAAGACTAACCCCTTAAGATGAATCCCGTCCTCGAGATTCGGCGTGGCTAGCAAATAGGTGTGGGTGTTCCTCTCGGAGGTCATCCTCTCGCTCCCAAGTGGCTTCCTATTCGGTGTGATGGCTCCATTGCACCTTGCAAAATATGATCATCTTGCTACGGGTAAACCTCTCTGTTGTATCCAATATCTTGACCGGTTTCTCCTCATAGGTCAAGTCACTCTCCAGCTGAACCTCCTCTAGTGGCACGGTGTCTCTCAACGGTGTATCCACCATCTCCGGATGGCACTTCTTCAGTTGGGACACATGGAACACGTCATGAGCAGCGGATAGAGCCTCTGGCATCTCCAACTGATATGCAACTTCTCCCTTGCGTGCAAAGACCCGGTATGGTCCTATAAACCGAGGTGCCAGCTTACCCTTTATTCCAAATCTCTTTATCCCACACAGTGGTGATACTCTGAGGTACGCTCTATCACTGATCTCATACACCACTTCCTTACGCTTGGTGTTAGTGTAACTCTTCTATCTCGATTGTTCTACCTTTAGTCTGTCCCTAATCAAAGTGACCTTCTCCTCGACGTCCTTGATAAAATCAGGCCCAAATAGCTGACGCTCTCCTACTCCATCCCATAGCAATGGTGTCTGGCACCTTTTGCCATATAGCACATCAAAACAGTGATGTCTTGATGCTGGTTTGGTAGCTGTTGTTGTAGGAAAACTCGGCATAAGGCAAGTTATCATCCCAACTAGAGCCATGAGCCAAAGCGCAAGCTCTTAACATATCCTCCAAAATCTGATTCACCCTCTCTATCTGTCCATCCGTCTGAGGGTTGAATGTTGTGCTAAACTCCAACCTAGTTCCCAATGATTCGTGTAGCTGGCGCAAAAGTGTGATGTAAATTGGGTGCCTCTATCTGATACAATGTTCTTGGGAACTCATTGTAGGCACACAATCCTATCCAAGTAAATCTTGGCTAACCTCGCACTCATGTAGGTGGTCTTCACTGGTATGAAGTGGGCTACCTTGGTCAAATGGTCGACCACTACCCAAATAGAGTCGTATCTAGACCTGGTCCTTGGCAATCCTATGATAAAATTCATTCCCACTCTATCCCACTTCCAATCTGATACGGCCAATGGCTATAGAAACCCTGATGGCTTCTGGTGTTCCGCCTTCACTCGGCTGCATACATCACATAAGGCAATATGCTCGGCGATATATCCCTTCATGTTGTTCCACCAAAATTTGTCCTTCAAATCCATATACATCTTTGTATTACCCGGATGTATGGGATATGGTGAGTCATGAGCTTCCTGTAGAATTAGTTTCCTTATCTCCGGATCGTTGGGCACACACAAACGATCTCCATACCACAAGGTTCCCTGCTCATCCTTGCGGAATTATTTTGCTCCATCCTCCTTCATCTTTTACTTTATCACCGCTATCTCCTCGTCATCTACTTGAGCTTTCCTAATCATGTCATGTAGCGTTGGTTGGACTTACATTGCTACCAAATATCCCTCGGACACTACCTCCAGTCTAAGCTCCTTGAATTGCTTACACAAATCCTCGGGTAATTCCCCAACAATCAATCCATTTGCATAGACCTTCGGGCTTGGAGCATCCGCTATCACATTGGGTTTTCCTGGGTGATATTACAGATTAAGATCATAGTCCTTGATAAGTTCCAACCATATCCTTTGCCTCATGTTCAGTTCCATCTGTGTGAATATGTACTTCAAGCTCTTGTGGTCAGTGTACACATCGCAGTGTTTTCCCATCAGATAGTGCCTCCATACCTTGAGCGCATGTACAACCGACGCTAACTCCAAATCATGTGTGGGGTAGTTCCTCTCATGGTGTTTAAGTTGTCGCGCAACATATGACACCACTCTCCCATCTTGCATTAGCACACTTCCAAGTGCCTGTCGAGATGCATCATAGTACACTTGGAAATCCTTCTGAAGATCAGGTAAACATAGAACAGGTGTGGTCACTAGGCGACGCTTCAGTTCCTGAAAGATAGCTTCACACACCTCTGTCCACTCAAACTTCTTCTCCTTCTTCAGCAGTTCCTTCATTGGTTTCTCGATCTTGGAGAAATTCTCTATGAACCTCCTGTAGAATCCAGCAAGCCCCAAAAACTCCGAATATCACCCACATTCTTGGGCGCTTCCCATTCAGTAACTGGCGACACTTTGCTTGGGTTAACAGAAACTCCTTCTCCTGACACCACATGTCCAAGAAATTCAACAATGTTCAACCAAAACTTGCACTTGCAAAATTTGGCATACAGCTTATGTTCCCTCAGCTTCTCCATAATTAGTCGCAGATGTCTCTCATGTTCAGCATCATCCTTGGAGTATATTAGTATGTCATCGATGAACACCACCACGAACTTATCCAAGTACTCCATAAACATCTTGTTCATCATGGTCATGAAATATGTCGGAGCATTTGTTAGTCCAAAAGACATAACCGTATACTCATATAAACCATACCTAGTGGTAAAAGCAATCTTGGGAATGTCCTCCTCCCGAATCTTCAAATGGAAATAGCCCGATCTTAGATCAAATTTTCTAAAACACCTTTTTTCCTTCCAATTGATCAAACAAATCCTTTATGTTTGGCAAGGAGTATTTGTTCTTGATGATCACTTCATTCAGCGAGCGATAGTCCACCACTAACCTATTGTTATTGTCCTTCTTTTCCACAAACAAAATAGGTGCACCCCATGACGACGAACTGGGCTGAATAAATCCTTTGTCCAACTGCTCTCTAAGTTGTTTCTTTAATTCCTTCAGCTCATCCACATCCATCTTGTATGGCCTCTTTGCTATGGGTCCTGTTCCCGACATCAGGTCGATGAGAAACTCCACATCCCTGTCCGGTGGCATCCCTGGTAGCTCCTCTGGAAACACGTCGGGGTACTCCCTTATTACAGGCATTGTATCCATGTTAACCCCCTTAAGAGAATTCAACTTACACCTTCCCAGTCGTACCAACGACTTGAACCTAATTCTCTTACAATCAGGGGTTTTGAGCGAAACCGCTCGTTGTGCACAATCTATGTGTCCCTCGTGCATAGACATCCAATCCATGCCTAGTATTACATCTAGACGTTGTGACTCGAAGGATTACCAGATGTGCAATAAAATTGTGTGCTCCAATCCTCACAGTTAAGTCGCGGCATCCCGCAATAGCTATCATTTCCCCTCCAGGTGAGCTTACTCTAATAGACCCTTTTAGAGACTCCATAGGTAACTTATACTTATCCACAAATGCCCTTGATATGAATGAATGCGATGCACCAGTATCGAAAATAATAAGTGCAGTGTGGGTGTTGATTGGAAACATACCAACCACAAGCTCAGGCTCATCTGGGATCTCCTCCACATTCATGTGGTTCGCTGTGGCCTTCTGGTTGGTGCCTCGCTTCAGTCCCTTCTTCTCTGGACAGTTGTCTGCATAATATCATGTTTTGTTGCACTTTAAGCATATCACTTTACTCAGGTCCTTCTTCACATAGTTGCGATCACGGTTGCAGTCATGTCCATTGTGTCCTCCAGAATGGTGAGTGTGTCCTCCCTTGTGGCTATGGCTGCTGCTCTTGTGATTCTCATGGCGATGTCCATTGCTTCCATGGTTGTGGCGGTCATGGCTTCCATGGCACCCATAGTCACTCCCTCCATGCTTGGAGTATCCATCATAAGAAGTGCGAGACTTGTGGTGAGATACAGGTGGTGGTTTTTGTGCTTTCTCTTGTGATTCTCCACCTGTTTATGCTTTCCCTCCAAAATTCTGGGCTTGTCCATAAGCTCCTGAAAAGTGGAGCAATAGACCACAGACAATTGCAGTGAGAGCTCATCACTGAGGCCATCCAGGAACCTCTCTCTCCACTTGGAATTAGTGTCAACATCCTCAGGGGCATAACACGACAGGGTGTTGAAATCCTCTATGTATTCAACCACAGTGCATTTGGTCTGGCGCAAGTTGCGGAACTCCTTCTTCTTCAGACTCAGAACCCCTGAAGAGACATGGTTGGTCTTGAAACCTTCCTCAAACATGGCCCAAGTAACCGTGTCCAGCTGGTTGGTAATCTGGAAAGTATCCCACCATGAAGCAGCTGGTTCCTCGAGTAGGTGAGCAGAAAACCTCACCTTTTCAGCATCTGTGCATCTAACAGTTACCAGGTCCTTGTTCACCGAACGCAACCAGTCAAGAGCAAACATTGGTTCAGGTGCAGTAGAGAACTTTGCTGGCCTTATCCTCAGAAACCTTGCAAGTGCATCACCCTAGGCTGGTTGTTCCCGTTGTTGTTGTTGTTGTTCTTCTTCTTCTGGGCAACCATGAATTGGGTCATCACCTGGGCTAGATGTGCCTGGGCTTCCATCAGCTGCTCCATCTCAGTGGGTTGACGACGGGGAGGCATCTGCGGTTCAGCACAGGTAAGCTTAGAAAGATTCGATGACGAAATTAAGATTCTATCCATGCATTATGATCAAACAACAACAAAACATTCACATACAATCACGAGCAAGCATCACATCAGCAAACAAGCAAGCATGCACTGTTCTAGGGGTTATCCTCGCAGTATAGAGATACTGAAATAGTTTTAGAGGCGTCAGAAATAGTTACAAACTTAAACAGGCCAACAAAAGCATAAAGCAGAAATCTGCCGGAACAATCCAGCACTGTTCACGAATTTTTCTGCCTGCCCTAAACTCGTCAGAAAATTTAGCAGATTTTGGTGCTTATAGTATAGAGTGGTTCGGACCAAAACCTATTTTTACCAGTTACCGAAAAACATGAATTTTTTTACAGTACAGCAGGTTCAACAGAAATCTGTAGCAGGAAAACCACGAATCTCAACCAAAACTTTGCCATAACTCATTTATAAATTCACACAAATATTCCTGGAACTTTAGAGTACACAATAGAGAATCCTAAACACTTTAAACTAATAGCAACAAAGTTTTACATTGATCAAGGCCTTCAAACTAATGAAGTATCCTAACAAAGACTAATTGGTGGCCATCTAACTACTTCATGAAGAGGTTACAGTAGGTCCTTAAATTCATGCGTTGACGCTTCAGTCCACGAACCATCCATGGCGGTAGCATATACACCTCCCCTGAATCCTCGCTTGAGATCTCAAAATCCACCTCTTCGGGATCCTCTTCTTCTTCCTTATCCTCTACTGCAACAGCAACTGCTTCATCTCCTCCACCATCGCTATCTCCATCCTCCTCATCATCATCATCATCTTCATCTTCATCATCATTGTTCCCTCCGTCATCATCATCATCATCATTGCCATCATCTCCATTGTTGTCATCATCAGGTGGTGGATTCAATTGTGCTTGGAGAGCAACGATTTGAGCTTCCATATCAACAATGGTCTGATCCATTTCCATCACCACTTGGTTCCTCTCTTGGACAATCCCTTGCAGCTTCTCTATGGCCTGATCCTTCTCCTGGATGGTCCCATTCAGCTGTGCTATGGTCTCATCCTTCTCATGGACGGATTTATTCAGCTATTCTATGGTCTCATCCATGCCAATAAGCGCTTGCTCCATGACATCCACAGCGGTGTGTAAAGTATCAATTTCCTATCCTTGGACCACTAGAGCGTTGCTGGCAAAATCAGCTATCTCCTTTATCTGCATCACTTTCTGAGCTAGGACACCATTCTCCACCTCCATATCCTCCATGTGCCTCCGAAGGGGTGGCATGTTGTTCCTGTTGCCTGGGTGATCACAAGGTTCCCATTCTCATCACGCCATCCATAGTCACGGTAAGGGGAGTCTTCTGGCAGCAGATGTCGGTGAAGGTGGCACTAGCATGACAAAGCTTCATGCATAGCCAAGTTTACTCCGAGCTCCCAGTTGCAATACTTCTTGGTGTAGACCATATGCCCAGGGTTTGGCATGGCGAGATCTCTAGAGATGATAGTGGTGATCTGCCAGGTGTCCTCTCCATACCCATATTTATATAACCTTCTTCCCTTGAACATGGGCAGCGGCACGCCCAATGACTGTGAGAGCTGTCCCAACTGTCTTGCGAAGGGACTTGGTGAATCGATCCCAGCATAATCCGTCCTAACTTCTCCCATCTATAAATTAAAAGAGGGAAGTGTGAGAATAGCAATGATAAAGATTTACGAGAGTGAAAGGTATAAGATAAAAGACATAGTTAATATAAGCTTTAATAATTCTATGGCTTCCTATTCCAAACCTAGGTCATGATCCTACAGTCGACACATGGGCTCTGATACCATCTCGTAACACTACGGTTCTAAAAAGACCGTAGCTTCTATGTGACATGCCAATACCCGGATCAGTTCATTGGCTCACAATAGAATAAAGACAAATAGCATAGCAAAATATCCATGTATCATAAATAACGAAGGATCCAGAGTAACATTTATTACAATAAAGCTTAGCTCTAGGCTAGCTCAACTTATTAAAGTAGCAACACAAATAAATAACTCCTCCATTCTTCAAATTTCCCACAAGTGAACAAGTGTCGAGTGGAGTACCGCGACATAATCGATCACTCAGAATCTGAATATCATGCAACATGAAATGTACCAGCCCCGAAGGGTCAATACATGGACTGTATGGTAAGTAGAGATATTAAAGGAGACAATAAACCTAGCATCTACATTCATATTTGTCAAGTGGAGTTGTGGCTAGCTTGCATTTGCAAATACCTTTGTCCTACATGCATAAATAGTTTTTGACTTTCTTTGAAAAGATCCCAAATAGATTAACCCATCAACATTAAAGCAATTAGGAAATTAGAATCAGCGAGAAACATGTCATGAACTCAATATCAAGCAACTGATACGTCGGAAACGTATCTATAATTTTTGATGTTCCATGCTTGCTTAGTATCTACTTTGATTTGCTTTGTCCACACTTTGAGGTGTTTTATATGTTTTCTGGTACTAACCTATTAACAAGTTGCCACTATGCCAGTTGCCTGTTTTCTGCTGTTCTTGGTTCTAGAAAAGCTAGTAAGTAAATATTCTCGAAATTGGACGGGACAAAAGCCGAAGTCAATATTTCACCGAGGAGAACACGGAGTCCAGAGGAGAGACGGAGGGGAGCCACAAGGCGGCCGCCCCCAGGCGCGGGCCCACCCTAGGCCACGCTTGGGTAGGGTGTGGGCCCCCTGGCCGACCTCCTTCCTCGCCTCTTAACCTATAAGTAGCCCCCGATACCTAAACCCTAAGCACCCGATCAATATTCCACGAAACCATCTGTAGCCGCCACCACCATCGTCCCTAGACCAGGGGGATCTGAAGCTCTTCTTGGCACCTTGCCAGAGGGGAGATCATCCCGGAGGCCTTCTTCTTAATCATGCCAGCCTCCAGTATGAAGCGTGAGTAGTTCCACCTTGGACTACGGGTCCATGTAGTAGCTGGATGGTTGTATCTCCTCCTTTGTGCTTTCATGTCTAGATCTTGTGAGCTCCGTTCATGATCAAGATCTCATCTATTTGTAATCATGCATGTTGTGTTTGCGGGGATCCGATGGATATTGAGATTACTATGTCAGATTGATTAATGGTTTTGTCTTATTGATTCTATCATGTCAGTGTTGTTTGTGATCTTGCATGCTCTCCGTTGTTAGTAGCTATCTTGGCCAAGTAGTTGCTAGTGACTCCAAGAGGGGGCATTTATGCTCGATAGTGGGTTCATGCCTCTATTTAATCTAAGGGAAGTGACATAAATCTCTAAGGTTGTAGATGTGTTGTTGCCACTAGGGAGAAAACAACGGTCTCTTGTTCATGGAATAAGTGGATTGTTTACCTTACACACTTTGCTTAAAGCATTTGTCTGTTGCTTGCAACATAATACTGGAGGGGGTTCAGATGATATCCCAAAGTTGGACTTCTAGTCATAGATGTGGTTGGATGGCGGTTTATGTATCTTGTTGTATTGCCCAATTGAATATCATAGGATCATGATGAGTATTGCATTGTTATGCCTTGCTTAGTCCTGTCAATTTCCCCGCTGTAATTTGTTTACCCAGCATGGCATGTTTGTTTATCTAAGGAGAACACCTCTAGTGAACTATGGACCCCGGTCCAATCTTTACCATTGATACATCTTCCACTGTTACTGTTTACTTTCTGCAAACCACTGTTACCTTCCACACCATACAGTTAATCCTTGGTTACAGCAACCGGTGAGATTGACAACCTCACTGTTCGTTGGGCAAAGTCTTGAGTTTGTGTTATGCATGTCTCCAAGTATCTTGCAACACCTTTGAGACGTTTCCTTCCTCCTACTGGTTCGATAACCTCAGTTTCTTACTGAGGGAAGACTTGCTGCTGTGCTGTATCACACATTTCTCTTGGGGTTTCCCGACGAAGCGCTGTCAGGCGCCATCAACAAGTTTTCTGGCGCCGTTGCCGGGGAGGCTAAGGACGTCTTCACAAGGGGAGTCCTTCTCAACCTTTCTCTTTACTTTGTTTTTGGTTCGCTTAGTTTCTTTTGCTTGGTTTTGTTTGCCTCTTTTTATCAAAAACTCCAAAAAAATTAGTTTAGTTTCGTTTGCTTTCTCTTATCAAAAACACAAAAAAATTAGTCCTTGCTCTAGTTGTTGTTGCTATTGTCTTGCTCCACTTTTGCCAAATGAACTCTGCTGAGAACACCAAGTTGTGTGACTTCACTAGCACAAACAACAATGATTTCCTAAGCACTCCTATCGCTCCACCTGCTCCTGATGCTACCTTTTATGAAATTAAGCCTGCTTTGTTGAATCTTGTGATGAGAGAGCAAATTTCTGGTGCTAGTTTTGATGATGATGCTGCCCATCTCAATAATTTTGTTGAACTTTGTTTGATGCAAAAGTGTAAGGATGTAGATGGAGATATTATTAAGCTCAAGTTGTTTCCTTTCTCCTTGAGAGGAAAAGCTAAAGAATGGTTGCTATCCTTGCCTAGAAATAGTATTGATTCTTGGATTAAGTGCAAATATGCTTTTATTTGAAAGTACTACCCTCCTGCTAAGATTATATCTATGATATGTGATATTATGAAATTTAAACAACTTGATAATGAACATGTTGCTCAAGATTGGGAAAGAATCAAATCTTTGGTTAAGAATTGTCCCACTCATGGACTTACTGCTTGGATGATTATCCAGACTTTTTATGCAGGTTTGAACTTCTCTTCAAGAAACCTGTTAAATTCAGCTTCCGAAGGTACCTTTATGACCATCAACTTGGGTGATGCAACAAAACTCCTTGATAATATGATGGTTAATTATTCTGAATGGCACGCTGAGAGAGCTCCACATGGTAAGAAGGTAAATTCTGTTAAAGAAACCTCCTCTTTGAGTGATAAGATAGATGTTATTATGGCTATGCTTGTTAATGGGAAAACTCCTTTAGATCCAAATAATGTTCCCTTAGACTCTTTGGTTGCTCAAGAAGAGCAAGTTGATGTGAAATTCATTAGGAATAATAATTTTGGCAACAATCCTTATGGTAATAACTATAGGCCTTATCCTCCTAATAATGGAAATACTTATCATGGTAGATCTAGAATGCCTAGTGAAGATAGGATTCTAGAAGTTGAAAGATCCACTAAGAACTTCATGCAAATGAAATTTGAGAAAAACAAGATATTCACTAAAACTATGGAAGAACAATCTATTATCTTGAAAAATATTAGTCATCATCTTGAGAATTTGAATATAGAAATTCCTAGTTTACAGTCAAAAAATTTGAGTGCTGAGAAAAATATTTCCTCTATGTCTGAAGCACAGTCCTATTTGATTAATAAAATGGCTGCTAAACCTGAAACCATGGAAAGTACATTTGCTACTACTCATGCCATACAAGTTACTATTGATGAAAATGTTAGACTGTTAGCGCAACTACATGCTAAGTGGTAAAGGGAAGCTGAAATTGCTAGAAACAATAATGTGTGCACCATCACCACCAATATGGATGTCACTAAACTGCAAGAAGTCCCTATTCCTCCTCCTACAATACCTAAGGCCAATGAGTCTACTACTAGTGATGCTAAGTTTGATTTTGATCTTGATGGTTGTAATATTTCTGAAGTGATTATGTTCCTGCAAAATCTTGCTAGAAGTCCTGATGCTAGTGATATGCATGTTGCTTTCACCAAACACATTACAGATGCTCTTGTTAAAATTAAGGAAGAGAAGTTAAAACACAAAGCTTCTATTCCTAGGAAGATAGAAGATAGTTGGGAACCCATTATTAATATGCAAGTGAATGACTTTGATCTCAAAGCTTCATGTGATCTTGGTTCTAGTGTCTCTATTATGCCTATGAAGATTTATGAAATGCTTGATTTGCCACCTATGGAAGATTGTTATTTTGATGTCTCACTTAATGATAATGCTAAGAAGAAACTCATGGGGAGTGTTAATTATGTTCTCATTATGGTTAACAATGCTTATGTCCCTGTTGATTTCTATGTTTTGGATGTTGAATACAATTCTTCTTGTCCTATTACTTTGGGAAGACCTTTTGTTAGAACTGTTGGTGCCATCATTTATATGAAAGAAGGCAACATTAAATATCAATTTCCATTCAAGAAAGGTATTGAAAACTTCCCTATGAGGAGAGAGAAGTTACTTTTTGCTCCTCCTCTGAAAGCAAGGTTTGATGTTAATGCTTCTTCATTTGAAAATACTTCATTCTTGCTTCTTGTGCCTAACTTAAAGGCATTAAAGAACAGTACTTGTTGGGAGATAAACCAAGAGTTTTTTTTGAGTCTTGGTAGTTATTACTTCAGTAATGACCTCTCCTTATCCTTTTTGTTTGCTTTTTGTGCCAAGAATGACCTCTAATGAGAGGGAAATAAGATTTGGGGAGTTGCTGTCCCGAAACAGATTTTTGTGCTCCACGATAAAAATTAGTGAGGAGTCTCTGTAAGTCTGGTTGATTTGACAATTTACGAATAAATCCCCCAGTATGTTAGATAACTTTCGTTAGCTCTACACTTTTTATTTGAGCAACAGAAGGTCTTCGCAAAAATCGGTTTGTACCTGCTGGTCTGTTTTGACAGATTTCTACCACTATTTGCATTTGCTTCTTATTGATTCCTTTTTGGGTTCTTTTTCGGAAATTGAGCTTTTTGAGGGAATTGCTACAGTATCTTGTGTTTTTAGTGAATGTTTTGCTGTTGTAAAGCTAAACCCAAAGGTCTATTATCTTTTGAATACACTAATGTTGCTAATGAAGATTGTGTGAAGTTTTGTATGAAGGTAAAATTTCAGGTGTAGAGAGAGAATGATGTAATGAGATGAAGAATGGACAAAAGATCAAACTTGGGGATGCCACCCCGGTGTCACCCCAATAAATATCCAAGAGGTACAAGCGTCAAAGCTTGGGGATGCCCAAGGCATCCCCTTCTTCATCAATAAAAAGCCCAGGTCTTTCTAGACACTTCGTTTTTATTGTTTCATGCACTGTTGTGTTGTTCTTGGAGCGTCTTAGTTTTCGTTTGCTTTGCTTAGTTTGTTTAGTTTTCTTGAATAAAGTAGTTTGGACCCCCGTTCTCACTGTGTTGTTTCAAATAAGTTGATTGGTGTTGGAAAGGAGTAGAAAGTTCTTGCTTGAATAATGCAAGAGGAGCTTGCTTTGACTATGACTTAGACTTTAGCATGTCATGCTAGGTGTTGTTTTAACCTTATGCTTAGTGATTATTTCTGTAGCATGACTTGTTTCAAACAATTGGGATTGCTTAGTGTGCTTTGAAAGAATCATGTGTTGTTTTAGCATACAAAAGCATATTATTGTGGTATTCTCCTTTGATGCTTTATTTGGGTTGTCTTGGCGCATGCTCACACCATGTTATGACTATGAACACGTCATCATAGCCTCTATGATCATTTAGTCCTTGACTTGTAGTACCACTCTATGCTTTGATTAGTAATGTTTTGTCTCTCTGCATGATTACGGCCATTATTGCTCTCTTAGTTGGTCGCTCCTAGTCTTTTGCTAGCCTCCACTTGTATGAGTAAGTTCTACTCATGCATCCAACTTCCAAGAAACCAAGTTATTCCAAAGTGTCCACTATAAATTCCTATGCATGGTGTGTTACACCATTTCATGTATATTCTTGTTTTCATCTATCTTCCAATTAAAAAGTATTTTGTTATGTAAAAACTTAGTGATTAAAGCTCTCACGAACTTGATGGCACACTTTATTTTTCTTGCCCCTAATAAACTTGAACCATTATGTCATCTATGTTGTATATACTTGCACTTATACGTTGGGATTAGCGGAACCGTGCTGTCACGGGGAACGCTTTCAACATTGCACTTGTACTTTGTACACAGTTGATATCATGCTCTTTTGTCTATGGATGTCGTCGGTGTGAAATAAAAGGGGAGCTTGTAAGTCCATGGAGTTATGTATGTGTGTTAGAGAAATGCCTGAACCGCTAGCCTAAGCCATGCCTAATCATGGTGGAAACTTGCAGCATCACCATAGTGACATCTATGAAGCTTTCTTTTTATAAAAAAGAGAGACATTGAGAAAAGAGGAAAGAGATAAAAATGCACCATATTCCCCATGGTAAATAAGAAGATTGTTGAGATGCTCATTGTCTGCTTGCCTTGTCATTTTGTTTATGGGATAGCTTCTGTACCATGTGCAAGCGATACCCTGTTGCCGGTTCTCTATGATACATATGTACTTACTATGACAAGAACTTATAGGTGACTAAAGTTTAGTAGCATGAGGAGCGGCCCTCATATTCAAGGGACCGCTACTGCAGAAAGGCTTATAGCCGCCGGGTGGTTAGTGACCAGCAAAACTATGTCTGTCAGGAATAAGTATTACCAGCGACGGGCAAAGATAAGTCTGTCACTAATACAAAATACCAATGACAGGCGTATAAAAGTGCCTGTCACTAGTAGTTTTTGCGGAGGACGGGTGAGTAAAAAAATTACTTAGTGACGGACATCTATAAATGCCTGTCACTGATAGCACTATGATTAGTGACAGTCTTAAAATATGCCTATCACTAGTATTTTTGTGAAAGTCCACTTAAAAAAGAATTTTTTAATGATGGATATCTCTAAATGCTTGTCATCATTAACATGTACATTTTTTACAATCCTAGCCGACTGGAGCGTTGCCACCTGCTCGCCGCCTTCTAGACCGACCGCCCTTGGGCCTCCTTCGTTGGTCTAGCCTAGCCTGTCGCGCACTGCCCCCGCGTCATCTCCCTGGGCGGGACTGCTCCAACGCTTGGTCACTTTCACTGGAGCTCGGTCGAGTACAAAGTTTGAGGTTATGTTTGAGTTAAGACTCCATAGACAGAATCACAACCTGAAAGCTAGAATCCCAACCAAAATGACTAGCAAGCCTAGGCAAAGTGCGTTCTGTCAAACAAATACTTGATAATTACCAGCCATGCCATGCGGCAAGTGGGGAAAATCCCTTTTGTTTCGCTGCGCAATACTTGTTTAGGCCGATTTTAATATTATCATTCACGAAGCTGCTTAATTTGATAGATCCAAAGCTCCAAAATTAAAGAACAACACAATTGTTAGACAAAAAAGGGTACGTGGGACCATGGGGTGTGTGCACCTCTATTTATCCCAAAAAGTACGTATTTTAATTCAACAAGGACACATTGAGATATTTGCACGAAACAAACAAACTACTAACATTTTCGTTCCACGTCCCTTAAAAAAGCATATGTGTTCTACTTCTATTCACGATCTGTACTAGCGAGAGGAGAGGAGAGGAGAGGCGAGCTAGGGTTACCCCTCGCCGCCTTCTTCCGACGGCCTCCGACGGCTAGCCTACCGACAAGAGACTTCCATCCGCCGCCCCTGTCCCCTCCTTCACCAGACCGATGCCCGACCCGGTTCGCCCGTTGCTCGAGGCCCCATGCCGCCGCCGTCTCGAACGCCCGTGCCCTCGCGCCGCCACCTGCAGGAACGCTGCCCGATGCCGGAAATCGACTTGATCCGCATGCAGGTATGTTTCACCCCTCCTTGGCATCTCCTTCCATGCCCATCCCATCCCTCAAATTTCTGTATTTTTTCTGAATTTGGCTATACATGATTTCAGACTCGTTCAGTTCCCCAATTCTTCCCAAGCCGCCACCGTCCCCGCTACCAGCAAATTGACACCCAGGACCCAAGGTAAATCCTGCCATTAGCTAGTCGACTCTTTGGAAAATACAAATGGCCATTTCAGTAATGAATCAGATTATTGAGTCCTGATTCAGTTTCATATTTTATCATACTCATTTCAATATGTTTCACGCTGTAGTTCATATACATCTTCAAGACCCAGCCGTAATAGTGTCTCGGGAATAACTCAACTGTAGTTTGTGAGTAGTTCGTTATACTCCCCCCGTCCTAAAAAAGATGTCTCAAGTTTGTCTAAACTTGAATGTATGTAGACACTATTTATTATATAGATACATTAAAATTCAAACAAACTTGAGACATCCTTTTTAGGACGGAGGGAGTATAAGGTTATAGAAATGCCACATATAGCAAGTGAAAATGGTATATTTAGAGAGAACCTACAATGCCGCTCATTTGATTTCAGTTGTAGTTGGCCTTTGTAAATGGGTATATCTAGAAAAAAATACAAGTATTCCATCTGCTAATTAATCTTTCTGTAGTTTCTTTCTTTTCCTTAGTGATATGTTCAAAGCTCGGCACATGAAGTAGAGTAGTTATATGATCCTTGTGCTTGTGGTTTGCTAGCTGGTGATACCTTTTATTATTAAGAAATACTAACATATTTTGACTTGGAACATGCTTCTGATTTTGTATGTTAACCCTGTGATTGTACATACCTTTATTAAGAAATACTTCTGACCATATAGGTTCATAGTTGTACTATTTTTCATAAAAATTAATGAGCGTGGTCTATTAGTTTCTTTGTTCCAGCTCTCATTGTGTTATTAGGATAGTATATTTTTTCTAAAGGATAAACACAGTTTCAGTGTATCAACTGTATTTTCAATCTGGAAAATTACTGTACAGATAGTGCCTGGGGATATTGCAATCCACACTGTAGTTAATTTTGATTTGTGGCCAAGCAAGTATGATGTAGATTATTCCTATATATGCAGGTTCTTACATCAAGTTTCTTGGCAAGTTCACTTCAACAATCATACTAAGCTGGCAGTGGAAGTTGTGGTACTAATTGGTCTTTGCTCATGTTAGGTAAAAGTTTCCTCCGTTAATGAAGTGTAATGGATCTTGGAATCAAGAAGAATATAATTTTAATATAAGAGGGCATGCGTGCATGACATGTGTATTCTTGATTACAGGGTGTTGTCGAGAATATCATCCCAGCCATTGCTTCAACAAATGCAATTGTTTTTGCTACTTGTGCACTGGAAGTTTTGAAGCTCATCTCTGGCTGCAACAGAAGTGTGTCAAATTATCTCATGTGAGTTTCATTGCTACATGCCCCATTTTTAGTATGTTACTTGAATAGTTGGTTTCACCAAAGAGTAAGATTGATGGTGATATTCAGCTAGTTTCATTGTTGTATCGCCCAAGTTTAGTTGCATACTTTTTTTATCGGGGAAAAGATAGTTGCAGACTTGCAGTTACTATTTTATTGCCAAGGATATTACTAACTAATCGAATACAAAAGAAAGAAGATAGGCCTTAATAAATTTTAATTAGAAATTTGGGAACTAATAAAGTCCACCACCAAGGATATTATTTTGTGTCATGTATTGGATCTATTATATGAATAAATTATCAGAAGTTCTATACCAGAGTAGAAGCATTGAGATCAACACTCCTATAAGTAGTGAAAGAAGACCAAAAAATATCCACTTTTGTAGCTTTTGTAGAAACAAGTCTAGCTTATTGCATCAGCGTTGTTTGCATCCAGCTGGGAATAAATCAATTATGGGTTGAGGATTGCAGAAAAAAGCAACGACAATCCAGTAATCAAGGAACATTAAATTCTTACGTTATTTTATGTGTATGAATGTTGAATGTGCGTTGGTATGAGGTGCTACAGCTAATCTTTAAGAATAAAACTAATATGTGTTGATGCATTTATTTAATCATCTATATAATTGTAATGAAAGGTAAATGAGAAAGATGTGTGCCTATGTCAATCTTTTTTTCCAACACTTACTGTATCTTAGTGAAGTACTATATCAGTTAAATATATGACTTATGACACCCAGATTATTGGGTTTCTATATTGTGAAATACCAACGTGTCATTTCTCCTCATTGTCTATATTATCTTGTAATGTAATCAAATATTTCATGATGAGTATGTCCAAGTCTTTAAGAAGCTATCAATAGCTAACAATCACATGATTGTGCCCTTTTCAGGTGAGGAAATAGAAGGCTCTGCCAAAGTATCCATCACTAACAATCGCATCCTCTTCAGGCGAGGAAATAGAAGGCGTCCTCTTAAGGCGAGGAAATAGAAGGATCTGCCAATTTTTTTCTATGATAAATTGCAAGTGCTTATTCTGTTGTGTGAATATTATGTCGTGTTGGGCTATGTGAATGTATCGTTGGGAAAACATTTTATTGTGCTATCTGATATATCCGTGGAAAATTAATTAAATTTCTTATAACATCTTATTGTGCTATTTGAAATATTCGTGGAAATTGCATTTAATTATTTTATTACTGAAATTGATCAGTGACGGGCATGATAAGGGACTGTCACTACAAAACCCCATAGGGCTGCAAACTTTGATCGCAACTAGTGACATGCATCTCTTTTGCTCGTCACTGGTAATATACATACTAATGACTAGCATGTGTAAATGCCTGTCACTAGTACAGATACTAGTGACAGGCACAAGCCTGTCACTAGTAACCTTATACCACTGACTAGTTAATAGTGACAGATGATTTGCCTGTCACTAATGGGCCATTTGAGCCTGTCACTAATAGCCTATTCTGTAGTAGTGGACATGAGATTGCCAACTTATACTTTGTCAAGCATATACTCCATAGTTTGTTCACTTTAACTTTAATCACTTCAAGATACTTATGATAGGGGCAATGCGGGCTGAAAGCTAACAAGTACCATAATTTTTGGAAGCTCTTTTTGAAACTTGAAATCCCTGCTTCTCTTTATGAAGGATCTTTATTTCACCATTATATTGAGTCTCCACCTTCTACATTTAGGCACCAGTTAAGAGAGCATAGTTGCCATTCTTAGTTTTATGTGCATTGTCCCAAAACTTATTAATTGATGCATATTGTTGATATAACTTGTTCTTATGCTATTTGTATCTAGTCACTCTTATTAACTTTGAAGGTGTCCTATTCATCTATTTGCTACTCCATGAGGGACAAGCTGATGGCCACTATGCTATGTTTTCTGTATGTGAAACAAACAAACATTTTTCAATGCATGTTATTCATGATCTTTGTTTGTAGCCTTTTATGTTGCATGCATAGTTATTTTGTCTTACTATTAGAACTCCATCTTTCATACTCATGTTTAGAGTTCTTTGATCCCATCTTTCATTGCTTGCAAATGGTTTGATCTTGTTTTGATGGTGCATGTCCCCTCAAAAATTATTCTTTTTATCACTTACCTACTCGAGGACGAGCAGGAGTTTAGCTTGGGGATGCTTGATACGTTGGAATCTATAATTTTTGATGTTCCATGCTTGTTTAGTATCTACTTTGCTTTGCTTTGTCCAAACTTTGAGGTGTTTTTATTTGTTTTCTGGTATTAACCTATTAACAAGTTGCCACAGTGCCAGTTGCCTGTTCTCTGCTGTTTCTGGTTCCAAAAAAGCTAGTAAGGAAATATTCTTTGAATTGGACGGGGCAAAAGGGAAAGTCAATATTTCACCGAGGAGAACACGGAGTCCAGAGGAGAGACGGAGGGGAGCCATGGCACCCCTAGGGCCCACCCTAGGAACGGCAGGCGGGGTGTGGGCCCCCGCCTCCTGCCTCGCCTCTTCGCCTATAAGAAGCCCCTGATGCTTAAACCCTAAGCACCTGATCAATATTCCAGGAAACCGTCTGTAGCCGCCACCACCATCTTCCCTAGATCAGGGGGTCTGAAGATCTTTCCGGCACCCTGCCGGAGGGGATATCATCCTGGAGGCTTTCTTCTTCATCATGCCAGCCTCCGGTATGAAGAGTGAGTAGTTTCACCTTGGACTACGGGTCCATGTAGTAGCTAGATGGTTGTATCTCCTCCTTTGTGCTTTTATGTCTAGATCTTGTGAGCTCCGTTCATGATCAAGATCTCATCTATTTGTAATCATGCATATTTTGTTTGCAGAGATCCGATGGATATTGAGATTACGATGTTAGATTGATTAATGGTTTTGTCTTATTGATTGTATCATGTATGTGTTGTTTGTGATCTTGCATGCTCTCTGTTGTTAGTAGCTATCTTGGCTAAGTAGTTGCCAGTGACTCCAAGAGGGGGTATTTATGCTCGATAGTGGGTTCATGCCTCTATTTAATCCAAGGGAAGTGACAGAAATCTCTAAGGTTGTAAATGTGTTGTTGCCACTAGGGAGAAAACAATGGTCTCTTGTTCATGGAACAAGTGGATTATTTACCTTACACACTTTGCTTAAAGAAGTTGTCTGTTGCTTGCAACTTAATATTGGAGGGGGTTCGGATGATAACCCAAAGGTGGACGTCTAGTCATAGATGCAGTTGGATTGCGGTCTATGTATCTTGTTGTATTGCCCAATCGAATCTTAGGATCATGATGTCTAGTATTAAATTGTTATGTCTTGCACGTCCTGTCAATTGCCTCGCTGTAATTTTTTTACCCAGCAAGCCATGTTTGTTTATCTAAGGAGAACACCTCTAGTGAACTATGGACTCCGGTCCAATCTTTACCATTGATACATCTTCCACTGTTACTGTTTACTTTCTACAAACCACTATTACCTTCCACACCATATATTTAATCCTTTATTACAGCAACCGGTGAGATTGACAACCTCACTGTTCGTTGGGGCAAAGCCTTGAGTTTGTGTTGTGTAGGTCTCCAAGTTGCTTGCAACACCTTTGAGACGTTTCATTCCTCCTACTGGTTCGATAACCTCGGTTTCTTACTGAAGGAAGACTTGCTGATGTGGTGCATAACACCTTGCTCTTGGGGTCTCCCGACGAAGCGCTCTCAGGCGCCATCAGCAACTCAGATGTCCATAATCGGGGACACGGCTAATCGATTAGATTATACACCCTGCAAGGGTCAGTACCCTTTACCCATGTGACCTGGCCAGCCCAGCTTGTACCACCACTCTCATATTGGGTGATGATAGGGAGAAGTCCAAGAAGGGACTGTTCAGGAAGTAGCTCCACAAACCTAACACGCACCGTACCAGCCTACCAAAATTTTACATCTCTGGCTACATGGGTTCAAGTTGCCACAACCTACTAAGTCCAGCCAAATTCCCATTTCATTATTGGCACATGGTTGTACACGTAAGCTACCAAATGAAGAAGCCAATCATTTTCTCTTGATACTTGGGTGCCTTTCCGCAATGATACCAACAAAAATTATCAATTCCATCGCACCCAGGAGGTTCATTGATTATGTTGTTTTTAGTTTTTGCAAACCAACACTTTTAGAAACAACTTCCAGTGATGTATACCAGCCCTCGTTCATCAGAGCACGGCTAAGTACATCTACCAACGGTGGCTCAACTACAAGATATCCCTACCACATAATAAGATATAGCATAGTGATAGTAATCCCTAACATGCAACTACAAAATATACCACAATGCATTGAAAAATAAGAGGACTACAATCATGAACAAATTATCATCTACTTGTCTTGGCTGCAGCGATCGAAGGAACAATCCTCACACGAGCAAGCGTTGCACTCGTCACAATCTACACGATATAATTGCAACACATAAACAATCCAAACACAACCATAGATAAATTCACAAGTGCATGCATGGCTTGTAAATGCAAGTCTCAATATAATATAGGTGCTCTCTTCTGTATAAGACTACTGATGATATACAAGGATTAATTTTGATACATTGAAAACAATGGATAAGAAAATAGTGCTCCAAATAATGGATTCTAAAGCAAATAATAATCTCAGGTTGTGTACTATGTGGTTAAATCTGGGATAAATTCCCACTGCATAGGCAAGCTAATTTGTGACCAGGGCCAACTGGAATCACTCAAAAAAGACTTACAGAACTTTTGAATAATTAAAATACTCCAGAAAGCCTTCTAATTGCTTATGCAATTTTAAGTACCATAAGGCTACCTTTTTTATTCAAAAACATATTCCACTTGTTCTTGTGATTCCATAGACATATTATTTGTAATTTTCTAGGCAGTACTTGATTTACTATGATTTTATTACTCTAATTAGGATATTAATCTATTTAATTAATCACAGCAAAACCTTACTGCAAAAGTCTAAACTAACTACATAGAAATGTTCTATGTGAAATTATGAATCCAACGATACCTCTTTTGAAATTTTTGGACCTGTAGATTAGTTGATATGGATTTTACAATTTTACTCAATTTCTGCAAAAATTAGCCTATTTAATTAAACGGAAAAAGGCGCGGACTGGTCAAACGCTGACTCAGCGCTGACTGAGCGGGTTGACTGGTCAGTGGTCGTCGGTCAAAGCCGATCTGGACCGTTTGTCCCAGATCCGATGGCTGAGAACGCGCGGGCGGGGTGCTCACCGACGGCGGCGGCTCCGGCGAGGTTCGATGGCGACGAGGTGGCGTATGACGTGCAGGGACCGACAGCGGTCCTCAGGGTGGCGTTGGCGGTGCTCCTCGTGTCCTCGAGCAGCGGCAACGGCGAACCAAAGGCGCGGCGGCGGGCGTCTGTCTCCGGCGAGGTTGGCGGGGCTCTGTGTGCAAGGGAAACTAGTCGAGGCGGGTCAAGCGAGATCGGGGAAGATGTCCAGGGGAAAAGGGGGGCGAGGGGGTGGCCGGTCACGGCGAGGAAGCTCCTTACCGAGCAATGGCGACGGCGATCCCCAACTCCGGCGACCAATCACCGATTCGTGGGGGCGCGATATGCTAGGGTTCAAGGGGGTTCGATAGAGGACTTCGAGAGCTATATGGCGAGGCAAGCGGGTGCGCGGGGCTCGACCGAAATCGTGTGGAAATCGGCCTTGATGTCCGTGTCCAGCGCGAGCTGTGGCGGCGCGCAGCTAACAGGTGGGCCCGACCTCACTACTAGGAAAACGGCTATAGGTAATCCACACATCTGTGGCGCACGTGCTAGTGGTGCCCCACGGGTAAAATAGACGTGACGCACTGCCCATAGGTGCCCTACGGCTCATTGCCGTAAGCGTGGCGCAGATGGGGGTGGTTCGCCACGGCTATGTGTGGGCCAGGGCACATGTGGCCGCAACACACATACCCGTAGCGCACTATGTTAAGGTGCGCTAGGGATGTGAAACTTAGTCGTAGCGCACCTTAACCTAGTGCGCTACAGGTATGTGTGCTGCAGCAGCTGGGTCAACTTAGCCGTAGGACACTTTGCCTTAGTGCCCTACGGCTAAGTGGCCTACACCAACTCCACCCCCCTGGATCGCCTTTTTAGCTTTGCAAAAAATAAAATAAAATGAAAAACACTTCAAAAAATAAAATACTTTCATATTTAGGTAGATAATGTGGTCTAGTTTCTAGGAAAATTAACAAACATGAATTTCGATTTTTTCTGAAAAAAAGTCATGCCACGGTAAAACGGCCGTAACTTTCGCATACAATGTCAAAAAAAGTATAATATACCAAAATGACGAGAACGAGATTCCAGATCCTCTTGCAACACCTTTAGGTCGTTTTGCGATTTTTTAAAATCTCAAAATTCAAAAAGAGTAAAAAGTTATGGCAAAAAGAAGATTTTTTGCTGCAGAAAAAAAAATTGAGGCAACTTACCCGTAGCACACCACCACCTAGTGCGCCATGAGTAAGTTGGGCGGGATTCAAAATTCGAATCACCACCCCGCCCACCTACCTCCCTTTCTCTATCTCTTCCTTCCTCTTCTCTTCCTTTATCCCTCTCTTCTTCTCTTCGTCTTCTCTTCCTCCCTCTCTTCTTATCTTCCTTCCTTCCTCTTCTCTTCCTTCCTCCCTCTCTTCTTCTCTTCCTCTTCTCTTCCTCTTCTCTCCCTCCCTCTTCTCCTTCTCCTCACTTCGGCCTCCTCCGACCAAGGACGACCATGGGTAACCAGCTCCTTCGGATTTCGTCGTTGCCTCATCCGACCACACGTCCTCCGGCCGCCGCAGCCACCACCTCCTCCGACCATACCTCCGTCCACCTCCGACTGCACCTCCAGCCGTATCCTCCAACAACACCTAATCCTACTACCTCAACACCGACGAGGACTAGCACGACCACGGCCTCCCGCACATCCCTGCGGTGGTAGGTCGTGGCCACGACCACTGCTCCGGCAAGGCGACGCGATGGCGGCGATTTCTGGACCCGATTGCTTTTGCAATTCAAAACGAGGGTGTTGTTTGCATTTTTTATTTTTTGAAAAACACATCTGTGGCGCACCTGTACCCCTACCCGTGGAGCACCTAGTAGGGCGCTACGCCTATCCTCATATAACCGTAGCGCACCAGGGTAGTGCGCTACGGGCACTTTTTAGCCACAGCGTACGCCTAGTGGCGCACCACTAGTGCGCCACTGTGGTGACCCAACATACCACTGCATGTTGTAGTATACTATAGTCGTGGACATAACACTCACGGAGTACCATTCCGCAAATATTACATCCTTAGAGTGGTACGACAGAAACAAAGCGGGTCCACAACATACATTATCATTATTACAACCAGAAATTACATGATGACTTTGAGATTCTCCTAGGTCCATAGAGGTATCTCGATAAATCAGGGCTAAACCATAATAACTCTGAGAACAGAATAGAGAAGCAACTAACTTTAAGGTTTATACGAGATTTAATATATATATAGAGGATAGAGATTTATGCTACTGGACTAGATCACTATATATGATACATCTACACTTCAGATACGTCGGTCTCCATTCCATAGATGTTTTCGTAATTGTTCCCTTTGACGCTTTTGGATACTTCTGGTTCTTCATAGAGGAATTCTTCTTGGTCTTCAATTGGATATAGTATTTCCTCTTCCTGGCCGTTATTATCTTCATAATCTAGCAGGGGTTAAGAAGATACGTTGAGTAAGAGCGTACTCAACAAGTTCACCAAAAAGGAGTATTTGATGCACTATAACTACAGCCACAGCCCATAGGTCGTAGGCAATGCAAGTTTTTATAAACATTTCTTCAAAGGTTTCTTTTATTCTGAAAATCTATGTCCATCAGCCTTCACGGGTTTACCAGAACTTTCATGGAGTTCCTTTCCCGCCGCATTCGTAGCTCCTTCCCAGAACAGGGAGTAACAAGTTACAGTTCTTACACTCTGCAGAGGTGCGTTACTTTACCCATGAGAGATATTAGATTTGTTGCACATCCGGGCATGCATTCCCGTTCACACTTCCTTGGTATGAGGCCCAGACTAAGATCCAATCCAACCACTGTCCTTCTCCGCGACCCCGCATACACCACAATTGTTGTATGCCCAAACTCAAGATAGAATTTCCCCCGTATAAAACGGCTATATCTTAGTTGGATACACACAACAACCATTAACACTAGAAACCTGTCTTTTGTAAGCCCAGATCCACGGTAGACTTTTCCCTATATAAAACGGCTATACCCATGATCTATAACTTACAAATGCCCAGAACAGTGTCCAATGCATGCGAAAGGGAGCCG
This sequence comes from Avena insularis, assembly GCA_023614405.1. Taxonomy (NCBI): domain Eukaryota; kingdom Viridiplantae; phylum Streptophyta; class Magnoliopsida; order Poales; family Poaceae; genus Avena; species Avena insularis. The sequence continues at coordinate 321,613 of JAJUPC010000226.1, forward strand.
ATCCAACTGACTTCTCCATCCCATTTCAAATCTCATGGTTAACGCGTAATATACGGCGCAAGAATCACTGACGACATTGGTTGTTAAGTCCTATATAATATGTTCCTTTACCACCGGAACTTTCATAGAAGGTTATTACCTCATGGTAAATAACCTATAATCATATTATTATAAAATAGTGTTTTCTGACCTTTTTCAAATGTAGGTGATGACAACACTGAATTTGCAAAATACTTTACAGAAAATATTCAAAGGACATTAGAAAGTGTGAACTTGCCTTGATATAGAGGAGTATTGTAGTCGAATGTTTCGACTTGACCCTAGACCTCGGGTTCTATAAGAATACCATCATTGTCCGGTAAGGACAATGTTTAAAGAATCAATATGTTGTTATGCATAAGTAATGAGATGCATAATGTAAAGTCCCAAGTAATTACCCAACCGTTACAAGTGAGTTGTATTTGGAGGATTTGTTTAGGATGTGATTTATCTTTAAGTTTTCTTCATAAAAGAGAGTAGTTGTAAGGGTTTTTGGATAACATTTAAGACATGAAAGTAAGGTACAATTGTAATACAATTCTAGATTGGGTGATATCATGTAATCATTACAAGGTTTATGTTAGTTTTGTTATGGCTTAAAAAATGGTATAGTGTTTCTTTTGAAGTGGCAAAAAGAATAACATTTGAAGAAAATATTATTTATGTTAAGTTAATCAACTCTAAAGATTAATAAGATTAAAGTGATGGTTTAGGATAAGGTTTAAATGATCTTGAGACATTATATATCTAGCTTATGATATATCAGACCAAAGTTAACTATAAAAATATAATTGGTCTTGGGATACAACATTTATGGTAATTAACAATAACTAGGATTTTTCCTAAGCATAATGAAATTTAGTATTAAAGACTTAAAGATAGCATATTTAATATTTATAGATTATACTATAAGATTTTCTTATACAAAGAAAATAGGTGAATTTATTTTATTATATATTTAGTGAATACCAAGTTTGTTAACTATAATTATATATGAATTGAGATCACCTACTTCTAATTTAAGTTAATGATTTGCAATACTAACTCTGTAAATCTTGGACTTATAGTTGATTAAATATTTTCAAAGAATATTATAAAATTGATTGTTTATATTTGGATAGCATCCTAAATTATAATTATAGGTTAAACTATTTCAGAGTTAAAAGATTGTGTTTGAGCATTATCAATTAATTATTTCTGACTTAGGAAATAATGCTAAATAATTAACAAAACAACTATCTCATTTTAATAATTGAAGATATATGATCTAAGAATTTTAAAATGTTTTTGAGGAATACTATATTTAGTATTATTCTAGTAAGTATTCTTACTTAAAATCTTGAAATTGAATTTTATTTATCTTTAGGTATTATCTTGATTTTTTTATAAAATTTCTCAACTATTGAATGTCTTTAAATATTTTTTTTAAGTTTTATTTGTAAAAAATTTAAGTTAGTATTTTTATTAGATAAGGGATTTATTTTTATGCATGAAATTGATTTTTATTTAATTTTAGGATTTTTTCTGAATTCATTAAATTTCATTTAGTTATTTAAAGGTGTTAATGTCTATTTGCATTTTATTAAACCTAAATAAATATGATTATATATTCTTAGGTGGAGATTATTTTAATAAACATTTTGATGTATTGAATACATTTTTACGATTTTTCTACATTTTTCTAAAAATAAAATAGTGTACATGGGTATCTTGGTCATTACTTTATTGTAGCTTTTTCTTCTGACCTCCTTTTCTTTTTATTCAGGTCTGTTTGGTTGGCAACATAACTGGCTCGACCTAGCCAGGTCTGGCTCGAGGTCAACCTGACCCCGGTCCCTTCACCCCTCTCACATCTCGCTCCTAGAACAAACCCGATCCTCCCGTATGCGACGCCCACCGCCGCCGCTCGCCAAATCCTGGCTAACACTGGTTGCTACGGCCACCGCCGCCAGCCATCCTAGCTCCACCTATCTCAGACCTACTCATCCCTCCAATTCGATTTGTGAATGACGCCCTATTGATCTCGCCCCCTTCAATTATCTGGTTCTAGGGTTCTTGCTGCCCCTAGATCTAGAGGTTGATGTTGACCTGTTGGTTTGTGGTGTTGTCTTGGTGATGCGGAGAGGGTCTGGTGGTGGTGTGTTCGTGTCGCTGGCCATAGCTGCTTGCGGTGACGAGCTGGTGTTTTGCCGGTGTGGTAATGTGGCATCCCGCAAAACCACTACTAGAAAATCGCGTTATTTTTGTGCATTGCATCATCATGACCGCATGCTCATGTCATCATGCCACATTGCATTTGAGCATAGTCATCATCATGCATTTGTTTGTCTGAAACTATTTTTCGAAAAACATATTTTTGTTCTCTAAATACCCGCCTTTATTTCAAATCCAAAACCCGGGTCTCCGGATTATTTCGTTTCGTCTACCAACGGTTTTCAAAAGCCCCATTTTTAAATATTAAAATATTTATTTTATTTTTAGGGGCAGCCATACCGGGCCGATCCGACCCAGTCGGCCATCCCCAGTATAAAACCGATCTACCTAAATCTTTTTCTATCCCAATCTAATCTACCCACCCTTCCTCCACCTCATCCCACCAACCCAACCTGAGCCGCCACCCTCAGCCCATCCTCTCCACCTGTCCACCTCGCCCCACCCCACCTTTTCCACCAATTTTTCCTCGCCATACTTCCACACATGGACCACCAACCTGGCAGATCCCAACCCCTCCCCACCTGGTCGCCACTAACCGCCCCAGCCCACCATCCTGGCCCCACTCCCGGTCCCACCACCCACCAACTCCCCGCGTTTCTCCCTCCCCACGCTCATGAGCCTGCCCGTCTCTCTCTGCTTTCGCCCGGCCCGCCTCCCGCCTCCTTCTCCGCCGAAGGCCTCATCTCCTCGTGCTCGGTGTTCGCCGCCTCCACCTCCCTCGCCACAAGCCTGGCCACGCCGCCTTCCCTCCTCGTCTCCCTCTTCTGGCGCCGCCAGACACCTCAAGCGTCCAGCGCCGCTGTCACCTCCGCCTGAAGGTCAGCCGTGCCCCTGAGGCCTTCGCCATCATGTCGCACGCTCGCCGGCCCTTCCTCGGCCCGCCTCTGGCCCCGATCTTCCTCTGCCTCTCCTCGTGTTCCCCGGCCACCACCGTCTCCCGCCGGCCTCCTCCTCCCGGCCGACCTCAAGCCACCGGACCCGCCACGCAGAGCACCGCCGCCAGGAGGTCCTCCCCGAGCCCGCCTCTCCACATGCAGTTGTCGCCGACCATCGTGTCCGCCTCACGTCAGCGGCGACCTGCGCCGACCCGACTCGACTCTCCTTGCGCAACAGCGACCGGTCAACCACGATCTAGCTTCTACTCGATTCAGTACACCGCCGCTCTGTCCTACTCCCTGCCGATGGTATTCAGTTGTGTGGAGGATTGGTCCGTTACTTGTGGCCGGGTATTCTGATCGTGCTTGGGTGCTCGAGGTACTTCAGGTCGATCCCTCTTTTCAACGGAATTGGCGCAGACAGGGATACTACAGGAATCAATTTGGTTCTCGTCGCCACCGGAGATGCAAGACTGAACACTCGACACGCCAAGGTCTCTTTCCCGGAACGCCATGTTCTCCCTCACGGATCCGGCATTCAACCCGATGAACCATCGACGTTGAACCCTCGGAACGACAAGTTATCCATCCTAGAACGCCATGCCCTCCTACGAGGATCCGGTGCCGCCGGTATGCCAAGTTCTTCTCGGGACATCGAGTTCGCCATCACGGATGACAAGCACGCCTTCATGGAACCGAAATCACGGGATCCGCAAGACCTTCTTCCCGGAACACCAAGTACTTCCTTCCCGGATGCCAAGGTCGTCGACACGGATGCGCCAAGTACTTCTTCGAGGACGCCAAGTTCTTCGCCCTGCATGCCAAGACCGACTCGATGGCGCGGACCCGACAAGATCTTCGCAATGACAAGATCGACACCGACCAGGATGAATCCGATGCGCCCCAACGCCGAACCAAGTCCTTCTTCGCGGAACGCCAAGATCTACTTCCGTTGTCCGAGACCGATCCCATCGAACCTCGCCTCCGAACTCGCCAACCCCGAACCCCTCGGAGCCCAAGTTCGCCGAACCCTAATGTGATTCCCTATCCGAGACCCCCTATTTTTATAATATATGACATTTTACTTGTTGCATATCAACTTGTTGCATTAAATCATTCATGTCGCATACATGTGTGTGGTTTGGGGGCCTTATGCCGATTCACCTAAATAAAATATGGGATTCATATGCGGGCAAATCTAGCCTAATATTGGCCCCATTTAAATTTGTGTAGCGAACCGATGCTATATTTGGTCTTGTTAAGACAACATTTAAATTGCGGGTATCTAAACAACATGAACCATCCAATAAATTATCGGGACCCCGGTTCCGCTTAATATGACCTAATTGCATCGCACCTTTGCCATGCCATACATCATACATGCATCATGCCGATCTTTTGCCATAGTAATAAATAGTGCATCCGGTGTTTCTTCTAGTGTTTTGGATCTTCGCGGATAAGGCCGTTGAGTTGATGCGAGTGTCGATCCGATCTTCGGATGAACCTTCGACAATGTTTTTCAGGCGAGCATCTCCCCCTTTCTACCTATCTTACTTTTATAATATTTATTCCCTCCTGTTGGTCTATTGCTATCTGTGTTGCGATGCTCTAGTTTTCGTACCCGTGATATCCCTTGCAGCCTTATATTGCCTTGGACACATCCTATTACCTGTTGATTGGTAGATAGTTGGACTTGCGCGTCGTAGTCGCTTGCTCGTCGCTGTTATGCGTCGCACCAGCACTACGCTTGTTGGAGTATTGCCGCATGTTTTATGTTGAGATGATCTTGGCTTTAATTACTGTTTAATAACTAAAATTTGAAGTAGGTAAATGCAGAGGCACAGTGGGCAATAGATGTTATTTGGTTGTTAACCGTTCACTTGTGTCCCAGGGACCCGAGTTCCCGACACTGCTCCGAGATCGAGGCGCTAACCACGTGGGGTGTGTGGCACCCCATCGATTAGTACCTGATTTCAAAGTATTGTACCGGAGCCACAATTAGTTTGGGGCTTTATTACTATCTGTACTTATGCCATGCTTTATCGCTTAATTTAAATTATGCGAGGTAATGACCAGACTGCTTAGGACCATGACACGTTTTTATTTGACGACAAGCCCACCACACTTTCGGGTTCCCGATGCTTATACCGCCTACACAAACCCCGAGTCCGTCTCGAGACCGCCGACTTCGCTATGGTAGCTTAGTGGGGTGGCCCCATGTACTTGCTTTGGGTCCGAAGCGTCATGACTTAGGCCCCACGACATACCGATGGGTGTATGTTAACCGATCCGCAAAAGGGTCAAGTGCGTGTGGATACTTTGGTGCCCCTCAGGTTAAATCTTTTCGAAAAGCCGTGTCCGCGGTTATGGACGACTTGGAGCACAGTTCTCGATCATAGACAACTATAACTAAAGTTTACTGTTATAAATTGAGTTGTATCCGATATGACTAGTAATCAGATTCACTGCTTCGGAATGGCTAAATAAAAGTACCAACAACTGCGGGGTTTGGGGTATCTCATGCTAATTGTATCTGACTAGTAAGTGTTGCAACTACAACGGAATGGTTAACTAAAAGTGCCCACTGCTTATTATATCAGACGACTATCTATACCGACTAGTAATTGCCGCAACGATAACTGAATAAATAAAATCGCCTAACTGTGTGAGTTCCTCGGTTGACTTCCTCCTGTTGGTCTCGAGGGGGAAAGACCAGGATGGGTATGTTTGGTGGTAGAATCAGGTTGGTTCCGAATAGGTCTTTCTTATCCCTCTCTGATAGCCGTCAGTTATCTCGAGTCTCTATAGGTTGTTTAGTGCATGCTGCACGCCGCTAGCCCACCATACCTATGTAGGCGAGGACCGCAATTCTAGTCTCGCCGCAATCGCCTCGATCGACCGCTTCTCTTTTTTCCTTTGCCCTTTGTCGGCACCCCTTTTGTTTAAGCAGGTTTTGAGATCGACGTCGTTAGTGGTTACCCTTCCGGCTTGGCTCGGGCAGGGTTATGGACGCCATTGGTTATTCTTCGTAATGTTAGCTCAATTTGCATCTTGTCCGCATTTCGGACGCCATATCGCTTTTCAAGGTGATTTGGACCTTTGTATGCAGATATCTCGTATTCTTGACTCATGGAGTCGTTGATGTATATATCTGTTGGGTTCCATCGTGGACTATTGTGTAATGATATTACTGCTTTCCACCAAGACGCAAGTGCCTGGTGGGGACCTTTGAATCGTTTCTATGAGGGTTTGGCGGGAATCGCTAAAACTTGCATAGGGCCGATTCTGAGGGTGTTACAGAGTGGTATCAGAGCTCAGCAGTTGCGATACCCCACAAGTCCAGCCTGTAGGATAACCTAGCTAATGGCCGAAGTAGAGTGTCAAAACTATTTTTGCAAAATCGGTTGGATAGTTCTGATTAGGTCTGATTTTACTCCTTACCCCTCTGCTGCTCCCCTCTCACCTCTGCGTGTTTTGAATATGCTCTCTTCTCTCTCTTTGAGTCCAGGATTTCTCGTGGTTGGGTTCCATCGTACCTTCAGGGTTTCGCTTCCTCCTTTGGTAATGGTGTTCTACCATCCGGTGTTCATGATATCTGAGGAATCCGTCTTCTGTGGTACCATTCTTTGTTCCTTGTTTGTGCCTTCCGTTGTTTTCCGACGCGATGACATCATCTACGCTAGGTCCGATGCAGAGCCTGCATCACTCCTTTGTTCCGAACCTTGATTGTCGAGATCTTCAGTCTGATTCCGCGAATGGTTGCACACTTTTCTACCGATTGTGCAGAGTAATAGTTTGGGTGCGTGATGGATTGGCCCCCATGCCGACTACTCACTCTATTCGCTTGTGTACATTGAAGTGGATGAGAATGCATCGGTTCTCTCTTTCCATCGAAGTTAGAGGTGGATTGATTGGTTGATACCTCTACCTCCGACCTTTTGTTCCCGGAGTGTTCTCTCGACGATCACGGACAACGACCTCTTGTTAGTGGTGTCGCGAGGATCTACACGAAGCGAGAAGACGCAGATCGCCGACCTTCCTTCTGGTACCATGAGGCGGATCTCGAGGGCGAGATCCATTGTTAGTGGTGTCGAATTGTGGCATCCCGCAAAACCACTACTAGAAAATCGCGTTGTTTTTGTGCATTGCATCATCATGACCGCATGCTCATGTCATCATGCCACATTGCATTTGAGCATCGTCATCATCATGCATTTGTTTGTCTGAAACTATTTTTCGAAAAACATATTTTTGTTCTCTAAATACCCGCCTTTATTTCAAATCCAAAACCCGGGTCTCCGGATTATTTCGTTTCGTCTACCAACGGTTTTCAAAAGCCCCATTTTTAAATATTAAAATATTTATTTTATTTTTAGGGGCAGCCGTACCAGGCCGATCCGACCCAGTCGGCCACCCCCAGTATAAAACCGATCTACCTAAATCTTTTTCTACCCCAATCTAATCTACCCACCCTTCCTCCACCTCATCCCACCCAATCGGAGCTCGCCACCTCAGCTATCCTCCCTCCTTCCACCAACCACCTTCTGCCACCTCGCCCCACCCCATCGCCCAGCCACACCAATTTTTTCTCACTTTCCACATGATTTGTGACCACCAAACTCAGCGCCAGATCCCAACCCCCACCTGGTCGCCACCAACCGCCCCAGGCCCACCATCCTGGCCCCACTCCCCTGGTCCCACCACCCACCAACTCCCCGCGTTTCTCCCTCCCACGTCATCTCCTCTTCAAGGCCCACGCCAGGCACCTTGCATCCCTCGCCGCGCCATGCCCTCCGCCGAAGGCCGGGCCACAGCTCCTCCTCGGAGGCCTCGCTCGCCGTCACGCTGGCCGCCCTTCTCGCCCGCCTCTGGCCCCGATCTTCCTCTGCCTCTCCTCGTGTTCCCCGACCACCACCATCTCCCGCCGGCCTCCTCCTCCCGGCCGACCTCAAGCCACCGGCCCCGCCACGCAGAGCACCGCCGCCAGGAGGTCCTCCCCGAGCCCGCCTCTCCACATGCAGTTGTCTCCGACCATCGTGTCTGCCTCCTCACGTGCAGCAGCGACCTGCGCCGACCCCCGACCCCGACTCTCCTTGCGCAACAGCGAACGGTCAACCACGATCTAGCTTCTACTCGATTCAGTCCACCGCCACTCTGTCCTACTCCCTGCCGATGGTATTCTGTTGTGTGGAGGATTGGTCCGTTACTTGTGGCCGGGTATTCTGATCGTGCTTGGGTGCTCGAGGTACTTCAGGTCGATCCCTCTTTTCAACGGAATTGGCGCAGACAGGGATACTACAGGAATCAATTTGGTTCTCGTCGCCACCGGAGATGCAAGACTGAACACTCGACACGCCAAGGTCTCCTTCCCGGAACGCCATGTTCTCCCTCACGGATCCGGTTACCCGAACCCGATGAACCATCGACGTTGAACCCTCGGAACGACAAGTTATCCATCCTAGAATGCCATGCCCTCCTACGAGGATCCGGTGCCGCCGGTATGCCAAGTTCTTCTCGGGACATCGAGTTCGCCATCACGGATGACAAGCACGCCTTCATGGAACCGAAATCACGGGATCCGCAAGACCTTCTTCCCGGAACACCAAGTACTTCCTTCCCGGACGCCAAGGTCGTCGACACGGATGCGCCAAGTACTTCTTCGAGGACGCCAAGTTCTTTGCCCTGCATGCCAAGACCGACTCGATGGCGCGGACCCGACAAGATCTTCGCAACGACAAGATCGACACCGACCAGGACGAATCCGATGCGCCCCAACGCCGAACCAAGTCCTTCTTCGCGGAACGCCAAGATCTACTTCCGTTGTCCGAGACCGATCCCATCGAACCTCGCCCCCGTCGAACCCTGTCAAACCCCGAACCCCTCGGAGCCCAAGTTCGCCGAACCCTAATGTGATTCCCTATCCGAGACCCCCTATTTTTATAATATATGACATTTTACTTGTTGCGTATCAACTTGTTGCATTAAATCATTCATGTCGCATACATGTGTGGTGTTTGGGGGCCTTATGCCGATTCACCTAAATAAAATATGGGATTCATATGCGGGCAAATCTAGCCTAATATTGGCCCCATTTAAATTTGTGTAGCGAACCAATGCTATATTTGGTATTGTTAAGACAACATTTAAATTGCGGGTATCTAAACAACATGAACCATCCAATAAATTATCGGGACCCCGGTTCCGCTTAATATGACCTAATTGCATCGCACCTTTGCCATGCCATACATCATACATGCATCATGCCGATATTTTGCCATAGTAATAAATAGTGCATCCGGTGTTTCTTCTAGTGTTTTGGATCTTCGCGGATAAGGCCGTTGAGTTGATGCGAGTGTCGATCCGATCTTCGGATGAACCTTCGACAATGTTTTTCAGGCGAGCATCTCCCCCTTTCTACCTATCTTACTTTTATAATATTTATTCCCACCTCTTGGTCTATTGCTATCTGTGTTGCGATGCTCTAGTTTTCGTACCCGTGATATCCCTTGCAGCCTTATATTGCCTTGGACACATCCTATTACCTGTTGATTGGTAGATAGTTGGACTTGCCAGAAGTCGCTGCTCGCTGTTGCGTGTCGACCAGTACCACAGTTGTTGGAGTATTGCCGCATGTTTTATGTTGGAGATGATCTTGGCTTTAATTACTGTTTAATAACTAAAATTTGGAAGTAGGTAAATGCAGAGGCACAGGTGGGCAATAGATGTTATTTGGTTGTTAACCGTCCACTTGTGTCCCGTAGAGACCCCGAGTTCTCGACACTGCTCGAGATCGAGCGCGCTAACCACAGGTGGGGTGTGTGGGCACCCCTATCGATTAGTACCTGATTTCAAAGTATTGTACCGGGGCCCACAATTAGTTTGGGGCTTTATTACTATCCTGTACTTATGCCATGCTTTACTGCTTAATTTAAATTATGGAGGTAATCGCACTGCAGACTGTTTAGGACCGTGACACGTTTTGCAGATCGACAAGCCCAGCCACACTTTCGGTTCCCAATAAGCATACCGCCTACACAAACCCCGAGTCCGTCTCGAGACCGCCGACTTCGTTTGGTAGCTTAGTGGGGTGGCCCCATGTACTTGCTTTTGGGTCTGGGAAACGCCATGACTTAGGCCCCGCCGACATACCGATGGGTGTATGTTAACCGATCCGCAAAAGGGTCGGCGCGTGTGGATACTTTGGTGCCTCCCTCAGGGTTAAATCTTTTCAAAAGCCATGTCCATGTTATGGACGACTTGGAGCACAGTTCTCGATCATAGACAACTATAACTAAAGTTTACTGTTATAAATTGACTTGTATCCGATATGACTAGTAATCAGATTCACTGCAACGGAATGGCTAAATAAAAGTACCAACAACTGCGGGGTTTGGGGTATCTCATGCTAATTGTATCTGACTAGTAAGTGTTGCAACTACAACGGAATGGTTAACTAAAAGTGCCCACTGCTTATTATATCAGGACGACTATCTATACCTGACTAGTAATTGCTGCAACGATAACTGAATAAATAAAACTGCCAACTGTGTGAGTTCCTCGGTTGACTTCCTCCTGTTGGTCTCGAGGGGGAAAGACCAGGATGGGTATGTTTGGTGGTAGAATCAGGTTGGTTCCGAATAGGTCTTTCTTATCCCTCTCTGATAGCCGTCAGTTATCTCGAGTCTCTATAGGTTGTTTAGTGCATGCTGCGCTGCCGCTCAGTCCACCATACCTATGTAGGCGAGGACCGCCGAATTCTAGTCTCGCCGTGTACTGGCCTCAGTACTGACCGCTCTCTCTTTTTTCCTTTGCCCTTTGTCGGCACCCCTTTTGTTTAAGCAGGTTTTGAGATAGACGTCGTTAGCAGGGTTACCCTTCCGGCTTGGCCTGGGCAGGGTTATGGACGCCATTGGTTATTCTTCAGGGCTCTTAGCTCAATTTGCATCTTGTCCGTACTCGGACGCCGTATCGTTTTCAAGGTGATTTGGACCTTTGTACTGTATATCTGTATTCTTGACTCATGGAGTCGTTGATGTATATATCTGTTCTGTGGGTTCCATCCTGGACTATTGTGTAATGATATTACTTCGTTTTCCACCCGCACGCAAGTGCCTGGTGGGCACCTTTGAATCGTTTCTATGCGGGTTTGGCGGGAATCGCTAAAACTTGCATAGGGCCGATTCTGAGGGTGTTACAGGTAATGTCCAGCACCGCCGGTACTTCTCCTTGGATGTCTTGGTTGCGTCCTAGGCGCGGGTTGCAGCGCCTCTAGGTGCTCCTCGTGCCGCCGCCCTGGCTCCCATCACCTCTATGTCACCACCGTCTACTTCCTCTTCTTGTTATGCGAGGCCAATCGGGTAAGTTTCTTTCTATCTCACTCTCTCTCGGTATGAATCCTAATTCGTGTTCCACACTTCGGTTCTTGATACATTATAGTAGCTTTGCTACATAACTTGCTTAATGAATTTGGCTTGAAAATTTATCTATCTGAATTGGATAGTGGATGGTACTGGTTTGTGACTCCAGAATAATGAATTTATTCTTATATAAGGTTTGGTTGGTTGTTGAGATGATCCAATATTAATCTGTTTTGATTTAGTTGGCTTATTGAATTGTGTGGTATTGGCCTCATGCTAGCTAACCTGTGTTGTTGTGGAATGAGCCCCTTGGATTGGATATTCAGCCTGAGCTATTTATGCTCCTGGTTGGTACTATGTATAAGTAGCTTGCAGTATTTTCCTTGAGCTGTGATGTTGGTTGTGGTGTGGTGGTCTCCTGGACATGTGCCATGCCCATGGTTTGTTTTAATTAAACTACTGGTTACTAGTTAGATTATTTGACCTGACTTTGCTCTAGTTTGGAACTTGGGAAAAAGAATCTGATTCTATGTCCTTGTTGATAGTAAAATGGTGTATATATTTGATTCCTTGATTCTCTTACAAGGAAAATGATAAATCTGTTTTAGATGGAATTATTGAGTGGTTGGTTAATATGATGATACTCCCTAATGGCTTTTGTGCATAAGACTACCACTGCGGTGTCTCCATTTTGGAAGGTGCACAGTGGTAGATCTTGTGTGCATGATTTGTTGTTAGCTGGATTGACAAGACAAGATTGTGGTTGGTCATAATAAGTATTCTTTAAGTGATATGTTGGAATATAAATTGAGTGATGATACTTGCAACTAATTGATTCCTATACTTTCTTACTAGGGAAATGATAAAAATGTCTTGTTTGAACAATCTTGATGACTATCTAATGTGGAAACTAACCTTTGTGGCTTCTGCTGCCCTGGGCTGCTGCTGTGGTGCCTCCAATCTTGGAGTGTGCACAGTGGTAGCCCAGGTAGCATGATTTGCTGTTGGGAATCACTACAATTATGTACTTGATGTTGGAAAAAAATAAAGATTTATCTCATGATGCAAAAAGGCTGAAGCTAGATTGGTTGATTAAAATGATTAAGTGTACCACTGTGGTGCCTCCCCTAGGAGTGTGCAGAGTGGTAGAATCTTAGATGTGGTTTGCTGGATTTCTTTACTTGGCCTGTGATGCAAAAGCTGAGGGCAAATCTTTGTAAGATAAGAATATATGTTTGTGTTGGCTCTAAACCTCTGTGATGAATCTTGACTCGCATGTGCATGCAATTTTTAGAGGATCTCTCTATTCAATCCTCCTAGATAAAGATCTAGTTGAAGAATAGATGGAATTTGTTGCTTTGTAGAGTTCCCCTGGTATTTCCAAATCTATGTGTGGGATACAAGAATGGTTTCTACATGATCTAGTGGTTGGTTCTGATGATTTTTTACCTGATGTTGGTGAGTGGCTTATGGCCTGTTGTAGATCTTCTACTTGCCTTTGATCAGCTGTTGGAACTCCTCCTTGAGCACCTGGATGGCTTTCCCAAGCAACCAGGATGGTTGTGATGTAGATGATTGTGTTCTGTTGCCAGATCTAATGCTTGTCCTATTCCTCCTTGCACTCCCTGGCCTTCTCCCTCTTGATCTAGTTACTGATCTCTTCTTGGATTGGTCCGGAACCTCCTCCTCCTTGCTTGTGCTTAGGTACAACTACTTCCTCTTGTGGAGTGGGTTACCCAGATCCTACTGTAGTAAACTAATGATGTGAAGTTTGTTGTGCTAGTTGTTCTGAATTTCAGTAATCTTGTGTTCTTGTTGTTCTAGTGATGTGGAGGAAATGGAAATGCTAGTAGTTGTGATATGACTTTTCTCCTTCATATGTACTTCCTGTGCTATCTGTGCTGTTGACAACATAGCAGCTGCATGTGGTGTGTGTGCTGCCTGCTTGCTTGCTTACATATGGGTCCCTCTCAGTTCCAAGTTTCAATGCCAGGATTGTGGATGATCTCAAATAGGAACTAGAGATATTTTCCTAAAACTTGAATGTTTGCCTTTTACTATATAGTGGTGAAACTTTCCCCTATTTGTCTATGATGTTATACTGAGGCCAAATTTGAAATAAGAACATATACTATTTCATTTGGTGAAACTTGCCCCTCTTTCTAAATAAGCTCAATGATGAAATGAACAATGCACCCCACTGTTAGACTGAGAGCAAAAGTACTAACACTAACCCCTTTTTGTTTTTATCTTATATTTATTTGTTTTGCATGAATCAAAAGAATATCCAAGAAAATCAAAGTAGATAGATATTCTAGCTTAGATTTATATCTTCTATAATCTTTTTATTTAATTGTAATAACAATGTAATTCTTTTATATTTTACTGAAGCTTTTCTTTTTCTTTATTTCTAACTATTCATCTATGTAATGACTTCTAATTACTTGTATTCTTTCATTCTTTGTGGTATTAAATAAATATTTCTTCTTATTTGTTTTGCTTTGAATTGCATTAATGTATGTGATTTCTTTATTTCCTTTCCTTAATTGTAATTTACTTTTATTCTTTTATTGTAAAAGAATAATGTAATATTTCATGTATTCTTATGAATAAATAATTATTTTATATTATCACTTAAATTATTTCTTTCTACTTAATTATAGTATTATTATTCCTGAACTTGAATTTAAATTGAATTTGTAAATTCAAAGTAAGTTTCAAATCCTACCCCTCCACAAACACAAATAATACCTAAAGTTCATGTCAAAATCTAGCACACTCCCTGAGATGGCTAATTTCTATTTCATCAAAGCAAGAGAGATTATGATCACTCCAGGGTTTTAGTGTGCGAAAAATTTACCTAGATTTTTAGATGCATGCATGCAGATGCACAAAATCATAAATCTACCCTTTGTTTAGTCCTAAATGCTGGGATGTTACAGACTTCCCTCCCTTAAATTAAACTTCGTCTCGAAGTTTGTGGTTTCTTGTTCACGAAGGTTTGAGATAAGCTAATCTTGAGTTTCTTCTTTCCTCCCAGTTTCTTGTCTTCCCAAAATGATGTTTTTAGTAAACTCGGCATCCTTGAGTTTACTTTTAACCTAGATTAAGTTATGGTTAACGCCTAATACTAAATTTAGACTTTCTCCCGAAACTGCATGAAATTGCTTTTGACCTTGAACACCATTATTGACGAATAACTACTGATGCTAAGCATACCTATTATAGCCTTGCCGGTGTTGTTCCACCCAAAATATCCACCTCTTGATGGTAATCCTTCTCCTCGAGTAATCAACATGTTGGGACATTCAGATCTCTTATGTCCATCTAGACCACACCTATAGCACACCTTTCCAGTCTTCCAACAATCCCTCCTTATATGACCTGATGCTCCACACCTAATGCATATAATTTGTTTCTTCTGTTTTGATGCCTCATGCTGGTGTACCACTTGTGGATATGAATCTGGGCATAAAACTTAAGTTTGATGTTGATTCTGGAGATTGAATCTTTTTTGGTTCCCTTATATCTCTTTTCTTGGCTAATTTCTTCCTCTCTTCCACTAGCATCTTGTAATCATCCTCGAAAGTAATTGTTACATCAACCAGCTCTTGGAAACGTCATGTTGAAGCCCCTCGTATTTTCATCTTCATATAAGGGTTTAGTCCTTCCAAGAACCTTCACTTGTGCTTCTACTCCGTATTTACCTCATCAACTGCATAACGAGATAATTAACTAAACTAGCTAATATATTTTATCACGGCTTCATCATTTTGCCGTAAGTCCATGAATTCTCTCCTCTTAAATTCCATAATGCTCTCTAGAGCATGATACTCATGAAACTTCTTCTTGAATTCTTCCCAGGTGAATATCTCTTCTGGTCTGTGCATAGCTAATTGATTCTCCCACCAATTTGCGGCAGATCCGGATAGAAGAAATGTTGCATATCGTAACTTCTCCTCATCATTGCATCCTAATGTTTTAAGTTTCCTTTCTGTATCCATCAGCCAATCCTATGCATCCATAGGTTCTGATGCAAATGCAAAAGGAATTGGTTTGGCATTTTGGAAATCAGAAAGACTTACATTGATATCTTTGTTTTCCTCTCTGGATCCAATTCGTTTGAGTATTTCCTTCATGAACCTATTCTGGTACGCTTGCATCATTTGCATGTATTGCATGAAATTCTCCTCTATCAACGGACGAGTTGATGGTCCAGTTGCAATTACATCCATATTGCTTTCCCTCTGCTTAGCTTCTTGCTCCAAACGCTGTCTTTCAAACCCAGCTTCTACTCCCGTATCCATACCCTCTCTAGTCCTGTTACATAAAGCGATTACTCATACTTACATCATGCATATGTTTTTTGAGCTCAACTCTATGCACAGTGCTAGTCACACAAGGAAATCAAGAACCAAATCCAAATAACAACCAAACCTATACCATGTATTATACATGGTTTTTTATAAGCTATTACAAACAATCCTCAACTACCACATTACTCGTATTTTTCCAAACCTTACTTACTCACATGAGCATACTCTCACTTATTATGTCCTGCCTCATAAACACTACAATACACATTACTGGATATGTACCTTATTTAAGCCCTCTACTTCTGTGGATTGTCTCTCCTCACTATTCTCCCTCTTCTTAGTACTTCCTGGAATTCCGTCCATGATGATGTGATGTAACATCCCAAAAATATTAAACTTGGATCATCAAACTCTAATCATCAAAATTAGGGTTAACAAAAACTTTTCCAACTAAAAATATGAAAGCATTCATATGTGTGTGTATTAAAATTTGGATTCTTTTGAATTGACATGGTTCTGTGTTTCTTTGCTTGTAAAATGATTCTTAGGTGAAATAAACATCATCTAAACAATCCCCAAACTTTTCCCAAAGACAAACAACTCAAAATGAAAAATTAAGTGAATGGTCACTTTGGCCAAATTAACTCCCATGCCTACTTTGGCTATCTCTAATTTTCAAAACTCAACAGAAATATGTATGGATCTTTGCACCCCTCGATAGTACTCATAATGAGGTACCAAGGCCCACTTTGTGATCATCCAAAAACATTCAAATGCTCAGTTTAAATGACAGTTTAAAATTGAATCTATATCATATGGGAAGATCCCACTATTTCAAAAACCACTCAAACAAGCTCAATTTTCAAAACCCAAGCACCCACAGAATCCTCAACACATGCCTAGCACACCCACCAAAAATATTTTCAAAATTCAAAACTCAAGTTCTTGCGGCCATTTCATCAAACAGGTTGCAGATTCAAATCAACCAAATCACAAACATTATAGTGTGCAGTGAATTGGGCCTAACTTGTTCCCTCTCTGGTTGCAACTAGCCTTAATAGATCATCTAGCTCCTTTAACTAACCTCTAGCACCACTGTGAGCTTGCCATTGCCATCAATGGTGAGGAGGACGAGCCTCACCATGTCACCCCAGTGTGGACATCAAGCTAGAGGAAGAACTAGACGTGCCAACCTTGTCTGGGAGGTATCCCATGCCTCACCGCCCCCTCTCCACTAGCCCTATCCCGAAGACAGAGACCAGAACCACAAGGAATGCCGCGCCCGTGCTGCTGTCGACCATGCCGACGCGCACCCCAGAGCACGCACCATTCCCATGCAACCCGACCACCTCAAGCCCTCACTGCCCGCCAGCGTGCACCCAACCGTCCCACGAGACCACCATACATGTTCGTTTCATAGCCCGTACCCCATAGCCACCGCTCGCCATGGAGTTCGCCGCCTCTGCCTCGCAGAGCACCGCACGTTCCCGACCAATTGCCACCGCCCCTAAGCTCGCATTCAATCTCTAGAGCATCGCCAAGAGACCACCCGTCGATTGCCAACCGCAGCCATGCCTCTAGCTGACCGTAGCCGTGTCGCCACCGTCGCCTGCCCATCCCTCTCGGTATCGCCGTCGAGCCTATAAAAGGAGGCAACCCCCACTCGATTTCTTCACACCATCTCACTCCCCACCTCTCACTGATACTTCCCACTTCTTTCCGGAGCAAGGCGAGCAACGCATCGCCAAAATTTGGCCGAAGCCCGCCGCTACTCGAGAAGAAGGGAGCCATCGATTGGAGCCGCCCCAGGAGGAGCTGCCGGTGCCAGGAGAATCGCCGTTGTCGACTTCGTCGTTCGCCCCCATCGCCAACCCTCGCTTGAGCCACGGTGAGCCTCCCACGACCCCCACTGAGCCGCTAGGGTTCGAGCTCGCCGGTGACATGTTCATCGTCGATGACGACCCTCAGCCGTCGATCACCCTTCTAATCCAACGCACCACATCGCCTGCATCACAAGATTCGAACTCATCACATGTGGAACCCCCTGTCAGCTGAGCCCCGCGTTGCGGAGTGACACTGGGCCGGCCCATTAACATCTTCCGCGCAACCCAACTGTTTGAATTTAAATTTTTCTATTTTAATTCAAACTCAGTTTTGTACCTAGTTTCAAGAATCAACCCAGGTCGATTCAGTGAACCAAATTGCATGAAACCAATTTTGTTAGAAAGGTACTGAAATGCTTAATCCAAGCCCGTTGAATTCAAATCATTTGGATCTGTAGTTCAACCTTGGTAAATATAACAAGTTAGAATCTTTTCTGCAATAAAACATTTTTCAAATTTCAACCATAATAGCTTTTGAGTTGATTCCACTCTCAAAAATCAAATTTGATCATACCTTTCAGAATATATAAAAACATATGGGTTTACTTACAGAAATAATGTTCAAGCAACAAAAGAATGCCACATAGACAATTCTAGTCACCTTATTTAATTATAATAAAAAGGTTAAAACTTATTAAATTGTGACACCACTTTAAATCACATTCCCATGAACTGAAATATGTGGTGATGACATGTGTCAACATGATCCCATGTTTGAGTTGGAGAATATTAAATCTTAAGAAGTTTTTCAATGAGTAGAAATTACTTTTCCAAAAATAAAATAAATAAGACAAAGGCTTTAATCTTGTAATGTTAGTGATGATGCTAGATCATCTATAGTACCCTTTTGTGTGATGATTGGAAATAGTTAAGTATTGATTGGTGATTGTGTACCTCGTACTTATTTATAGACGCTAGTACTGACCAAGGATACGAGGAGGAAGGAGGATACTACGAAGAAGAAGGCGAGGAGAACTTCAACCACTGCTCTGCACAAGGCAAGCCAATACTTGCAAGCTATTAACTTAGCAAGCTTATACTGATACCTATGCAAGCAAATACTTGCTTGTTACCATGCCAACTATAGTCCTTAAGCATATGTGATCATACCCACTTGATAACCCAATCCTAGTTTTACTTGCAAGCTTTATACTTTATTTCTTTATCAAAGCTTTCTCTTAGAGTTTACTTAAGTGACCTGTAGATTCTAGGAAGATAATTGAAGGTTGCATAAAGAGCATTAAATTTGGCCTAAGCTAGATAATCTTGATATCATCCTAAGGCATGAGATTGAACTTAGTTAAACTCCACTTGTTTACCACCCCTCATTAGTACTTACCACCCTTGTAGATGCTAGTGCTAAGCATAAAACTTGATCAACTTTAGATGGGAGTACTTGGTGAAAATGGTTACAAAAACCTTGGAATGATGAGTCATTCTACTGAAATGTTTTGACATGTGTTTCCGAACACCAGATGATTTTGATGATGAAAATGTTGAGGCATGAGCCTTAGCCCTTTATAAAACTGATGGTTGTCTGGATGCGATACCATTCGAATTTTACCGTACAACCACAATACCCGAAAATTGGGTAGGGCTTGACTGGAAACTTATATACCTTAATATGGGTTCCCTCACGGCCAAGGTCTGAGCTGAGGCTACCTTGTGAAGATTGTCCACCTATGCAGTACCCAAGATGACAGTTGGTCATGGTTAGGAGGCCAAACTCACAGGAGAGGTGCCTATACTAGGGCGTGTAATTGAAAGGTTAGGATCTATTATCCGCATACTGAGTATGGTGAATTCAGGATTTGTTCCTGACGGATGTATCGAATGTTGTGGTGAAAGTGTACAATCTCTGTAGAGTGTCAAACTATTCGAATAGCAGCGTCTGCGGTTATGGACAGTTGGAGTGGCCATACTGTTCCCCCGTCAGATGTTTTCAAAATGACTTATGAAATGAATTGAGACTTTGACTTGACCACAACAGAGTTGTGATATGAAATTCAAGTTCCCATTTAGGTGTTATAAAAATTCAACTAGCTTTCTTGCTTCTGAACTTAGTAGATGTAAATCTGTATTTTTGCAAAACAACCCTAGAGCTTAGTGTCCTACTACAAAAACCCCCTTAACTTGTTAGTATTAGTTTGCGAGTACTTAAAGAGTACTCATGGCTTTGTCCCTGGCTATTCCCGTGGTCAGACTATGAAGAGAAGTACCAGGATGATGGACCCCAGGAAGGTTATGACAACTAGGATCATCTCCCATTGTCAGCATTGCCTGTGACTCCGAAGATGGAGCTTCGCCTATGCTACCTTTATTATTACATTATTCCGCTGCTTGAGTTGTATTAAGAACTGGATAAAGAGATCCTTATTTGTGTAAGACCTTATGTATGGTTTGTAATGGATGATGTACTGTGATATCCAAATCTGTTATGTCCCGCAAAAATGGTAATCCTGGGATTGCGATGTATGGCATAACAGGCATCTGGGATTTAAAATTCGGGTGTTGACACGTGAAGTCCAACGACTACCTTGAGTATACAAACATCAAGAGGATGCGCACTCTTGATTAGAAGTACTAAAATTTAGATTAGCCATTGAGAAATGAATAGAAAATGTGTGATCTTCCGTGGAATTCTTAGGTCCACCTGCAAATGCACTTTCGAAGCAAGATGTATTTTCTGCTTTTCCTTGATTCAGTCATACATATAGATGTAATAACAGCCAATGCCTTCTTTCGTGTCAATAGGATTGGGACTACTCACATATGGATCATAGGTTCCATGCTAACCCTACGGGTTTCTACTCCTTTATTAGGATCACAGGGCATAGGATTCTCCCTGGTTCCAGTCTAAGATTCTACTCCCCATCTATCGTGATCCCAAACTGGAATACTTGGATTGGATGCTTCCTAAGTTTCCGGTATTACTCTATACTTGTCCAAGGCCTACATGTTTCCTAAGGCCCATTTTAATAATAGGCACAGGTTTCAGACTATGGTCCTTCAAACTCATTCTCTTCATACACCACTTTTGAGAAGACTATTCTAAAATGCCTAGCTTCTCTATCTGACTCCTTTTTGCATTCTATTGCTTTAGTAGGATCAACATAATCCTCAAGGTTGTATCCAACTCCTGGACTAGAACCTTAATGTGTGTCATGATAGGTACTGAATAATGTGCTATTATGATCTATGTACTCGGAAGCTAAGGTAGATTTAGTCTGCATAAATGCAACATGATTCAACTTAAGTTCCGAATTTATGGAATCCTGAGGTATAGTAGCATAAATACTACCTACAATTTCCTTGGGTTCTTGTTTTCGAAGCCTGGTTATTGCTTCTAGAACTACAATTTGATACGCCACCGTCAGACATCTCATCTTCCCAGTTGACATTTCTTCACTTATCCCCAACTTTTTGGTAAGATAAACACTACATGGTACTTGACTAACACCTTCCCATAATGGAAACTATAAACCTTGACGAAAAGTCAAGATCTGCAATTCCATATTCCATACAATTTGTCTCAAAAGTTCTGTCCATTCACCTACATAGTCCTCTAAAGTCCTATACATCACTTGAACATTCCGGTTTGAGTACAGAGATGTCATTCCTCATTGTAGATAATAGACTATCATTAGTCCTACTAGGTTATAACTTATTATTATTATTACCCCAAATTGCACAATAATAAAGAATTATCGCACTAGAAACATGACAATGTAATTCTCAAGTGAATACTCATCATATTTCTAGAGAACTCTTTACCGTTGCTAACATAGTTTCTACAAGTTCTACCCATTTAATAGGTTTCCAACCTAAGGTCAAAGATTTTGCTCTGATACCAGCTGTGGTGACCCAGCATACCACTGCATGTTGTAGTATACTATAGTCGTGGACATAACACTCACGGAGTACCATTCCACAAATATTACATCCTCAGAGTGGTACAACAGAAACAAAGCGGGTCCACAACATACATTATCATTATTATAACCAGAAATTACATGGTGACTTTGAGATCCTCCTAGGTCCATAGAGGTATCCCGATGACTCAGGGCTAAACCATAATAACTCTGAGAACAGAATATAGAAGGAACTAAATTTAAGGTTTATTCGAGATTTAATATATATAGAGAGGATAGAGATTTATGCTACTGGACTAGATCACTATATATGATACATCTACACTTCAGATACGTCGATCTCCATTCCATAGATGTTTTCGTAATTTTTCCCTTCGACGCTTTTGGATACTTCTGGTTCTTCATAGAGGAATTGTCATATCCCAAGATTTTCCAAATCTTGTTATGTGAAAAATAAATGAATAAAATAAAACTTTGTTGATTTTCAGGGTGAGAAGAAACTTTTTGATTCCAATTGGAAACCTTCAAACCTATTTGATCAAACAAATCCTAAAGGGATTTGAAAATATAAACAATTAAATAAGTGAATTTTAAATAAGTAGAATTACTATTTTTGGATCTTTTAGTAAAAAGATTTAGTTTTCAAATGATAAGGTAGAATTATAAATAAGGATTATTTTATAGAGCCAAATTAAATCTTGGCCAAGCTTTTGAATTAAAATATTCCTATTTGATAAAAAGAGTAAAGGTTTATTTAAATAAAATAATGAGGATTTATTAATATCCCATTTTATTAAAGTAAGGACTTTTCCCATTTTAATTAAACACTAAAACTTGTTATTTTATTTTAAACAAGTCTTCCAAGTATTTTATATTTTCAAATAAAACCTACTGATTTGGTTTTGATAATATTGAGATTTCAAATGGAGTTTTAATAATCAAATCCTATTTGAATTAATAACTAAGGACTATTTTATTTAATTATTAAATAGATCCTAAAAGAATATAAATATTATTTTATTTTGGGACTTGGAATATTGTTGTTAAACAGAACTAAACTCAATACAAAGTGTGGTGGAAGTTTGATTGATTTGAATGTTTGAATTGTTTGATTGAATTTCAAAACAGAAAATCAATTAGAAAAAGGAAAAAGATTCAGAACAAAAAAAATATAGAGCAAGGTCGACCCAACCCAATTAGCCCAATAAAGCCCACTTAGCCCAGTCCCTCTCTCCCTGCGAGAAAACATTTGGCACCAGGGAAATCACCCGCACCCTCACTAATAGGTGGCCCCCTCTCCCTATCTCTCTCCCTCACTGACAGCAAGGCCCCACCCTCCTGTTCATCGTCTCCACCACGACCCCGTTGGCCCTGCCGTTGCAGCCAGTAACTCCGACGTTGATTATGCATTGATGGAGGCCTTGATTCCTCCCAGTAAACGTGCACATTTAACCGCCCGTGGCTTCTCTCTCTTTGCCCCCAAGCAGCCCCTCCCCTCTGCCTCCAGGCTGCGACAATTTCGCCTCGCATTGCCACTGTCTCCGGCGAGTTCCGCAAGCAATTCCGGCCAGTAGACACCGCCCCTTGCCTCATCGACCAAGCTCACACACTCCCAATACCTAGGAGCACCTCCCCGTAGCATTAGCTCGCTCGCGCGTGCCCCTGAGCCTCGACAACGACGACTCCAAGCGCTACCACCGCCTGCCATTTCCTCCGGCGAGACTTCCTGGTAAGCTCAGACCGCCCCGAAGCCATTCATTGATGCTCACATGTTCCCTGGTGCCGTGCGCATCTAACGCACCCCTTATTTTGAATTGGCACGCCTTGTATCCCCGCCCCCGTCGACGACCGTATGAACCCGAGGCGCAGCTCCACTCCGGCGAGCGATTCCGATCACCTCTGAGCGCCCCTTGCCAAGCCGACCACGCGTTGAGCTTCACCTCGACCTCGCGAGCACGGTGAGCACCCCCGTTTCCTCCTTTGCTTCCTGTAGCCGCCCCAACGCCACCGCCTGACCGTGCGCCGCCGCCAGCCACCGTCGGCGCCGCTCGAATTTGGTCAGATCGTTTCGCACCATTAGATCTTCATCTGGCGGCTTAAATAGATTCATTAAACGAAGAGGTACGGGTGCCTCTGCGCCACATGATCACACTTAGATCCAACGATCCAGAGAGGCCGAACCGTGCGAACCGGTACCGGCCAGTAGAAACACGCCCCGTGGCAATAGTTTGATTTAAAACAAAATTCTGAATCTGATTTATATGCAAACTTGTAACTTGCATAACTTTTGATCCACACATCCAAAATTTTCAAATTTTATATCAATGGATTCAGAAAAACAAGACCTATCCAACCATGCACTTTGTTTAGAAAAAAGCTTCTGATAAATTGGTTGAATTTGCAGAAACTTGTGTAGGCTTGTTATGAATATAAAAAATGTTCTAGTTATGTTTTTGAGTTAAAATCTTTGCAAAATGGTTTGTTGTGAACATACTGACCCTAGGAACCAACTTATGGATTTAAAAATGTATTTTGTGAAGTTTAGGATTGAATAATTGAATTAGCTCATTTCTAGTCAAATAAAAATATTGTTTTTGACATGGAAATGATTTTTGAGAAAAACCTTTGGAAAATTCTTTGATTCAAACCTACTGACCCTAAACACCAAGTTTTGAGAATTAACAACTTATTTGGTGAACAATATAAAATTATTGCCTTACCAAAAGCATTTTCACCACATGAAATAATGATTTGATTTAAAAATGGTTTATAGATAAAACCCTTTTGCAAATGGTTTTGCCACTTTGGAAAATGACCACTTTGAGCCTTACAATGTTTAGAGCCTACTAGAAACCACCTTTGCAAATAAAACTATCTTTTGCATGCTTGCATGCATGACTTAGTTTCTATTATTTTATGTGTGATGAATTGTTTGATTATTGGTTGGAATGCTAGTTGAATCTATGTTTGCTTGATTGATTGTAGTGAAGTTAGAAGAGTGTGAGATTAGAAAGACCAAGAAGTGAACCAACATCCTCTACCAAAAAGGCAAGTGACACTATCATCCAAGTCCTACTATTTTCATTACACTTAGTGGATTTTGAAACATGCATGATAAGGACTACTATATTTTGCTATGCTAAATCCTATTAGGATACCCTTATACATTCCTTAGTGAAAACAATGTAGTTGTAACAAGCTTAGCCCTGCTATATATATTAAGATGAGATACATGTTCAGATTATATGAAGTTGGGAAAAGACTTATGTTTTATATAATAAAACAAGTACTCAATGAACCACCTGGGTGGACAAGGATACTCGAGTTTTGGACAAGGTGGAAACAAAAGGAACCATGTTTATATGGCAATCTATTTTTGTATGTGCACCAAAAGAAAACCACCCAGGGACAGATGGTATCAGAGCATTGTGTTGCCTGTAGGATTTGAAACCCTAGGATTGGACAAAAACCCTTAGAAAAATAGGAGTTGTATTTGTTCCAAAACTTATTTACAAACAATCTTGTAAACTCTTTCCTCAAACCATTTTGGTTTTGATTCTACATCTCATCTATTTCAAACTTGATGGACAAAGCCAACCCCATGGCCAAAGACTTCACCATGTGCAAAGGACTTCTTCAACTCTAATGAATTCAACATCTTCAACTCTAATGACTTCAACATCTTCAGCTCTAATGACTTCAACATCTTCAGCATTTTCACCAAGGACTTCAACCTTGGATATCACTAAGGACAAGTGAGACAAGAAATCTTGCTCAAGATTTGGAGACTAAGGAAACACAAATTAGAAGGAGCCATCGTCACCTTTGAAGTTTTGTGAACAAGAGAGTTCCCAAAGAAACCATGATCTCATGCAAGAAGAATCAACCAAGAGAGATGGAAAAATCTCAAGTGAACCATATAGATGGACCACCATATTTAGTTTAAGCCAAACCCACCAACTTATGTGGTGTAACAAAAATATTTTTGGTTGCCTAAGAATATGCTTGGAAATTTGTGTTTGAAAGGAGTGTTTGTTTGTGATTGCTTTCACATTGTTTGTGTGAATTTTGAAGTGTGTGATTAGAATTATTCCCTTAGAGATATTTTGCCTATTCTAATCTCAATTCAACCCAAACAGATGACTACTCCAAGAGACTCCAACATCAAGGTTGATGACAACAACAACCAAGAGGACAACATGAGAGAACTCATAGCAACCCAAAACCAGTTGAACCAAGTGACAGCTCAATTCATAGCCAACACCAGTGGGGAAGATCCAACCTTGCAAAAGTTTTTGGAAACCCAAGACCAAATGTTGCATAAGGTGACAGATCAAATGATCAACATGGAAATCAACTCTTCCAAAGGAGTTTGTGACAACAAAGATGTTATTCTAGAAGGAACCAAAGCTTGCAATATTTGTGGAGACAAGGATCACACTTCCAAGGAGCATGGAGATCAATGCCCCAACTGTGAAGAGAAGCATCCAGTTGGCCAATGTCCCACCTCTCAAGCTACTTGTTACCTATGTGAAGGAAATAATCATGTCCCTATCCAATGCCCCATCTATTCCATAGTTGAACAAAGGAAACAAGGTGGAGTGCAACAACTGATTACAAACTATCAAGAGGGAGCTAAGTCTACCAAGAAAGATGAGGACAAAGGAAAATCTCCACTTGTACCTCCATGCAATACAACCCAATTTAAAGGACCAAAGAAGAAGCATATGAATTATCCAAGGAGCAATAGAAGGTCCAAGAAACCAGTAGACATTCCTACCTATGAGATAACATATGAAGAACATGAACTAGAAGCACTCCTAGCTTTGGAGAAACCCAATAAAAAGAAGGACAAAAGCCATGTGCAATGTAATCATTGCAAAGAGATGGGACACTATGCCAGTGAATGTCCAGAGAAATAGAAGTATAAGGAGATTGATCAAGTATGGTGCAACAAATGCAAAGAGCTAGGCCATTATGCAGCAACCTGTCCACAAGAGATACGTGAAGAACTCAAACTTATCACATGTTACAACTGTGGTAACCAAGGACATTATGCAAGCAACTGTCCAGAAAAGATGAAGCACAAGATAAACAAGCCTATGAAGGATTTCAGCCTTGTCACATGTTTCAAATGTGGAAACAAAGGACACTATGTAGATGTTTGCCCAGAGAAGTTTCCCCAAGATCCCAAGCAAGCCAATATGTAATTTAGTTGGAAAAATTTTAAGCGTGGTAGTACCCTAGATGCTTTGAACCAACTTGTAACCCCTAGCCTCCCCAAATCTGGATAGATTTATTTTAAGTGGTAATTGTCACATCCCAAGATTTTCCAAATCTTGTTATGTGAAAAATAAATGAATAAAATAAAACTTTGTTGATTTTCAGGGTGAGAAGAAACTTTTTGATTCCAATTGGAAACCTTCAAACCTATTTGATCAAACAAATCCTAAAGGGATTTGAAAAGATAGACAATTAAATAAGAGAATTTTAAATAAGTAGAATTACTATTTTTGGATCTTTTAGTAAAAAGATTTAGTTTTCAAATGAAAAGGTAGAATTATAAATAAGGATTATTTTATAGAGCCAAATTAAATCTTGGCCAAGCTTTTGAATTAAAATATTCCTATTTGATAAAAAGAGTAAAGGTTTATTTAAATAAAATAATGAGGATTTATTAATATCCCATTTTATTAAAATAAGGACTTTTCCCATTTTAATTAAACACTAAAACTTGTTATTTTATTTTAAACAAGTCTTCCAAGTATTTTATATTTTCAAATAAAACCTACTAATTTGGTTTTGATAATATTGAGATTTCAAATGGAGTTTTAATAATCAAATCCTATTTGAATTAATAACTAAGGACTATTTTATTTAATTATTAAATAGATCCTAAAAGAATATAAATATTATTTTATTTTGGGACTTGGAATATTGTTGTTAAACAGAACTAAACTCAATACAAAGTGTGGTGGAAGTTTGATTGATTTGAATGTTTGAATTGTCTGATTGAATTTCAAAACAGAAAATCAATTAGAAAAAGGAAAAAGATTCAGAACAAAAAAATATAGAGCAAGGTCGACCCAACCCAATTAGCCCAATAAAGCCCAGTTAGCCCAGTCCCTCTCTCCCCGCGAGAAAACGTTTGGCACCAGTGAAATCACCCGCACCCTCACTGACAGGTGGCCCCCTCTCCCTATCTCTCTCCCTCGCTGACAGCAAGGCCCCACCCTCCTGTTTATCGTCTCCACCACGACCCCGTCGCCCCTGCCGTTGCAGCCAGTAACTCCGACGTTGATTATGCGTTGATGGAGGCCTTGATTCCTCCCAGTAAACGCGCACATTTAACCGCCCGTGGCTTCTCTCTCTTTGCCCCAAGCAGCCCCTCCCCTCTGCCTCCAGGCTGCGACAATTTCGCCTCGCATTGCCACTTTGTCAAGTAGTTCCGCAAGCAATTCCGGCCAGTAGACACCGCCCCTTGCCTCATCGACCAAGCTCACACACTCCCAATACCTAGGAGCACCTCCCCGTAGCATTAGCTCGCTCGCGCGCGCCCCTGAGCCTCGACAACGACGACTCCAAGCGCTACCACCGCCTGCCATTTCCTCCGGCGAGACTTCCTGGTAAGCTCAGACCGCCCCGAAGCCATTCATTGATGCTCACATGTTCCCTGGTGCCGTGCGCATCTAACGCACCCCTTATTTTGAATTGGCACGCCTTGTATCCCTGCCCCCGTCGACGACCGTATGAACCCGAGGCGCAGCTCCACTCCGGCGAGCGATTCCGATCACCTCTGAGCGCCCCTTGCCAAGCCGACCACGCGTTGAGCTTCACCTCGACCTCGCGAGCACGGTGAGCACCCCCGTTTCCTCCTTTGCTTCCTGTAGTCGCCGAAATGCCACCGCCTGACCGTGCGCTGCCGCCAGCCACCGTCGGCGCCGCTCGAATTTGGTCAGATCGTTTCGCACCGTTAGATCTTCATCTGGCGGCTTAAATAGATTCATTAAACGAAGAGGTACGGGTGCCTCTGCGCCACACGATCACACTTAGATCCAACGATCCAGAGAGGCCGATCCGTGCGAACCGATACCGGCCAGTAGAAACACGCCCCGTGGCAATAGTTTGATTTAAAACAAAATTCTGAATCTGATTTATATGCAAACTTGTAACTTGCATAACTTTTGATCCACACGTCCAAAATTTTCAAATTTTATATCAATGGATTCAGAAAAACAAGCCCTAGCCAACCATGCACTTTGTTTAGTAAAAAGCTTCTGATAAATTGGTTGAATTTGCAGAAACTTGTGTAGGCTTGTTATGAATATAAAAATTGTTCTAGTTATGTTTTTGAGTTAAAATCTTTGAAAAATGGTTTGTTGTGAACCTACTAACCCTAGGAACCAAGTTATTGATTTAAAAATGTATTTTGTGAAGTTTAGGATTGAATAATTGAATTAGCTCATTTCTAGTCAATTAAAAATAATGTTTTTGACATGGAAATGATTTTTGAGAAAAACCTTTGGAAAATGCTTTGATTCAAACCTACTGACCCTAAACACCAAGTTTTGATAATTAACAACTTATTTGGTGAACAATATAAAATTATTGCCTTACCAAAAGCATTTTCACCACATGAAATAATGATTTGATTTAAAAATGGTTTATAGATAAAACCCTTTTGCAAATGGTTTTGCCACTTTGTAAAATGACCACTTTGATCCTTACAATGTTTAGAGCCTAGTAGAAACCACCTTTGCAAATAAAACTATCTTTTGCATGCTTGCATGCATGACTTAGTTTCTATTATTTTATGTGTGATGAATTGTTTGATTATTGGTTGGAATGCTAGTTGAATCTATGTTTGCTTGATTGATTGTAGTGAAGTTAGAAGAGTGTGAGATTAGCAAGACCAAGAAGTGAACCAACATCCTCTACCAAAAAGGCAAGTGACACTATCATCCAAGTCCTGCTATTTTCATTACACTTAGTGGATTTTGAAACATGCATGATAAGGACTACTATATTTTGCTATGCTAAATCCTATTAGGATACCCTTATACATTCCTTAGTGAAAACAATGTAGTTGTAACAAGCTTAGCCCTGCTATATATATTAAGATGAGATACATGTTGAGATTATATGAAGTTGCGAAAAGACTTATGTTTTATATAATAAAACAAGTACTCAATGAACCACCTGGGTGGACAAGGATACTCGAGTTTTGGACAAGGTGGCAACAAAAGGAACCATGTTTATATGGCAATCTCTTTTTGTATGTGCACCAAAAGAAAACCACCAAGGGACTTAGAGATTGAACATGTTTCTCGTACAGTGGCTTTCGTGTACAGCCACATGCTAAATGGGCACTGGCTTAGTCAACTACATGGTGGAAGACCCATGCATTGGCCTCTTTAGGTTACTAGAATGAGGGAACTTGGAACCCTACATTGGTGCCTGAAGACAAGCTAGCATTGTGTATTGGGAGGACCCTATGGAAAGACTTCGTCACATTCTCAATCTGCCAGTACTCCATCTTGGTGAGTACTTATCCATGCCACTGTGGCAACAAGATGAGATTGTGTCATGTGGGTAAAGTGTACAACTTCTGCAGAAGATAAAAATCTAAGTACTTAGCCGTGTCCCCGGTTATGGACAATACTGAGCAACTAAGGCCTGAAGCTATGGGAAATCTCGACATTCCAATTTCTAAAAGTAAAATTTGAAAGTGACAATAAGAGACTTGAAGCACTTGGTGGATTCCAAGGAGTTCAGAAAGATTTGACAAAAGATCAAAACTATTTTGAAAAGATAGGATAAAACTATATTGCTTTCTGCAAATGAGCCTAAACCCCACTTAGCCAAATATGCATGTATTGATAGGATCCACTTATATTCTACATAGTAGTGAAACTTGCCAATACAATTCAAATGTATTGACCCTTGTGGCTGCAACTTATTATGTTGCAGGTTTGTTGATATTAAGTGTGTTGATTAGGATTACAAGTCTACAACCAACATGTTTGCCTGTGGCACTTTGAAGAAGAAGGACCCCATGCTTATAGATATTCTGCTACAATGTAATGTGATAGCCAAATGAGCTATGTAAGATGTAATGAACTATTTTATTCCTGGTTATAAAGCTGTATTATGACCTTTGTTTCTTGATATTACATCTTAACTGTGGATGCTAGCTATTGATCCAGGGACTAGCATTGTAAACACAGGGATCTCTACCTTATTGAAGGTTGGGACCTCTACAGGAATTTTCTTGGTCTTCAATTGGATATAGTATTTCCTCTTCCTAACCGTTATTATCTTCAGAATCTAGAAAGGGTTAAGAAGATATGTTGAGTACGAGCATACTCAGCAAGTTCACTAAAAAGGAGTGCTTGATGCACTATATCTACAGCCATAGACCATAGGTCGTAGGCAATGCAAGTTTTTGTAAACATTTCTTCAAAGGTTGCTTTTATTCTGAAAAGCTATGTCCGTCAGCCTTCACGGGTTTACCAGAAGTTTCATGGAGTTCCTTTCCCACCGCGTTTGTAGCTCCTTCCCGGAACAGGGAGTAACAAGTTATAGTTCTTACACTCTATAGAGGTGCATTACTTAAACCACGAGAGATCTTAGCTTTGTTGCACATCAAGGCGCGCATTCTCGTTCACACTTCCTTGGTATGAGGCCCAGACTAAGATCCAAGCCAATCACTGTCCTTCTCCGCGACCCCGCATACACCGCAATTGTTGTATGCCCAAACTCAAGATAGACTTTCCCCGTACAAAACGGATATATCTTAGTTGGATACACACAACAACCATTAACACTAGAAATCTTTCTTTTGTAAGCCCAGATCCACGGTAGACTTTTCCCCGTATAAAATAGCTATACCCATGATTTGCAACTTACAAATGCCTAGAACAGTGTCCAATGCATGCGAAAGGGAGCCTATCCAGCTAACTTCTCCGTCCCATTCCAAATCTTATGGTTAACGCATAATATATCGCGCAAGAATCACTGGCGACATTGGTTGTTAAGTCCTATATAATATGTTCCTTTACCATCAAAACTTTCATAGAAGGTTATTACCTCATGGTAAATAACCTATAATCATATTATTATAAAAATAGTGTTTTCTGACCTTTTTCAAATGCAGGTGATGACAACACTGGATTTGCAAAATACTTTACAGAAAATAATCAAAGGACATGAGCAAGTGTGAACTTGCCTTGATATAGCTGGGTATTATAGTCAAATGTTTTGACTTGACCCTGGACCTCGGGTTCTATAAGAATACCATCATTGCCCAGTAAGGACAATGTTTAAAGAAGCAATATGCTGTTATGCATAAGTAATGAGATGCATAATGTAAAGTCCCAAGTAATTCCCCAACCGTTACAAGTGAGCTGTATTTAGAGGATTTGTTTAGGATGTGATTTATGTTTAAGTTTTCTTCATAAAATATAGTAGTTGTAAGGGTTTTTGGATAACATATAAGACGTGAAACTAATGTACAATTGTAATACAATTCTAAGATTGGGTGATATCATGTAATCATTACAAGGTTTATGTTTTAATTTTGTTATGGCTTAAAAAATGGTATAGTGTTTCTTTTGAAGTGGCAAAAAGAATAACATTTGAAGAAAATATTATTTATGTTAAGTTAATCAACTCTAAAGATTAATAAGATTAAATTGATGGTTTAGGATAAGGTTTAAATGATCTTGAGACATTATATATCTAGCTTATGATATATCAGACCAAAGTTAACTATAAAAATATAATTGGTCTTGGGATATAACATTTATGGTATTAACAATAACTAGGATTTTTCCTAAGCATAATGAAATTTAGTATTAAAGACTTAAAGATAGCATATTTTATATTTATAGATTATACTATAAGATTTTCTTATACAAAGAAAATAGGTGAATTTCTTTTATTATATATTTAGTGAATACCAAGTTTGTTAACAATAATTATATATGAATTGAGATCACCTACTTCTAATTTAAGTTAATGATTTGCAAGACTAACTCTATAAATCTTGGACTTATAGTTGATTAAATATTTTATGAGAATATTATAAAATTGATTGTTTATATCTGGATAGTATCCTAAATTATAATTATAGGTTAGACTATTTTAGAGTTAAAATGTGGCACCCCGGAGTTATGGTCCGAGAATACCCGTTATGCATACAATTCACGTTCCCATGATCAGTGAGCCGTGAGCATAACCGAATAGTATCATTACAACATCCAGATAGTAACGAGTACAAAAAACTTACAAAGTGGCCATTCTGGCGAATTCACCACAAATAGCGGAAGTCTTCAGCGCAGAGCCCGTGCCTTAACCTACATTCAACTGACTGGGAAGACTGCCTAGCTCGCATATACGTCAGCACCTTCGTTCCTTCTTAACATCTGCAATCTGGCCAAGTAAATATCCAGGGACAATGCCGGTGAATACTTTGAATGTACTCGCAAACCACCTTAAGAGGACAATAATACAAGATATGCAATATCGCTGTGATAGGATGGCTCCAAGAGAGGTTATTTTATAAAATAGTTTCTCTTGTAGATATAGCATGTATCTATATCTTGTTTGAAATTTTTTTGTAAAACATTTTGGAAACCTTTTTGAAAAGTTTTTAGAAAACACTAGGAATTGGGCCACCCATTGTTTTACTTCCGGTCATCCCATGACCAAACTCCTTCCTCCTTTTTTCGACCATCGCATAGTCAAACCATTTTCGAGCCATTTCTTCTCCGAAGTCCTTTTTGAAAACAAAACCATCACTGCTGTACAACCACCAGCACAACCCTCTATGATCGAGGACTCAGCTATTCGAATAGATTTACACTCTGCAGAGGATGTACACTTTACCCACACCATCTGATTACCCGTCCCTGATCTACACTGATCGTGGGTCGAATAACCGGTCAAGACCTTCCGAATGCCCTATCCGATACAAGTGTCTACCCTATGAGGTTAATCCCCTAAAAAACGGTACGCCCTATATAGTTCACTAGCCAACCGGAGCGCGTTTTGCACCCCTCGGGGTGGGTGCTTTCAATGAGGGGCTCATAGTATCGTCTGGCCGCCTTATAGATGGTATTTACAAAACCTAGACCGATGTTTCACATGGGCCTTTACAGGGGAAGGCCTAGCCTCCGGGAATTTGTTCTTCCCCATAGTAGTTTGAGACACCTATATCCGTTTAGACAAACTGCCAGCCTAGCCCCGTCCCATTCAAGAGTAATGTGGTTGCACGGGTTAATTACGCTATCTTCAAAACTGGCCAGCCCGGCTATTTTCGTAAACATTTTTCCTCCATCATTTTGTAAAACAAAACCTTTCTCATTTTCCAAACCACTTGATAGGCCAATACTAACCAAGGTTTTCTCATAAATCATTTTTGAAAGTCTTTTTTTCGGGGTCTTCCCATCCTACACTTTTGCTTCGGCTAAAGCGGGGTTTCCAAAGGGTTATGGTGTTAAACACCATCTACCATACTAAGGTAGGTAGGAATCATAAAAGTGGGTTGTAGCTAATGGTACTAAGGGTAAATGGTTTGGATGAGCCAAACATTCCCCATATAAAACATAGTATAGTAAGAATAATGCAATTTGCATAAATGAGTAGATAAAACATGCATAGTTAAAATAATAGGACAAGGCATATGAGCAAGAAGGTGGCTTGCCTGTGACCAGCGAGAAGTCCCTTGATGGCGTTAAATAACCAGAAAACCAATAATAATAATAATAAAATAGATAGTCCCTGATCCTTCCTTCTTATCGGCGTCACACAAACGCAACTATCGCCGTAGTCGAGAATACATGCAAGCAAACAATACACCAATAAATACTAGCATACAAGCAACAGACCATACAACAAGTAAAGGATAAATACATTATATGAGACAGTAGGATGTGGGATGATTGTTGGATGAGAGTAGCAAAGGATTTGGAGGCTATTAGGAAAAAGGCTCCCTTTAGATTTCTAAGTCTAGGAATTAGCTAAGAGAGGGGTATTTGATCAAGGACTTGATCTGTATGATACCATTGTATGAAAATGATACCATCCGATAGGTTTCGATAAAATGAAGCCAACAAAAGTGGTTTCACTATTTTTTCAATTTTCCTTGATTTATAATGGATTTTATGGTGATTAAAACTCTATTTTTAGGAAATAATTTACCAGAACTTCTCTGGAGTTCCAAAAAATATTTCCTTGGGTGATTAGGTAGTATTTAATGGACTGATTCAAGAGGCGTTAGAATCACCTTAAAATAATTACCAGAATGCCCTGGAGAAATTCCCAAAGACAGTTCTGGATGCTATTTGTCTTTTTCATCACATTTAATCTACCAAGGGTTCTGATGTGATTCCAAAGGTAATGGTTATATAATGATAATACCATTCTAGAGAAATTGGAATCACTCCTTTTGGAGTTACATAACTAATTTGTTGATTTAAATAGTTAATAAACTATGCACAGAATTGTTTAAATCACCATAATTCAATAAAGGCCCAATAAATCTGGGGCTCCTGGTTTTTGGTACTTATTGGCATGGAGAGTTAGTGGGAGTTGGAAATAGCTCAATATCTCATTTGGTTTAAACTAGAAAAAATCCTAAAGTCCAAAAGATACTGTTTGTTATTTCTGTTATGGGAGAAACAGGAAGCAAAATTAGGTAAGGCCAGTGGGATAAACCAGGTATAACTAAGATCTTTCAGTAGATATTGGGTTTACTCCATTTGGATAAACCAAACTCTCTGAAAGTATTTTTTTTGTGCAAAGATTAGATTGGCTGTTCTTATTTTTCATGATTTATCTATCCCGTAAATTGGTCTGAATCCAAATCTGTATGTTAGAGGGGAGGCTTAGGTACTTGTTAAAATTATTATATAAATTTATTTATGGCAAAACCTTTTTATTTCGATTTAAACTAAACAAGGATTACAGATCTGTAAAAGAAAGAAAAAGAACTAGCTAGGACCAGAGGGTCGCGGGCTCGATTGTTGGGCCGACCCGCTTCTCCTGAGCTCGTGGCGGGGCAGGGGTATTGCGGCCTGCAGCCAGACGGCCCAGGGGAGGCCGAAGGGGTATGGGGGCGATCTGGCCATCCGATCATGCCAAAATCGACGGCCAGAGGTCGTATTCCTCCCCTGGTCATGCGCGAGGAGAGGAAACCCTAGCAGATGGGTGGCGGGGCTAGGGAGGCTCACCGGAAGCTTACCGGCGGCAGGGAGGCGGCGTTGTGGACGTGGCGTACCGAGGTGTGCCTAGCTAGGGACGGCACGACCTGGTTCCCTGCCGGGATGAGTCTCGCGCGTCGGCGCCCGAGGGGCGCGCTCAGGGGCTTGATGGCGCGGCCGATGGGAGCTGTCCTGGGAAGAAAAGAAGGCACCGTTAGATTTAGGGTTCTAGACTGGAGTGCAAGTGTAGAAGCTTTTGAGAGGATGCTAGGTTCCAAACTCATGATCATATGGAGGATGTTGATGTGAGGGATAAGTAGATATTATCCCTTCTTAGATTGGGTCTTCACTGAGTTGTAAACCATCAAGAGGGATTATCCTAGGATTGATCTAATCATGAGAGGAGATGAGTACCTGAGTGACTTAGGATAGCTCCAGACTTGTATGCTTTCTTTGAGACTGGTGATCCCAAGGCAAGGATTGGGTCCTAAGGGATGAGCTACTAGATTAGCTAACTCTAGCTCCTTGGCAAACAAGACAATCAGGAGATCAAGCAATTCATCTTACTACTTATCTAACTACTACTAGGGTTACCATCAAGCATAGCTTGGGGTAAGGAGGGGTATGTTGAAAAGGGGTTTTGCTTTGAAGTAAGATAAGTACCATCTTGGTATCTCTACCAAGATTGAGAGGAAAAGGTTTTTTATAAAGGTTTTGGGAAAACCTAGAGGTAAGGATAGTGGAAGTTCTGTCTTGAAAACATATGGAGATAATATATATGTCTCCATAGTTTTGGCAATAGAAACTAGTAAAGTATTTGGTTATGTCGAAGTCATCTTGGCTCAGGTTTTTCAATTCCAGATCATTTGAGGATATGAAAGATTAGCCAAGACATCTCTTTTGTGAAATATTTTTTGTAAACTAGGGTTGAGATGAGGAGTACACAACTAACACACCAAGCAGTTGCTTGAGCACAAGCAATCAAGTAAACACACATTGCAAGAAAAGTTTTTGTTCCCCCTGATTTTTGCCTTCTGGACAGTTAATCAGGGTTGCTGAAATTGGGATGTTACATAAAAGATTGTGTTTTGAACATGATCAATTGATTATTTCTTACTTAGGAAATAATGTTAAATAATTAACAAAACAACTATCTAATTTTAATAATTGAAGATATATGATCTAAGAATTTTAAAATGTTTTTGGAATACTAAATTTAGTATTATTCTAGTAAGTATTCTTACTTAAATTCTTGAAATTAAATTTTATTTATCTTTAGGTATTATCTTGATTTTTTTTATAAAATTTCTCAATTATTGAATGTCTTTAAATATTTGTTTTAAGTTTTATTTGTAAAAGTTTTAAGTTAGTATTTTTATTAGATAAGAGATTTATTTTTATGCATGAAAGTGATTTTTATTTATTTTTAGGATTTTTTCTGAATTTATTAAATTTCATTTAGTTATTTTAAGGTGTTAATGTTTATCTGCATTTTATTAGACCTAAATAAATATGATTATATTTTTCTTAGGTGGAGATTATTTTAATAAACATTTTTATGTATTTAATACATTTTTAGGATTTTTCTTTCTAAAAATAAAATAGTGTATAGGGGTATCTTGGTCATAACTTTATTCTAGCTTTTTCTTTGCCCTATTTTTCTTTTTATTCAGGTCTATTTGGTTGGCAACATAACTGGCTCGACCCAGCAAGGTCTGGCTCGAGTTCAACCCGACCCCGACCCCTTCACCCCTCTCACATCTCGCTCCTGGAACAAACCCGATCCTCCCCTCTCCGACACCCACCGCCGCCGCTCGCCAAATTCCGGCGAACACGAGTTGCTACGGCCACCGCCGTCAGCCATCCTGGCTCCGCCTATCTCAGACCTACTCATCCCTCCAATTTGATTGGTGAATGACGCCCTACTGATCTCGCCCCCTTCAATTATCTAGTTCTAGGGTTCTTGTTGCCCCTAGCTCTAGAGGTTGACGTTGACCTCGTTGGTTTGTGGTGTTGTCCTGTTGATGCAGAGAGGGTCTGGTGGTGGTGTGTTCGTGGTCGCTGGCCATAGCTGCATGCGGTGATGAGATGGTGTTTTGCCGGTGTGGTAATGTCCAGCACCGCCGTGCTTCTCCTTGGATATCTTGGTTGCGGCCTAGGCGCGGGTTGCAGCTCCTCTAGGTGTTCCTAGTGCCTCCGCCCAGGCTCCCATCACCTTTATGTCACCATGGTCTACTTCCTCTTCTTGTTGTGCAAGGCCAATCAGGTAAGTTTCATTCTATCTCACTCTCTCTCTCGGTATGAATCCTAATTCGGGTTCCTCAATTCGGTTCTTGATACATTACAGTAGCTTTGCTACATAACTTGCTTAATGAATTTGGCTTGAAAATTTATCTATCTGAATTGGATAGTGGATGGTACTGGTATGTGACTCCAGAATAATGAATTTATTCTTATATAAGGTTTGGCTGGTTGTTGAGATGATCCAATATTAATCTGTTTTGATTTAGTTGGCTTATTGAATTGTGTGGTATTGGCCCCATGCTAGATAGCCTGTGCTGTTGTGGAATGAGCCCCTTGGATTGGATATTCAGCTTGAGCTGTTTATGCTCCTGGTTGGTACTATGTATAAGTAGCTTGCAGTATTTTCCTTCAGCTGTGATGTTGGTTGTGGTGTGGTCGTCTCCTGGACATGTGACATGCCCATGGTTTGTTTTAGTTAAACTACTGGTTACTAGTTAGATTATTTGACCTGACTTTTCTCTAGTTTGGAACTTGGGAAAAAGAATCTGATTCTATGTCCTTGTTGATAGTAAAATGGTGTATATATTTGATTCCTTGATTCTCTTATAAGGAAAATGATAAATCTGTTTTAGATGGAATTATTGAGTGGTTGGTTAATGTGATGATACTCCCTAATGGCTTCTGTGCATAAGACTGCCAATGTGGTGTATCCATTTTGTAAGGTGCACAGTGGTAGATCTTGTGTGCATGATTTGTTGTTAGCTGGATTGACAAGACAAGATTGTGGTTGGTCATAATAAGTATTCTTTAAGTGATGTTGGAATATAAAATGAGTGATGATACTTGCAACTAATTGATTCCTAGACTTTCTTACTAGGGAAATGATAAAAATGTCTTGTTTGAACAATCTTTATGACTATCTAATGTGGAAACTAACCTTTGTGGCTTCTGCTGCCCTGGGCTACTGCTGTGGTGCCTCCAATCTTGGAGTGTGCACAGTGGTAGCCCAGGTAGCATGATTTGCTGTTGGGAATCACTACAATTATGTAGTTGATGTTGGAAAAAAATAAAGATTTAGCTCATGATGCAAAAAGGCTGAAGCTAGATTGGTTGATTAAAATGATTAAGTGTACCACTGTGGTGCTCCCTAGGAGTGTGCACAATGGTAGCATCTCAGATGTGGTTTGCTGGATTTCTTTACTTGGCATGTGATGCAAAATCTGAGGCCAAATCTTTGTAAGATAAGAATATATGTTTGTGTTGGCTCTAAACCTCTGTGATGAATCTTTCTTGGCATCTGCATGCAAGTTTTGAGAGGATCTCTCTAGTTGAAGAATAGATAGAATTTGTTGATTTGTAGAGTTCCCCTAGTATTTCCAGATCCATGTGTGGGATACAAGAATGGTTTCTACATGATCCAGTGGTTGGTTCTGATGGTTTTTACCTGATGTTGGTGAGTGGCTTATGGCCTATTGTAGATATTCTACTTTCCTTTGATCAGCTGCTGGAACTCCTCCTTGAGCACCTGGATGGCTTTCCCAAGCAACCAGGATGCTTGTGATGTAGATGATTCTGTTCTGTTGCCAGATCTAATGCTTGTCCTGCTCCTCCTTGCACTCCCTGGCCTTCTCCCTCTTGATCCAGTTACTGATCTCTTCTTGGATTGGTCCTGATCCTCCTCCTCCTTGGTTTTGCTTTAGTACAACTACTTACTCTTGTGGAGTGGGTTACCCAGATCCTACTGCAGTAAACTAATGATGTGAATTTTGTTGTGCTAGTTATTCTAAATTTCAGTAATCTTGTGTTCTTGTTGTTCTAGTGATGTGGAGGAAATGGAAATGCTAGTGGCTGTGATACGGCTATGCTCCTTCATATGTACTTCCTGTGTGTCTGTGGTGTTGACAACACAACAACTGCATGTGGTGTGTGTGTTGCCTACTTGCTTACATATGGGTCACTCTCAGGTCCAAGTTTCAATGCCAGGATTGTGGATGAGCTCAAATAGGAACTGGAGATATTTTTCCTAAAACTTGACTGTTTGCCTTTTACTATATAGTGGTGAAACTTTCCCCTATTTTCCTATGATGTTGTACTGAGGCCAAATTTGAAATAAGAACAAATACTATTTCATTTGGTGAAACTTGCCCCTCTTTCTAAATAAGCTCAATGATGAAATGAACAGTGCACCCCGCTGTTAGACTAAGAGCAAAATTACTAACACTAACCCCTTTTTGTTTTTATCTTATATTTATTTGTTTTGTAGGAATCAAAAGAATATCCAAGAAAATCAAAGTAGATAGAGATTCTAGCTTAGATTTATAGCTTCTGTAATCTTTTTATTTAATTGTAATAACAATGTAATTCTTTTATATTTACTGAAGCTTTTCTTTTACTTTATTTGTAACTATTCATCTATGTAATGACTTCTAATTACTTGTATTCTTTCATTCTTTGTGGTATTAAATAAAGATTTCTTCTTATTTGTTTTGCTTTGAATTGCATTAATGTATGCGATTTCTTTATTTCCTTTCCTTAATTGTAATTTACTTTTATTCTTTTATTGTAAAAGAATAATGTAATATTTCATGTATTCTTATTAATAAATAATTATTTTATATTATCACTTAAATTATTTCTTTCTACTAAATTATAGTATTATTATTCCTGAACTTCAAATTTAAATTGAATTTGTAAATTCAAAGTAAGTTTCAAATCCTACCCCTCCACAAACACAAAT
This sequence comes from Avena insularis, assembly GCA_023614405.1. NCBI lineage: Eukaryota > Viridiplantae > Streptophyta > Magnoliopsida > Poales > Poaceae > Avena > Avena insularis. The sequence continues at coordinate 362,354 of JAJUPC010000226.1, forward strand.
AATACCTAAAGGTCATGTCAAAATCTATCACACTCACTAAGATGGATAATTTATATTCCATTAAAGCAAGAGAGATTCTGATCACTCCAGGGTTTTAGTTTGCGAAAAATTTACCCAGATTTTCAGATGCATGCATGTAGATGCACAAAATCCTAAATTTACCCTTCGTTAAGTCCTAAATGTTGGGATGTTACAGCCACAGATTGGCTTTCAGGTGCACCACGAATAGCCCTTTTCCTAGTAGTGCATGTCGGCGTGAGAGGGCGTGGTGGCGCTGCTTTGGCTGCTGACAGCGTATGCTTTTATTTTTTTTATTTTTTTACTGTGGTGAACAGTTAATTTGATCTACACAATTGTTCAAACAACATCTTTTCAAGTGTTCAAACAACATCTTTTCAGCAGATGCAAAGTAAAAAACCAAGATAGTTTGTGTATGTGACAATAGGTAAATGCAAGTGGTGTTTTGGCAAAAGCTTTCAAAACTGAATTATTTGCAGGTATGACTATGATGCAATGACATGTATGATATGCAGTACCAATTCTAAAAATTGGTATGTGACACTTATGATAGGGGCAATGAGGGATGAAAGCTAACAAGTACCATAATTTTTGGAAGCTCTTTGTGAAACTTGAAATCCCTGCTTCCTTTTGAAGGGCCTTTCTTCCACCATTATATTGAGTCTTCACCTTCTATCCTTAGGCACCAATTAAGAGAGCATAGTTGTCATTCTTAGTTTTATGTGCATTGTCCCAAAACATATTCGTTGATGCATATTGTTGATATTACTTATTCTTGTTCTATTTGTATCTAGTCACTCTTATGAACTTTGAAGGTGTCCTATGCATCTATTTGCTACTCCATGAGGAACAAGTTGAATGCCACTATGCTATGTTTTTTGTATGTGAAACAAACAAATGTTTTTCAATGCATGTTATTCATGATCTTTGTTTGTAACCTTTCATGTTGCATGCATAGTTACTTTGTCTTACTATTAGAACTCCATCTTTCATGCTCATGTTTAGAGTTCTTTGATCCTAGCTTTCAATTCTTGCAAATGGTTTGATCTTGATTTTTATGTGCATGTCACCTCAAAAATTATTCTTTTTATCACTTACCTACTCGAGGACGAGCAGGAGTTAAGCTTGGGGATACTTGATACGTCGGAAACATATCTATAATTTTTGATGTTTCATGCTTGTTTAGTATCTACTTTTCTTTGCTTTGTCTACACTTTGATGTGTTTTTATATGTTTTTCTGGACTAACCTATTAACAAGATGCCACAGTGCCAGTTGCCTATTTTCTTCTGTTTTTGGTTCCAGAAAAGGCAGAAAATCAATATTCTCGGAATTGGATGGGATAAAAGCCAAAGTCAATATTTTACCGTGGGGAACACGGAGCCAGCTGGGCCCAGCCCGCGCCTGGGGGGGTGCGGCCGCCCTGGCTGCACCCTCCCTCGACTCTTTTCCTATAAAGACCCCCCGATACCAAAACCCTAAGTACCCGATCAATATTCCACAAAATCGTCTCTAGCCGTTGCCCCATCATCCCTAGATCGGGGGGATCTGAAGCTCTTCCTGGCACCCTTCCAGAGGGTAGATCATCCCGGAGGCCTTCTTCTTTATCACTCCGTCCTCCGGTATGAAGTGTGAGTAGTTCCACCTTGGACTACCGGTCCATGTAGTAGCTAGATGGTTGTATCTCCTCCTTTGTGCTACCATGTTTAGATCTTTTGAGCTCCGTTCATGATCAAGATCATATATTCTAATCATGCATGTTGTGCTTGCTAGGATCCGATGGATATTGAGATTACTATGTCAGATTTATTAATGGTTTTGTCTTATTGATTCTATCATGTCTATGTTGTTTGAGATCTTGCATGCTCTCCATTTCTAGTATCTATATTTTCCAAGTAGATGCTCGTGACTCCAAGAGGGGGTATTTATGCTCGATAGTGGGTTCATGCCTCTATTTAATCTAAGGTAAGTGACAGAAATCTCTAAGGTTGTAGATGTGTTGTTGCCACTAGGGAGAAAACAACGGTCTCTTGTTCATGGAACAAGTGGATTGTTTACCTTACACACTTTTCTTAAAGCAATTATCTGTTTCTTGCAACTTAATACTGGAGGGGGTTCGGATGATAACCTGAAGGTGGATTACTAATCATAGATGCAGTTGGGTGGCGGTCTATGTATCTTGTTGTATTGCCCAATTGAATCTCATAGGATCATGAATGTCTAGTATTGCATTGTTATGCCTTGCTCAGTCATGCCAATTGCCCTGCTGTAATTTGTTTACCCAGCATTCCATGTTTGTATATCTTAAGGAGAAGACCTCTAGTGAACTATGGACCCCGGTACAATATTTCCACTGTTACTATTTACTTTCTGCAAACCACCACTACCTTCCACACCATACAGTTAATCCTTCGTTTTCAGCAAACCAGTGAGATTGACAACCTCACTGTTCTTTGGGGCAAAGTCTTAAGTTTGTGTTGTGCAGGTTTCCAAATTGCTAGCAACACCTTTGAGTCGTTTCCTTCCTCCTACTGGTTCGATAACCTTGGTTTCTTTATGAGGGAAGATGTGTTGTTGTGCTCATCATACCTTCCTCTTGGGGTCTCCCAACGAAGCTCTACATTGATCTGAGCGCATCAATGATATAGCATTCGTGAGGCATTATTAATAAGAAACAATTAGTTTCCAATTTTATTTATCATGTTTTCCTTGCATAAACAGTACTTATTATAAAACGGCTCTAATTGCATGATGCAAGTGATAACATGGATATCATGGTTAGAGAGGTCTCGTCGTGCTGATCGATTTCGACATATCATTTGTCGAATTCGGAGTTACGGATTTAAAGTTATGCAATAATCCAGAAAAAACAATTATTAATATTTATTAATTCGAAATTTTTGATTGATCAAATGATAATATAAATAGGATAAACAGATTCCTCACATTTTTCTGATTCAAAAACATATATTATTCAAATTATTGAATTTATGAATTTAAATCAATATTAAAGTCAAAGTTAGTCAACTGGGGTCAAAGTCAAAGGTTTGACTGGATAGAGTCAACCTTGGTCAAATTGGAAATTAGATTTCAATTCACATGTGAAAATAAATCATATTTAATTTTATATGTTTTACCAAATTCACAAGATTCCGAAAGATATGATTTAATCTGAATATAACTATTTTCTGAAATTTTATTTATTTGTAAATAGCTCGTGTGACTTTTGTAAATAGCTCAAGTGGGGACAACGGGGCTGCGGGTCCACACGCGTGGTGCGAACAGGGTGGTGAAAAGTGTTCGGATGGGTACTGCGGGTTGAAGTGAAAGAAAACATGAGGTTTAAAAGCAATCAGGCAACGTCGTAAAAATGTCGAGAGATGGGTTACTGCAGATTCAGATCGCGTTTTTCAGATTTTTTCTCTAGACTTCGGGAGAAGATGTCGAAAGATTTAAAAGGAATCTGACAACGTCGTAAAAAGAAAAGTTGAAGAGGGTTGCAATGTCTTCATAGTTTGTTTAGGAACCTCCGCCGGAAAACGATAGTGGTGCCAGGTAAAAGCCGATGAACTAAGAGGATAGGCGTATTGTGGCCAGACAAAAAAATCTTCAGTTAAACAGTGAGGTTGTGCCAACTTTGCTAGAAGATTCCTGGGGATTGAGAGGCTCAAACCAGGGGATTTCTTTGGGAATGGAGAGCGAGGGTATAAGGGATTATCTCTCGCTCAAGAAGTTACAGCCGAGGAGCAACAGGCGCCTGGAACACGGAGCGGAGGCGTAGATGTCGATCAGAGTGCAATTGCGCTGCCAATTCTTCAGAGATCGCACCCCATTTCTTAGATTATTCCGTGCTTGGAAGGGCGCCGTTTTCATCAGGATCGACTAGGCTAGATAGAGGGATAATCCGGGAAGCGTTTCACGTGTAGAGGTGCTCTCGAGGTTTTCTAGCTCGATGGGAAAAAGGGTGGATTCAGAGGTCACGGAGTGCTCTGTCGGCTCCCTGCTGTCAACACCCGGATTTTTAATTCCAGATGCCTGTTATGTCATACATCGCAATCCTAGGATTACCATTTTTGCGAGACATAACAGATTGGATATCATAGCACAACATCCATTACAAACCATACATAAGGTCTTACAACAAATAAAGCATCTCATGATCCTGTCTTAATACAAATCAAGCAGCGGAATAACGTAATAGTAACGATAGCGTAGGCGAGACTCCATCTTCATGGTCACAGGGAATGCTGATGATGGGAGAGGATGCTAGTTGTCGTAAACTTCCTGTTGTCCATCTTCCAGATACTCCTCTTGCCACGGCAATAGCCAGGGACAAAGCCATGAGTACTCTTTAAATACTCTCAAACTAATACTAACAAGTGAAATGGTTTTGAGTAGGACATACTAGGCTCTAGGTTGTTTTGTAAAAAGCCAGATTTACCTCTATTGAGTTCAGAAGCAAAGAAAGCTAATTGAAAGTTTTATAACGCCTAAGTGGGAACTTGAATTTCATGTCACAACTCTATTGTGGTCAAGTCAAATTCATAAATCATTTCATAAGTCATTTTGAAAACATCTAATGACGGAACAATATGGCCACTCCAAGTGTCCATAACCGCGGACGCGACTATTCGAATAGTTTGACTCTCTGCAGAGGTGGTACACTTTCACCACAACATTCGATACATCTGCCAGGAACAATCCTGAATTCACCATACTCAGTATGCGGATAATCAATCCTAACCTTACAATTACACGCCCTAGTATAGGCACCTCTCCTGTGAGTTTGGCCTCCCAACCATGACCAATTGTCATCTTGGGTACTTGTCACATCCCAAAATTCTCCTAATTTTGGAATGTGAAACAAATAAATAAGTTTGATTGATTGTTTGACTATGTTGAAAATTCTCAAAGAGAAGAAACTTTTTGAATAGAAAATCCTCTCAACCTTGAATTCAAAATCTTATATTCTTTTGTTATGACCAAAGTAGCCATATAGGAAAAAGGGCTTGAATTGATTATGGATTGAAGAATTGGTGTGCAAGATTTCAAAATGAAAATCATAAAGCATTCATAAGCATTTCATTACATCCATGCAAAGTTCTCACAAACTAAATCCAAATCCTGGTATCTAAATCCTATAGTTGATTCGCCCAAATGTTCCTAAGAGTATTTAAATTGACTTATTAAAACCCACTATTTCTAAGGAATAAATTATTGATAATTATAGCCTAAAGAGATCCAATTAATACTACAAAAATTAAGAAACAAAATTGAGCTCATTTGGATCTAGTATGAGAAAGTTATGAAATAAATACAAACACATAAAGATATAAATAAAATGAAATATACAAGGATTTGTAAATCCAATACTTCCAAACTAGTAAAAAGATTACAAATTTGATCCTACAATGATCTATTCAATTTTAGAATTTTTTTGAAACAAGAATCATATTATTTGGAGTTTGTATGCAAAAGATATGAAGGAAACAAGTAAATAGAAAAAGAAAAAGAAAAAAAAACCTAAATGGCTCGGCCCACCCGGACCGACCGCAGCACCAGCATGCACGTACACAAGGATCGATCCCATGGTTGCTTTAAAATGCGTGCGAATCAGTTTTTAACAAACCTATCTCTACTCAAACTCCTATAACTTTTTATCTACAACTCCGAATCGACTTCCATTTGTTTCTACTTGTTCCCTAATTCAATACCTATATCTACAACATCCTAAATCTCCATATAAACTCGTGGAGTCACAGCTGTACGAGTTTCTCTTCTCGAAATCCCGAATCTACACATGCCTGAATCTTATTTCGCTTTTTAACCCATCTAGACTTCGTCGTTTCCCTTCGGTCAAAAAACAAAAGTTGTAGGAATCGTCAAAATCTTCCAATCCCGACAAACCTCACCTCTTTTCATCCACCACAGCCGGAGAATTTCGCATCGCAATATTTCAGATCTTACGATGTAAATCCAAGATGTACTCGCGCTCGTTTCTTCAAATCCAAATTCCTTTGGTGAGAAGGTAGGAATAATGATTCCCTGCAACTTTCATGTTCTAAGTTTTTCAATTTGACTTACGGATTTGTCTCTCTAACACAGATCTATTTCTTGTCTATTCTGGGCCAAAATCGGGTCAATCTCTTCTTCTAGCCACCGGATCCTATCCAGACGGTCGAGATCCAATCAAACCGATGCGTGCCATGTCGTCATCCCGGTCAGCTTCCTCATCAACGCCACGTCAACGTCAGGTTAATATCTAGTCCTAGTCAGCATGCAAAGTCAACCTGTCCAGTCAGCGGAATATTCCCTGAAATATTCCGTTCGAATTTAAAATTGCATATTATAGATCTAACTTGTAAAATTCATTAAAAATTCATACCATGTCCAAAAATTGTGTATAATATATCAAATTGAAGATAATTTTACGTAGAATTATCTTATCAGAATAGATCCAACTTTTACTATACGTGGTTACTGCAGTAATTTAGTTAGTTTTAATGGTATTTTAGGTTAATAAATTCATAGGAAATTATCTGTAACTCCGAAAAATATGAACAATATATCAAATTGAAGCTACTGTAATGTAGATTAATAATATCTGGATGGATCTAGCCTTTGCCGATTATTTAACCCGTAGCAATTTAATTAGTTTTAATGGCTTTATAAATCATGAAATTCATAGTAAATTAATTGCTTGTCACAAAAATATAAATGATATACCGATGGAAAGCTGGTTCCATGTAGATCATCAATATTTAGAGTAATAAATTCATAAGAAAATAAATACTATTCTGAAAATTACAAATAATATGTCCCTGGATTCACAATTCCTTGGAGATTACAGATATAATTTTAGTTTGATTTTTAGACAACAGAAACTATATGAATCATTTAAAACCCATTAAACACTATTTAAATCATACAAAAAGATCTATAACTCCGATTAGGGTGAATCCAAGTGCTAAGGTTTTGTATTGACAATATCTATACAGAGAAATTGCATGACAAATTATTTGGTACAGTTAAAACATAAATTCATACAGAAATATTTAAACCCATTGAAATAGTGTTTTAATCATAGGAAAATATCTATAACTCCTTTTTAGGTGATTCAAATTGCCACTGTATCTAAATTGCATTACCTCTATCCAGTAGCATCTAGTTCACAATTTAATATGACATAAACATATTTAGTTCAATTAAAGTGGTATACACAATATTAAATCGATACAACTTTAGTAGTAAAAGCTTTAGTGCAATAAATGACTTTCCACATGCATCATGTAATCTAACTATGTTCAGAACACTAAATGCAACCATTGTGACTCATTAAATCGTCATGCATGCATCTGTTCATCATAGTTTTCTTGTAATGTTGCACTGTTGTATGTTTGCAATGTTTTGAATGGTGCTTGTTGTATTTGCTTCAAACGTTAGATTGCGAGGAGTGAAACTACTGTGATTGCAACTACTATGATTTCAAGTATTGTGGTTATTACGAAAGAGGCCAATATAATTGTAAGTATTATCTAATCGACTACATCTACAACAAAGGCAAGTGGTGCTATCTTGGTCATAAATGTCCTACTGTTTTCCTATGCATTGTAGATGTTTTTGTAGAATTGCATATGTAGGAATTGATGTGTATATGCTATGCTACGTCCCATATTATTCCCTAGCATTCCTTGTTTATGAGCCACCGTTGGTAGATGTGCTTAGCCATGCTATGATGAACGAGGGCTGGGTTACATCACTGATGTTGATTCTAAATGTGTTGGTTTGTGAAAACTAAAACAACTTCATCAATGAATATCCTGGGTGTGATGGGATTGATAATTTTTGGTGGTATCATTGCGGAAAGGCACCGAGGACACTGAGAAATGATTGGTTTCTTTGTTTGGAAGCTTTCGTGTGCAACCATGTGCCAATAATGAAATGGGCGGTTGGTTGAACTCAATAGGTTGTGGTAACTCGAACCCGCGTATCCAGAGATGTAGATAGTGTAGGTTGGACCGGTGCGCGTTGGGATTGGGGAGCTACTTCCCGAACGGTTCCTTCTTGGACTTCTCTCTATCATCACCCAATATGAGAGTGGTGGTACGAGCTGGGCTGGCCAAGTCACATGGGTAAAGTGTACTAACCCCTGCAGGGTGTATAAACTAAGTGCTTAGCCGTGTCCCCGGTTATGGACAATTTGAGCGACCTGATACTGATGCTATGATATTTCTCACTCATCCTTATTTCTTAATTACTTAAAACTTGTTGGGTGAACATAATTGGGTAGGAGCACAGGAGTGAACTGAGTGTCCTATTTATCGTATTGGAAAACTACTTTGTTACAAATGTTAGGATAAAACTGTTGCTTTATGCAAATGATCCTGAACTCCACTTGGCCAAATATGCATGTAGTTGATAGATCTGTTATTAACCACTTTAGCCTACTTGCCATACATTCAATGTATTGACCATTCGTGGCTGCAACATTTCATGTTGCAGGTTGTATCGTATCTGAGTGGTCGTTCATAGGTCGCGAGACTCCACTCAAGAATTGTTCGCCTGTGGCACATTTGGAGGATGGAGATCTACCTTGTATTCGTTTTCCGCTGTGTACTTGAATAAATAATGTAAATTATGGATCATATTCGTTGTATTTATGATGCACAGTTATATTTGGTATCATTTTGTACTGTGTGTGCCAGTGAACCGATCCAGGGATTGGCACTATACACATGAACTCAGCCTTATCAGGCGAGAGTGTTACAAGATGGTATCAGAGCTGTGTGTTGACTGTAGGAATCGTGACCTTAGAAATGGATTAGCAATAGGAGACCTCTATTAGGTGAAATATCATATTTTCTACTTATTAGAGTTCTTATATTCCTTGTCTATCATTTATATAATCTCTTCTTGTTCAAAATTTGTAGTTATACATTATTTTAATACCTAAATGAGAGTTAGCTAAGTAAAAGAACAAATAGTATGACATAAATAAATATCTCATCAAGTTTGGTTAGGTCTAGAGCACCATATTTTATCTCTTTAGGAGATCATCGCTATCGTGTTAGCATATTGTTCTTACCAACTTATGTGGTATGACAATATAGGTTGCTTGCTTGTTTGTACTGAACCATATCGTGTGATGCCTTGTTTAGGATCTGTTGTTTTGAAACTCTAAAGTTGCTAAAGTTTTCGTGTGGTTTTAAGATTATTTTAATGGTGTGAATTGATTGAAATTCATGGAATTACTGCTGCAGTTTTCTGCCTGACCTGTTTTACCGCGCGATTTTTCATATTTTACTGCTAACTCAGAAAAATCCAAAAAATAGGATCTGGAGCGTAATTACCTGTAGTACATGCACAAAAGTTGGCTAAAATTCCTAACGAGTTTAGGTCGGTCAGAAAAATTCGTGAAACCTGCTGTACGGTTTTGACAGATTTTGTTTGTTGCTTATATGTTTCTCTATTTTACTCTAGTATTGTTCCCAATGCTTTCAAACTATTTTGTGGTTATTATACAAGTGTTTGATTGTGTGTTGATCGCCTATGATTGTTTCCTTGTTTGTAACATTGATTGCTTCATATAGTTATTGGTAGGATTATTTTCTTAGTCGTTTCTTTCCTATAGAATCTATTCTTCCCTATCTTGAACCCTGGGAGATATAATGATGTGTTAAGCGGAAGGTTTGACAACACAATACATTTAGGAAAGAGAATGCTTCACCTAATGGAAAAAGGATGTGGAATTATGAAGTTTTGCACATGATGTTATGTAGTAGATTACCCAACCTGAAAGTTGAAGTATCATAGCTTAGTTTTAGTAGTAGCTTTGTTGATTGGATACATTGGAGTATACATAGAGCATTAGTTCGTACCCATGGAAACATTCTTCAAGGCAAGTGAGAATGCCCGAGTGATAGAAAAACGTGATTCACCTATCCTCATACAGGGTAATGATTTGGGTGCAGGATGGATTGATCACCATTCCTACTACTCTTATTATTCGCTCTTGTACTGTTTTGCAGATCATGAGTGTCTTTTCAACCTTAGCAGAGAGTCGACGTTGAGCCTAAAAGCATCCATTGCTAAGCGTAGTAATATACGATAAGAATGAATCTCAACCATGATTAATGGGTACCGTGAAGTAAACATCCCCTAATTGACCACCATGAGAGTTTTGCTAGTTTAAGAAGAGCTTTCTCGGAAACTATCAATCATGATGTTTAGAATGTGCTAGAGACATTGTGCCAATAAAAGTCTAAAGGAGAACCAATCTGAGCTAAGTGAATCCTCGAGAAATGACCTAGTCAATTTTATTTTAAGGGTGGTAGCACCCTAATGGATCCCGAACCTTTCGTTCTTTCTAGCCTTCCCAAATCTCGGGACGAGATTTCATTTAAGGGTGGTAGTCTGTCACATCCCAAACTTCTCCTAATTTTGGAATGTGAAACAAATAAATAAGTTTGATTGATTGTTTAACTATGTTGAAAATTCTCAAAGAGAAGAAACTTTTTGAATAGAAAATCCTCTCAACCTTGAATCAAAATCTTATATTCTTTTGTTATGACCTAAGTAGCCATATAGGCAAAAGGGCTTGAATTGATTATGGATTGAAGAATTGGTGTGCAAGATTTCAAAATGAAAATCATAAATCATTCATAAGCATTTCATTACATCCATGCAAAGTTCTCAAAACTAAATCCAAATCCTGGTATCTAAATCCTATAGTTGATTCGCCCAAATGTTCCTAAGAGTAATTAAATTGACTTATTAAAACCCACTGTTGCTAAGGCATAAATTATTGATAATTATAGCCTAAAGAGATCCAATTAATACTACAAAATTTTAGAAACAAAATTGAGCTCATTTGGAGCTAGTATGAAAAAGTTATGAAATAAATACAAACACATAAAGATATAAATAAAATGAAATATACAAGGATTTGTCAATCCACTACTTCCAAACTAGTAAAAAGATTACAAATTTGATCCTACAATGATCTATTCAATTTTAGAAATTTTTTAAAACAAGAATCATATCATTTGGAGTTTGTATGCAAAAGATATGAAGGAAACAAGTAAATAGAAAAAGAAAAAGAAAAAAAACCTAAATGGGCCGGCCCACCCGGACCGACCGCAGCATCAGCACGCACGTACACAAGGATCGATCCCATGGTTGCTTTAAAATGCGTGCGAATCAGTTTTTAACAAACCTATCTCTACTCAAACTGCTATAACTTTTTATCTACAACTTCGAATCGACTTTCGTTTGTTTCTACTTGTTCCCTACTTCAATACCTATCTCTACAACATCCTAAATCTCCATATAAACTCGTGGAGCCACAGCTGTACGAGTTTCTCTTCTCGAAATCCCGAATCTACATATGCCCAAATCTTATTTTGTTTTTTAACCCATCTAGACTTCGTCGTTTGCCTTCGGTCAAAAAACGAAAGTTGTAGGAATCGTCAAAATCTTTCAATCCCAACAAACCTCACCTCTTTTCATCCACCACGGCCAGAGAATTTCGCATCGCAATATTTCAGATCTTACAGTGTAAATCCAAGATGTACTCGCGCTCGTTTCTTCAAATCCAAATTCCTTTGGTGAGAAGGTAGGAATAATGATTCCCCACAACTTTCATGTTCTAAGTTTTTCAATTTGACCTACGGATTTGTCTCTCTAACACCGATCTGTTTCTTGTCTATTTTGGGCCAAAATCGGGTCAATCTCTTCTTCTAGCCACCGGATCCTATCCAGACGGTCGAGATCCAATCAAACCGGTGCGTGCCATGTCGTCATCCCGGTCAGCTTCCTCATCAACGCCACGTCAACATCAGATCAATATCTAGTCCCAGTCAGCATGCAAAGTCAACATGTCCAGTTAACGGAATATTCCCTGGAATATTCCATTCCAATTTTAAATTGCATATTATAGATCTAACTTGTAAAATTTATTAGAAATTCATACCACGTCCAAAAATTGCGTATAATATATCAAATTGAAGATAATTTTACGTAGAATCATCTTATCAGAATAGATCCAACTTTTACTATACGTGGTTACTGCAGTAATTTAATTAGTTTTAATGGTATTTTAGGTTAATAAATTCATAGGAAATTATCTGTAACTCCGAAAAATATGAACAATATATCAAATTGAAGCTACTGTAATGTAGATTAATAATATCTGGATGGATCTAGCCTTTGCAGATTATTTAACCCGTAGCAATTTAATTAGTTTTAATGGCTTTATAAATCATGAAATTCATAGTAAATTAATTGCTTGTCACAAAAATATAAATGATATACCGATGGAAAGCCGGTTCCATGTAGATCACCAATATGCAATTAGTTCTGCCTTTGACTGTAAGGTTTTTCCGTGAAGATTTAAATGGTTTAATGACTTATTTAGAGTAATAAATTCATAAGAAAATAAATACTATTCTGAAAATTACAAATAATATGTCCCTCGATTAACAATTCCGTGGAGATTACAGATATAATTTTAGTTTGATTTTTAGACAACAGAAACTGTATGAATCATTTAAAACCCATTAAACACTATTTAAATCATACAAAAAGATCTATAACTCCGATTAGGGTGAATCCAAGTGCTAAGGTTTTGTATTGACAATATCTATAAAGAGAAATTGCATGACAAATTATTTGGTACTGTTAAAACAGAAATTCATATAGAAATATTTAAACCCATTGAAATAGTGTTTTAATCATAGGAAAATATCTATAACTCCTTTTTAGGTGATTCAAATTGCCACTGTCTCTAAATTGCATTACCTATATCTAGTAGCATCTAGTTCATAATTTAATACGACAAAAACATATTTAGTTCAATTAAAGTGGTATACACCATATTAAATCGATACAACTTTAGTAATAAAAGCTTTAGTGCAATAAATGACTTTCCACATGCATCATGTAATCTACAACAAAGGCAAGTGGTGCTATCTTGGTCATAAATGTCCTACTGTTTTCCTATGCATTGTAGATGTTTTTGTAGAATTGCATATGTAGGAATTGATGTGTATATGCTATGCTACGTCCCATATTATTCCCTAGCATTCCTTGTTTATGAGCCACTGTTGGTAGATGTGCTTAGCCATGCTATGATGAACGAGGGCTGGGTTACATCACTGATGTTGATTCTAAATGTGTTGGTTTGTGAAAACTAAAACAACTTCATCAATGAATATCCTGGGTGTGATGGGATTGATAATTTTTGGTGGTATCATTGCGGAAAGGCACCCAGGACACTGAGAAATGATTGGTTTCTTTGTTTGGAAGCTTTCATGTGCAACCATGTGCCAATAATGAAATGGGCGGTTGGTTGAACTCAGTAGGTTGTGGTAACTCGAACCCACGTATCCAGAGATGTAGATAGTGTAGGTTGGACCGGTGCGCGTTGGGATTGGGGAGCTACTTCCCGAACGGTTCCTTCTTGGACTTCTCTCTATCATCACCCAATATGAGAGTGGTGGTACGAGCTGGGCTGGCCAAGTCACATGGGTAAAGTGTACTAACCCCTGCAGGGTGTATAAACTAAGTGCTTAGCCGTGTCCCTGGTTATGGACAATTTGAGCGACCTGATACTGATGCTATGATATTTCTCACTCATCCTTATTTTTTAATTACTTAAAACTTGTTGTGTGAACATAATTGGGTAGGAGCACCTGGGAGTGAACCAGAGTGTCCTATTTATCGTATTAGAAAACTACTTTGTTACAAATGTTAGGATAAAACTGTTGCTTTATGCAAATGAGCCCGAACTCCACTTGGCCAAATAAGCATGTAGTTGATAGATCTGTTATTAACCACTTTAGCCTACTTGCCATATTTTCAATGTATTGACCATTCGTGGATGCAACGCTTCATGTTGCAGGTTGTATCGTATCTGAGTGATCGTTCATAGGTCGCGAGACTCCACTCAACAATTGTTCGCCTGTGGCACATTTGGAGGATGGAGATCTACCTTGTATTCGTTTTCCGCTGTGTACTTGAATAAATAATGTAAATTCCGGATCATATTCGTTGTATTTATGATGCACAGTTATATTTGGTATCATTTTGTACTGTGTGTGCCAGTGAACCGATCCAGGGATTGGCACTATACACATGAACTCAGCCTTATCAGGCGAGGGTGCTACAGTACTACACAGGTGGACAATCTTCACAAGGTAGCCTCATCTCAAACCTTGGCCACAAGGGAACCCATACTAAGGTATATAAATTTCCAGTCAAGCCCTACCCAAATTTCAGGTATTGTGGTTCTACGTTAAATTTGGAATGGTATCGCATTCAGACACCAATCAGTTTTGTAAAGGGCCAAGGCTCATGCCTTAACATTTTCATCATAAAAATCATCTGGTGTTTAAGAACACATGTCAAAACATTTCAGTAGAATGACTCATCATTCTAAGGTTTTCATAACCATTTTCACCAAGTATTCCCATCTAAAGTTGATCCAGTTTTATGCTTAGCACTAGCAACTACAATGGGGGTAAACACTAATGAGGGGTGGTAATCAAGTGTATCTTATCTAAGTTCAATCTCATGCCTCAGGATGACATCAAGATTTATCTAACTTAGGTCAAGTTTTATGCTCTTTATGCTACCTTTAATAATCTCTCTAAACTCTACAAATCACTAGGTAAACTTTAAAAGAAAGCTTTGATAAAGAAATAAAATACTAAGCTTGCAAGTAAAACTAGGATTTTGTATCATCAAATGTATCTAACCAAGCATGCTTAATGCATTGCATAGGTTATCTAACTTTCATGGTTGCAAGTGTTAGCTTGCATAATTGCAAGTATAAGCTTGCCAAGTCAGCTGGTAGTATTAAGCTTGCATAGGTAATAGCTTGCTAATTCAACTTGTAGTGTTAGGCTTGCCTTGTGCAGAGAAGTGGTTGAAGTTCTGCTCGGCTTCCTCTTCGTAGTATTCTCCTCCCTCCTCATATCCTTGGTCGGTACTAGCGTCTATAAATAAATACGAGGTACACAATCACCAAACAATACTTAACTACTCTTACTTATCACACCAGGGTTTTCACTAGATGATCTATTATCATCACAAACATTAAAATCATTAAGGCAAATAGTTTTATTTTCTTTATTTTAGAAAAGTAATTTCTACTCACTGAAAAACTACATAAGATTTAATATTCTCCAACTAAAATATGGGATCATGTTGACACATGTCATCACCATATATTTCAGTACTTGGGAATGTGATTTAATGTGGTGTCACAATTTAATAATGTTTAACCTTTTTATTTTAACTAATTAAAGTGACTAGAAATGCCTATGGGGCATTCTTTTATTGCTTGACCATTATTTCTGTAAGTAAACCTAGATATTTTTATATATTCTGAAAGGTCTTGTAAAATGTGATTTTTGAGAGTTAGAATCAACTCAAAAGCCTTCATGGTTGAATTTTGAAAAATGTTTGAATGCAGAAAAGCTTCTGCCTTGTTATTTTTACCATGGGTGATCTACAAATCTAAATGGTTTGAATCCAACGGGTTTGGATTAAGCACTCCAGTACCTTTCTAACAAAATTGGTTTCATGCATTTTTGTTTAGTGAATCGAGCTGGGTTTCTTTTTGAATTGGGGTATATCACTGAGTTTGAAACTAAAAGAATAAACCTAAATTTGAATTACTGGGTCGCGCGGAATGCTAACTGGGCCGGCCCACGGGGCACAACACACTCGCGGGTGGGTTTAAGTGACCGACCCCACGAGTCAGTGAGAGAGAGGGGTGCGAAGCGGTATGGGGGGATGTGGACCGCACGATCAAGCTCTAATCCTACGGCTGCGGTTCATCATCCACGCCGGGCAACGCCGGCAAGACAGAACCCTAGTGCGGCCAGTGGGGGTCGTGGGAGGCTCACCGGGGCTCTGGCGATGGCCGGCAATGGGGGCGAACAACGAAGACGAAAACAGCGATCCTCCTGGTACCGACAGCTCCTCCATGGGCGGCTCCAATCAATGGCACCCTTCTCCTCCAGCAGTGGCAAGCTCCAGCAAAATTCCGGCGATGCGCTACTCGCCTTGCTTCAGGAGTGCGGTGGGGGTGCTTCTGAGAGAGAGGGTAGTGAGATGGTGTGAAGAATTTGTGCTGGGGTGGCCTCTATTTATAGTGCCTGAAGGGGACCGACGGGCGCGGGCTAAGCTCGTCGTGGTCATCGGCACAGTGGGCTAATGGCATGGGCGATGTTAGGGGGCGGTGTTGTGCTCCCTGGCGATGCTCAACGGCAAGGTCACGCGGCGTGGTGCGGTGCGGAACGGTCGGAACGTCGCGGTTCTCTGAGCGGGTCCGACGGCAATTTTAGTGGCGCACAATGTCTACGGTCCACGCGGCGGCAAACGGGCATGTCTGCAGTGATGCTGGGGTGCTGGCGATCCTGTTCGCATGCGGCAAGGGCAGCACGCGGTTTGTGGGCGTTTGTCGCGGTTGGCGCTATGGCACGCTTTCGGCGAGCTCCCAGAGAGGCTTGGCATGCTTAGGCTGTGTGGTCCAGGGGCTGGCTACGCTCGAGGCTTGGACAGGGGGTGGCGGTGGACGGTGGAGAGTGTCCCAGACATGGTTTCTAGGCTTCGTGCTTCTCCTAGCTTGTTGTCAACTGAGAGGTGGCAAGTTGAGCTCGGCCTGGTCACCATTGATGGCTATGGAAAGCTCACAGTGATGCTAAAGCTTGTTAAATGTGTAGATGATCTACTAATAGCTTGTTGTGAACCAAAGACCTTGTTCCCTCTTTGGTTCATGCATTCTGACAATTATCAAATACACACATGCATTCTGACAATTATCACATACACACATGCATTCATATTGATTTGAATTAACAAAAGTTTTTGTTAACCCTAATTTTGGTGATTGGAATTTGATAATCATTGTTCAATATTTTTGGGATGTTACACCTACTAAATTCGCTAACAGCACGCACGGCGAACAGACGAAGATGAGCAGCCGTCTGGTACAGTGAGACGACGCGACGCACAGGCATTGGAACGAAACCGATGCACAAAAGTCCAGAGAGAGCTAGGATGAGTGGAAGCTCACCGAGGATGTTGGCGGGGAGGCGGCCAAACTGACGAAGAAACCAATCACCAGGAACAAACACTTGTCGAGACGAACCGAGGGCTTCTGAGGCACCGAGGCGATGATGTGGTCACACCGGGGTGCTCCAAGTGCCTGGCATGACTCAGAGAGGTAGAGGCCTCTCCTATTTGCAGTGGCGGCGAGGCGGAAGGAAGAGGAAGGCTAGGGTTTAGAGTCCGCTTGGGGGGATAAGAAGGAGGTGTGGCTCGGTGGTGGTGCGGTGTGACGAGGATGACGAGGTCGACGCCCATCTGCCCGTCCGTTAGCAAAGCAGAGAGGAGAGGACCGGGGATAGAGATGATGAATAGAGACGGTGTCTTTGTTCTGTTGGCGAAGGGGTATGGTCCAGGGGGTGTTGGGCTGGGCTAGGAAAGGGGACGCTGCGCTGCTGGGCTGGGCTGGAGCAGGATATTCTCTCTTCCTCTTCCCTTTGGTTTGGGTTTTATTTACTATTTGTTTTTTATTTAAAATTTAAACAAGCATCTAATTTCAAACTATTTTAAAATTTGCAGGAACATTTGAACAGAGATAGATGGCACAAAAAGGTGAGAAAAGTGGGACATGGAATAGAGGAAGAGTGATGCCCCCATATACTCAAATTGGGCATTACTATGAGATCTGGGATAGCGATTTTAGAAAAGGAGCATCAAAAGCATTTGGAAAATATTGGACCCTAACCAATGGATCCTTCTAGGGAAAACCAAAATACGGAGATAGACAAAATACAGAGAGGGGGTATAGATAACAAGATCAAACACAATACATAAATACAAATGCAACAAAGGACGACCCATGCAATGTGGCATGATGATCGTTATGATGATGATGGTGATGCGATGATGTGATGATGATGCAGATAAATCAAATAACAAGCAATTTCTAGTAGTGGTTTTACCTGGGTGTTACAGTTCCATTGGGTTCAATATCACTAGATATAGCAAGGGGAGAAAAGAATTGGGAAAGTTTCTGTTTGAGATTAGTTGCTAGAGATGCTCAAAGTGAGCTAGTGGTTAACTTTGGCAGAAATGACCATTAGGTCTTATGCTTCATATTTTCATTTTATTTTGCTTTGATTTGACTTGGTAGTGATCTAGATGATATGGTTTTGATCTTTAAACCATTTCTCATCATTTACAACAATCAAACATGGCATTGCAATCATTCATACACACAAGCATAAAGATTTGAATTTAATTAATAAAAGATTTTGTTAACCCTAATATTGATTAATTAGAGAATGATCCTCATTAATATTTTTGGGGTCTTACAGGTTTTGGTAATTTTTGATAAAATTCGAGCTTGATGCATTTATTCATGTAATATAATGACTTAGCAACAATTTAATAATGAAAGTATCTCAAATTTTGATCTATATATAAGTGCATGATACCTGCTTGGTTAGGGTTGTTTATGGGCTGAGGATTCAGGGTTCTAGTATTGAGGGTTTTTGGTTTTGGTTTTTTAGGGGTAGTTTAGGGTTTAGGGTTTATGAATTTTTCAATAATATATATGTCACATCCCAAAATTTTCCAAATTTTGAAATGTGAAAAATAAATAAACAAAAGAAACAATTGTTGAAATTTAGGGTGAAAAGAAGCTTTTTGCTTCTAAATGGAAACATCAAAACCCTTCTTGAACAAAATTTGAATGAAAAGGGCATCCAACCAAATTTCAATCAAGTGAAATGCATTCATTAATTAATTTATCTTGAAATTTAAACATCTGGAAAAGTTAAACCAAAACCCCAAATCTTAATGAAAGAAAATCATTTCCAAGATCTCTCTAAGACTATGGATCTGTTCCATATGAATTTTTTTTGTCAACAAACATTCCTAAATGATAAAAAATGATAAAAAAAATATTATAAAACCATAGAAATTGGTTTCATCCAATTTGGAGCCATGGATAAAAACTTATGAATTTAATAAGACAAAAGGAAGTAATTTCTAAAGCTAATAAAGCTCCTAACTAAAAATACATACCAAATTGTGAGAAAAGTAATCCTAAAAGGATTTAAAAGATAAACAAATATTAAATAAAATTATACAAATTGTAATCACCAATTTTGGATTTTATAAGGCAAAGAAAGAAAGAAAGAAATAAGGAATATTTAAAAGACAAATTAAATCTTGGCCAAATCCATAAAAAAATGAAAGTTTACTCAATAAAAATAAAAAGAATAAAAGATTATTTAAATAAAATTATGTGGATTGAACCATATTCAATTTTATTTAAATAAAGATAAATTGCCTAAGCTAAATAAATAGTAAATCACAAGAAAATTATTTAGAAGACAATCTAAAACTTGAATTAAATCCATAAGCAAATGGAATAAAGATAATCCAAATAAAATGAAGGAATAAAGATTATTTAAATAAAATTATATGGGCTTTTGACCATATTCAATTTTATTTAAATAAAGAAAAAATCCCTAATAAAAATGATTAATTAAATTATGAGAAAATAATAATTGAAAATGCCAAATTATTTTAAAAGTTATCTAATTAACTTAAAATAATAAAATAATTATTTGAATAAAAATTTATATGGTTTGGAACCATATTCAAATATTTGAATAAAGACAAAAGCCTGATCTTAATAAATAATAAATCATCAGAGATTATTTTGAAATAATTCAAGTGGACTATTTAATCACAATATTAAATAGTTTAAACCTATTGAAAAGGTTTGGTGAAATTTGCATTCGAATGGAAGCTTGAATCAATGGTTAGAATAAAGACACAAACCTCATTTAAATAAATATTAAACCCTAAGAGAATATAAGAAATATTCTAAAATGGATTATTTAAACACACTATATAAACAGTATAAAAACCTACTAAAAATTTGGGAAAGATTTGAAAACAAAAGAGTGTTTGAATCATTTGAATAAAATCAAAACAAAAAGTACAAACAGAAAAAGAAAAAGAAAACACAAAGAAAAAAATAGAAAAGGGTACAACCCATCTAACCTACCCAGACCCCCAGCCCAATCAGGCCTAGCGTAGCCCACTCTCTCCCTCCCTAGCCGTCCTTTTCTCACTAGAACCCGTACCCCTCATCTCGCTGACCCGTGGACCTGAGCCACGTGAGCATCCACCTCATCATCGTCTCCACCATGTGCGACCTATTCTTCCCCTCCTCCCCCTGTCATTTCCAGCGACCATCCCTCGGCGTAAATTCACGTTATTGCTGCTTTAATCTCTCCCTGCGACCACGCCCTCATAAGCGCCTCGCCATCCTCTCTCTTTCCCCTCACTCGCCACTCCTGCTCTGCCCCCAGGCTGTTCTAATTACACGCTCGAACCCCACTGCTGACGACGAGCTTCCGTGCGAATTCCGGCAAAGCCAGACCCTCCCCGGCCCCTAGTGCATGCTAGTTTGCTCGCCAGCATCACCCGCACCTTCCAGTAGCCCTAGCTTGCCAGCGCATGCCCCAAAAGCTTGCCAACGACGACGTCTGAGCGCCGCCGCTGTCTTCTGCAACTCCGACAAGCTTCCCTGATAATCCCTGACCTCCCCCCCTCTGGATGACGCTCGCATACTCGCCAATCTCCTACGTGTCTAACGACACCATCGTCTTGTCTTCTCGTGGCCTGTAGCTTCACCTCCGACGATGCTAGTACAAGACCGACGCTGACACCATCTCCGGCGAGAAATCACCAGCAACTGTGTGCGCCCCTTGACCAACGATGACCACATCGAGTATTAGCGCGACCCTGCGATTCTAGTAACACCCTCCGTTCTCTCCCTCGCTTCCTAGATTCACCGGAACTTCATAGATTCTGGTATGCTAGATCTAAGCCGCACAGATCCCTTTAAATCCAACGTCCCACACTACGCGATCAGTGCGAACTGGTACCGTCCAGTTAGATTCAGCCACGTGGCCGGACTCAGGATTTAAAATAGAAAATGAATCTATTAGAAGTTTGAATTTGTAAAATCCATAAATTTTGATCTACACGTCCAAAATTTACAAATTTTACATCATTGGAATCAGAAAATGAAACCTTTGCAACCATGCCCTTAGTTTAGTATTTTGCTTCTAACAAATTAGGTGTTTTTGCATAAACATTTGTAGGACTATTTTGAGTATAAAATTTATTCTAAAAATGATTTTTGAGTAAACTATTTTGCAAATGATTTTTTTGAACCTACTGACCAGAAAAAAAACTTTTGGGTTTAGAAATTTATTTGATTAACACTAGAAATGTTTTACTTTGATTAAAAGCATTTCTAGTAAAATAAAATTGTTGCTATGATTTAAAATGAATTTTGAGTGAAACCTTTTTGCAAATGGATTAGTTTTAAACACTTTAACCATAAACACTAACATTTGTGTTTAAAAAAATATTTGGCTAACACTAGAAATATTCATTTAATAAAAGCATTTCTAGCAAAACAAAAATGATTTAAATGGCCTATTTTCACTAATTTGTTTTCAAATGATTTTGCCACCTTTATAAATGACCAGTAGGTGTTTTAAAATGTTTATAGCCTTATTAGAAACCACTTTTTCAAATAAAACAATCGTTTGCATGCTTGCATGCATTGCTTTGTTATTTTATGTGGTGAATTGTTTGAATGTTAGTTTGAATTTGTGCCTTGATTGAATTGTAGTGAACTTTGAGGAGTGTGACCATTGCAAGATCAAGGAGTGAATCTAGTTTCTCTACCAAAAAGGCAAGTGGTGCTTCATATATTTTGTCCTATTATTTTAATTATGCATTAGTGCTATTTTGAGTAGGATTTGCATGGAATTTTTACTAAGTATGCTATGCTTTGGGAAAACCTAGTAGATGATGCCTTAGTAGAATTTTTTCCGAAGTTAAGATTATTGCTACTATTATGCTTAGCCTAGCTAGTAGTAAACAAGGGTGGAATATATAAACACGCTATGGAAATTTTGCTAAGTCTTTTGACTTATGTTTTTGCCTAATAAAACTACTAAGTGAATGAATCATCTGGGTGGAATGGTATGAATGGGATATGTTGAGTGGTTACACAAGGCCAGGGACTGGTGAACCTCGTGGATCACACTTGTGGAAAGCCACCCAAGAACAAAGAGATTTGAGATGTTAAGTGTTGAGAAGCTTCTAGTGCAGCCACATGGCAATATGGGCTCTACCTGGATCATATAGGTTACAATAACTTAGCCAGATGGACAGAAGGTGGTAGGGGTGATAGGTTGGAACGCATCCATTTGTTCTAAGGGAAGGCTTCTGAAAGATCTTGTCTCGATGCATGTTGAGTCTTGTGGGGAAAGTGCACCACCTCTCGAGAGAGTAAAATCTAAGTACCTAGTCGTGTCCCCGGTAATGGCAATTTGAGCATCAAGACATGGAAGTTATCAAGGATCTCCTCATCCCAATTTCTAAGTAAAAAACTTGTGGTTGTACAAGGGTTAAAGGATCACCAATTTTTAATTGGTAGATGCCTTGGGCGATTTGTCAAACAAAAACTTAATGTTGTCAACTTATAAGGAAAACCTTATTTTGAGAAAAGCAAGCCTAAGATCCACTTAGCCAAATGCATATAGGTGATAGATACCACCATTCTACCATAGTATCACTTTCCAATAAAATTAAAATGTATTGACCCTTGTGCCTGTAACTTATTATGTTGCAGGTTTGTTTGATGTTAGTGAAGTGTGTTGAATAGGATTACAAGTCTACAACCAACATGATTGCCTGTGGCATATGAAGATGAAGGACCCCATGCTATATAGATATTTCTGCTGCATTGTAATGAGATAGCCAAATGATCTATGAAAGATGTAATGTATTATTTTATTCCTGGTTATAAGTTGTAATATGACTTTGTTTCTTGATATTACATCTTAAACTGTGGATGCTAGCTATTGATCCAGGGACTAGCATTGTAAACACAGGGATCTCTACCTTATTAGGTTGGGACCTCTACAGATGGTATTAGAGCACCTTGTTGCCTATAGGATTGTAACCCTAGGATTGGACAAAACCCCTTAGAAAAATAGGAGTTTTATTTGTTCAAACTTATTTACAAACAATCTTGTAAACTCTTTCCTCAACCTTTTTGGTTTTAATTTTACATCTCTTCCTTTTCAACTTGATGGACAAAACTCCAAGATGAGCGAAGACTTCAACATCACCAATAACTTCAACTTTATTTTCACCAAGGACTTCAACTTGGACATCACTAAGGACTACAAGTGAGACAAGAAATATTACTCATGACTTGGAAGATTAAGGAAACACAACTTAGAAGGAACCATCATCACCTTTGAGCTTTGTGACCAAGATGCAAGAATTCTTCCAAGTAAACCGTGATCTTGTTCATAAAGAAACAACTAAGAAGGATGGGATGATCTCAAGTGAACACTATAGTTAGACCACCATACTAGAGTTTAGTTTAGATCAACTTATTGATCACACCAACTGATGAGGTGTAGCAAAAATATTTTGTCTCCTAAAAACATGCTTGAATCTTGTTGTTTGAGTGGATTGCATGATTTTGATTGCTTGCACATTACTTGTGTGATTTGTTGTGTGTGAGTAGAATTCTTCCTCTAGAAAACTTTTTCCTACTCTAATCCCAATCCAACCCAAACAGATGACTTCTCCAAGAGACTCCAACATCAACAATGGTGACAACAACGACAACCAAGACATGCACATGAGAGAACAAATACTAGTAACCCAAGCCCAGTTGAATCAAGTGACAAATCAGTTTTTAGACAACAACATTGAGTTAGACCCAGCCATGCCAAAGTTCTTGGAAACCAAATCCCAATTGTTGCAAAGGATGACCAATCATATGATCAACATGAGAAGCAACCTTCCCCAAGGAGATTGTGTCAACAATGATATCAAGGATGATATTATAGAAGGAACACAAGCTTGCAACATCTATGGAGACATATGACACACTTACAAAGTGCATAAGGACCAATGCCCTAATTGTGAAGAGAAAAATCCAACTAAACAATGCCCCACATCTCAAGTTA
Source organism: Avena insularis (assembly GCA_023614405.1). Classification (NCBI taxonomy): domain Eukaryota; kingdom Viridiplantae; phylum Streptophyta; class Magnoliopsida; order Poales; family Poaceae; genus Avena; species Avena insularis. The sequence continues at coordinate 386,478 of JAJUPC010000226.1, forward strand.
CATGTTTCCTATGTGAAGGAAATGATCATGTCCCTATCCAATGCCCCATTAGGGATGGAATTCGAGCCGAGCTGAGCCAACTTGACTCGACTCGCTAAAGCTCGTTCAACTAACGAGTTAGCTCGACTCGGCTCGTTTACATAACGAGCTCATATTTGAAACTCGGCTCGACTCGGTAAACTCACGAGTAGCTCGCGAGCAGCTCGTTTAGATTGTTATAAGTTATGAATATGAGCAAATATAAAAAAACTAGTAATTATTCTACTAATTTGAAACTAGAATAACAATAGTACTTTCGTAATAACACGAAGGAAGTTCAATAAAAAATATAGTAGCTCTACACCATTACAGGTTCATGGAACATTCATAGTATGACACTTATCTATAAAAAATTTCAAACTCTATATTGGAAAGAGTTTAACGAGCTAAATGAGTAGCTCGCGAGTAGCTCATTTAGCTTGGGGTGAACAAACAAGCTCAAATTAAAAACTTGACTCGACTCGTTAGACTCCGAGTTCAAGCCGAGTCGAGCTGTGTCACGAGTTACTTATCTAGCTCACGAGTTTCGAGTTATAATTCCAGCCCTATGCCCCATCTATCCTATAGTTCAACAAATGAAACAAGATGGAAAACATCAAATGTTTGGAAACCTCCATAAAGGAACAACTTCCACCAAGAAGGATGAAGACAAAGGAAAATCTCATTATGCACCTCCATACATTGTAGCTCACCATGGTGGACAAAAGAGGGAATGTGGACGTTATCCTAGGAATCGTTCCAGGAACCGAGGAAGTTTTCCCACCTTTATGGTAAAATATGAAGAGCATGAACTAAGATAACTCCAAGCTTTGGAGAAACCCAAGAAAAATAAGTAATGTCCCAACCCCATCAAACAAGACATTAGCTAGGTGCAATGTTGCAATTGCAAAGAGATGGGACACTGTAACATCGCAGCATTAGAGCTTAGAAATAATTTGAACCCATATGTGTACATTGCATTCATGCATCAGAAAATCCGGAGAATTTTCGCGCAAAACTAAAGAAGCTATAGGGGGATCGAGATCTCTCTTACACTGATGAAAACATCAGGGAAGGTGCGATGGATTTCGACATGACCTCTATTGTACTTTTGTGTTTAAGGGGAAGGAAATTCAAATCTCAATATTCAATTGATGAATCTCAATTCTAAAAGAATTTGAAATGGAATAATAACTAGAAACTAAATTGTAATAGAAAATAAGAGGTGAACCCTTATTTATAAACAAGGTATAATCTTTTATTCAAATAGAAAAGATAGTTGAAGTTTAAATAAAAATGAAATGAGTAATGTAATATGATATTACATTAATGAAATAATAAACAAGAATTGATAAAGAATAATATTATTTACATCACACATTATTATATTATCTTTACAATTATGAACCAAAGGGATAATAGATAATGAAATAGAGAGGAATCATTTTATTACAATAATACAAACATTACACTATTTTTATTAAATTCCAAAAAATGAAGAATTACAATAAAGAATAAAAGAATTAAAGTACACTACTATAAAACAAATAAATATATAAATGAATTACATAAATAAATAACTAAAAATATTTTTTATTACAAGCAGATATAAATATTACATTGTCTTTGCAAATGCATTATAAAATAAAAAGAAAACTAGTACACTTTATTGAATAAAATAAACAATACAATATTTCTTTACAAAAGAAGAATGAATAAATAAAAATAATTCCTTTATTACAATGCTTTATATTTCACAAAAGAAAAAGTGGATTACAAAAGAAAAAAGAAAAACTTAAAACTAAATTCATCTTCACTTTCTTCATCTTCTAAATCCTCTCTTTATATTCCTGATCTTATACCTGTAAACAAATAGAAATAAAACCAGTAGAAAGACAAATAGGAAAGGGGTTAGTGGTTAAATATTTTTTCTCTCAGATTTGACATAAAATTGCTATGTAAACTCATCATTGAGCTTTTATATTGAAGGGGCAAGTTTCACCTTGGTTTAAAATAGTATATAGATAAGAAGTAAAAACCATCAGGAAATATCAAGTTTTTACTTGATCTGATCCACCCAGGAGAGGCATCCACACTAGTAGCTCAGTCAGCAGCATGCAGTGGTGTGTTGTCAACACAGCACCAGCAGCCAATTCACATAAAAGAGGTGACATAGCCGCAGCACAACAGCTAGCCACTGCCACAGTTTCTAATCTATCTCAAACCACTACCAAGCTCTCAAGAACACCACAACTCACCAATCCAATCCACCATATATTCAATCTTTGGTTGCTCTCTGGAGCCATCCAAGAGCTAGAATAAGGGGAAAGTAAAGTGCAGGCAATAGCTTCAGGAAAAGAAGATCAGGCCATAAAGGAGCTAGGAGGAGCAAGGTCTATTCCAGGAAAAGTAGGATAAGGCCAAAAGGGGGGCATGCTAGCAGTAGCATGAGTTGTAACTGATCAAGATCTACAACAGATCATCAGCCAATCACCAATAGCAGGTAACAACCACCAGAAATACACAAATGATCATATAGCATTCATTCTCATATTTGAATACAGATCTGGGGTTACAAGGGATATAATATAAATCAACTAAATCCATCTACCCTTCAACTAGAAGTAAATCTAGGAGGATTGGATGGGGAGATACTCTCAGGTTTGCATGAAAGTGCCATGCAAATTTCATCACAGAATATTAAAACCAACAAGTCATATCTGTTTCTATTCCAAAGGATTTGGCCTCAGCCTTTGCATCACTGGCCAAATTAAGAAATTCAGTAAGCAACATTTAAGATATTTATCATTGTGCACACTCTCAAGGGAGGCACCACAAAGTCAAACATCAGGTTAGCAGCCACAAGTTTAAACCAGGATTATAGTAGAATCCAGTATAAGTTCAACAGCAGAGAGATTTATTTTAATCACTTAACTCATACAAGCATCCATAAGCTAGTATATTATCCATTCATATAATCCAAATTATTTCAAATCATTTTCCCAGTTCAGCAAGCTATGAATCATTTTAGGAGATGTGACTAATATCATTACTAAACCATAGGTTTAGTTCAGCATGCACATTTCATATATATAAATTGAACACTGAGCCAAATACATCATCTATCATCCACCACCAGAAAATTGAATAAAATCATCTTCCTAATATTTTAGGGATCACTTTTCCAAGTTATCTATTGATTTTCATCCATCATGTGAATAAGATCTATTGGATAGAATATATCCTTAGGGATACACTCAGATAAAGTGTTATCCATCCTTGTATACCTCAAGAAGGGTCTAACATCACCTTTTTCCATCTATAGAGAACGTCTCAGATCATACATCATTGACCAAACTACTGTTCACTAATTTAGAACTAAGTGACAGCAAATTCAATAATAAAATACTATAGGGAACATTTCATAGAATGGTAGCACCTCTGTAGCAGTTTCATTCTTTACCATTTCCCAAATCAGAGGAACAAGTATCAGCAATTATACAAGGATACATAAATCATCTTCCTAAACAGAAAGTCTAGGAATCATATATATTCCTTATCTCACTTTTAGATTTGACAGAGAATAAACTTTTCTCATAGAAAGTGTTTCTAGGAAATATTTCAAATCATCACTGAACCATATGTTCAGATCATCAAGTGTACCACATAAATGATCATAGTATAGCCAGTTAATAGGGTAACCAGTCCTGGTATAGAGGAATACATACCTCCATGAAGATTTCATCTTAGTGAATATCAAAGGTGTAACATCCCAAAAATATTAAACTTGGATCATCAAACTCTAATCATCAAAATTAGGGTTAACAAAAACTTTCCCAACTAAAAATATGAAAGCATTCATATGTGTGTATTCAAAATTTGGATTCTTTTGAATTGCCATGGTTCTATGTTTCTTTTCTTGTAAAATTATTCTTAGGTGAAATAAACCTCATCTAAATAATCCCCAAACTTTTCCCAAAGATAAACAACTCAAAATGAATAAATTAAGTGAATGGTCACTTTGGCCAAATTAACTCCCATGCCTACTTTGGCTATCTCTAATTTTCAAAACTCAACAGAAACATGTATGGATCTTTTCACCCCTTTATAGTACTCATAATAAGGTACCAAGGCCCACTTTATGATCATCCAAAAACATTCAAATGCTAAGTTTAAATGACAGTTTAAAATGGAATCTATCTCATATGGGAAGATCCCACTATTTCAAAAACCACTCAAACAAGCTCAATTTTCAAAACCAAAGCACCCAAAGAATCCTCAACACATGCCAAGCACACCCACCAAAAATCTTTTCAAAATTCAAAAATAAATTTCTTGCGGCCATTTCATCAAACACATGGAGACAGAAAATCAAATTGGCAAAACTTCTCTGTTTTGAGAAGTAATTTGGCTAAGCCTTGTTCACCATTGATCACACTTGTCTCCCCCAGTGCCAACCAGTGCCTTGACCACCCTAGCCCCTACCCATCGCACCATGCCATGCTAACCCGAAGGAACCTTTCCCAGCCGACCATGGCTAGCTAGCCAGAGCAAGCACCAAGCCTAAACACCATGTCTAGGACGCACGCCACCGTCCACCGCCACCTCCTGTCCAGTGCTTGAACCCTGCCAGCCACTGGACCACACGCCCAAGCCATGCCAAACTTCTCTGATATCATGCCGAGAGCGCGCCAGAGCGCCACCCTCGACACACGCCCACAGACCGCGCGCCACCCTCGCCGCGTGCACGCGTGATCACCACCACCCCAGCAACCCCGCAGACACGCCCGTTCGCCGCCGCGCGGACCACGCGTGCTATGCACCATCAAAACCTCCATTGGACCCGCTCAGAGCATCGAAGCGTTCCGACCGATCAGCACCGCCCCACGCCTCGCCACCACGCCGTTGAGCTTCGCCAGGGAACATAGAATTACCCCCTACCATCACCCACGTTGATAGCTGCCTGTGCCGTCGACCACGACGAGCTCAGCTCGCGCTCGTCGGTCCCCTCTCGCCACTATAAATAGAGGCCTCCCCCGCTCGATTTCTTCACACCAGTTCGTTCCCTTCTCTCTCAGAAACATCCCACACCCTTCCCTGGATCAAGGCGAGCACCAGGTGGCCTGAATTTCACCGAAGTTCGCCGCTGCAGAGGAGGAGAGGCGCCGTCGATTGGAGCCGCCCCAGGAGGAGCTGCCGGTGCCAGGAGAATCGCCCGTCATCGACTTCATCGTTTGCCCTCATCGCCGACCCTCGCCTGAGCCCCGGTGAGCCTCCCACGACCCCCACTGAGCCGCTAGGGTTTGACCTCGCCGGTGACATGTTCATCGTCGATGACGACCCTCAGCCATTGATCGCCCCTTCTAATCCAACGCACCACATCGCCCCGTACCGTTTCGCATGTTATGAGCCACTAACGGGTGGAACCCCCCTGTCAGCTGAGCCCAGCGCTGCGGAGTGACACTGGGCTGGCCCATTAGCATCTCCCACGCAGCCCAACCATTTGAATTTAGATTTTCTACTTTAATTCAAACTTAGTTCTGTACCTAGTTTCAAAAATCAACCCAGCTTGATTCATTGAACCAAATTGCATGAAACCAATTTTGTTAGAAAGGTACTGAAATGCTGAATCCAAGTCCGGTGGATTCAAATCATTTGGATCTGTAGATCAACCTTGGTAAAAATAACAAGTCAGAAGCTTTTCTGCATTCAAACATTTTTCAAACTTCAACCATAATAGCTTTTGAGTTGATTCCAACTCTCAAAAATCACACTTGATCATACCTTTCAGAATATATAAAAACATATGGGTTTACTTACAGAAATAATGTTCAAGTAATAAAAGAATTCCACATAGGCATTTCTAATCACTTTAGTTATTTAAAATAAAAAGGTTAAACCTTATTAAATTGTGACACCACTTTAAATAACATTCCCATGTACTGAAATAGGTGGTGATGACATGTGTCAACATGATCCCATGTTTGAGTTGGAGAATATTAAATCTTAAGTAGTTTTTTCAATGAGTAGAAATTACTTTTCTCAAATTCAAATAAATAAGGCAAATGCTTTAATATTGTAATATAGGTGATGATGCTAGATCATCTATAGTGCACATTTGTGTGATGATTGAAAATATTTATGTATTGTTTGGTGATTGTGTACCTCGTATTTATTTATAGACTCTAGTACCGACCAAGGATACGAGGAGGAAGGAGGATACTACAAAGGAGAAGCCGAGCAAAACTTCAACCACTGCTCTGCTCAAGGCAATCCTTACTAATCAAGTTGACCTACGCAAGCTAATACTTGCTTGTTACCATGCCAACTAGAGGCCTTAAGCATATGTGATCATACCCACTTCATAACCCAATCCTAGTTTTACTAGCAAGCTTTATACTTTATTTCTTTATCAAAGCTTTCTTTTAGAGTTTAATAAAGTGACTTGTAGATTCTAGAAAGATAATTGACGGTTGCATAAAGAGCATTAAAATTGGCCTAAGCAAGATAATCTTGATGTCATCATAAGGCATGAGATTGAACTTAATTAATCACCACTTGTTTACCACCCCTCATTAGTACTTACCCCACTTGTAGATGCTAGTGCTAAGCATAAAACTTGATCAACTTTAGATGGGAATACCTGGTGGAAATGGTTATGAAAACCTTGGAATGATGAGTCATTCTAGTGAAATGTTTTGACATGTGTTTCCGAACACCAGATGATTTTGATGATGAAAATGTTGAGGCATGAGCCTTAGCCCTTATTTAAACTGATGGTTGTCTGGATGCGATACCATTCCAATTTTACCGTACAACCACAATACCCGAAAATTGGGTAGGGCTTGACTAGAAACTTATATACCTTAGTATGGGTTCCCTCACGGCCAAGGTCTGAGCTGAGGCTACCTTGTGAAGATTGTCCACCTGTGCAGTACCCAAGATGACAGTTGGTCATGGTTGGGAGGCCAAAGTCACAGGAGAGGTGCCTATACTACGGCGTGTAATCGAAAGGTTAGGATTGATTATCCGCATACTGAGTATGGTGAATTCAGGATTTGTTGCTAACGGATGTATCGAATGTTGTGGTGAAAGTATACAATCTCTACAGAGTGTCAAACTATTCGAATAGCCGCGTCCGCGGTTATGGACAGTTGGAGTGGGCATATTGTTCCCCCATCAGATGTTTTCAAAATGACTTATGAAATGAATTGAGATTTTGACTTGACCACAACAGAGTTCTGGTATGAAATTCAAGTTCCCACTTAGGTGTTATAAAATGTCAACTAGTTTCTTGCTTCTGAACTTAGTAGAGGTAAATCTGGATTTTTGCAAAACAACCCTAGAGCTTAGTGTCCTACTACAAAATCCACCTAACTTGTTAGTATTAGTTTGCGAATACTTAAAGAGTAATCATGGCTTTGTCCCTGGCTATTCCCGTGGCCAGACTATGAAGAGGAGTACCAGGATGATGGACCCCAGGAAGGTTACGACAACTAGGATCATCTCCCATCGTCAGCATTGCCTGTGACCCTGAAGATGGAGCTTCGCCTACGCTACCTTTATTATTACGTTATTCCGCTGCTTGAGTTGTGTTAAGAACTGGATCATGAGATCCTTATTTGTGTAAGACCTTATGTATGATTTGTAATGGATGATGTACCGTGGTATCCAATTCTGTTATGTCTCGATAAAATGGTAATCCTAAGATTGCGATGTATGGCATAACAGGCATTTGGGACTAAAAATCCGGGTGTTGACAAGTTGGTACCAGAGCCATCCTGACCATAGGAGACCCTAGTTAGACTGGACGTTTGAATCAAAAACTTAGTTTCAAAACCAAAGGAAGCAAATATTTACAAAAACTTATTCCCATTCTTATCACCTTGATTCTTTCATAAAAATTCATGTTCCTAAAAAACTCTTGGAAAATACATAAAATTTGACACACTTGATCACTCTACTAACTTACTCATCCTATATTCTTATAGATGGACGTGAAGTACAACAAATTTTATCAGTTGGGGAATGGAAGAGACCTCATCTTTGAGCAGGATTTGGACCAGTTTTCGGAACTTCTGGAGCGTCCACACCCCGAGTTCTTCGGAGCTCAGCTCAATGATAAAGGAGGAGAAGATCTGCAGTAGCTAATTGTTGCAAGTCTCCGAGGAAAGATTGAACCTCCAACTGCAGAGGGAATTCAGTTCACCTTAATAGATAACAACTGGCTCGATGTTCTTGCTAGGGTCATGTAGGAAGCTCTTGCCTGTCTGTGTTGGCAGAGTATCAACCAGATCAAGGGTACCCGCTTTGAGTTCTTTCCAAGGCGTGATGCTATGGGACAACCACTGGAAGCCCCATACCACCACGAGCTGAAGACTCAGTTGGACCACCTTAGCTTCATGATGTATGATCGTCAGCAGGAGTTGGACAATGCCCGTGACTACTCCAACCACAAGTCCGCCATCATCAAGACGAAGGATCAGACCATCGCCATGCTAGCGAAGGACCGCAAGTCTCGCCGCCGTCATATTGACAAGAAGGAGCGCATCATTGCCCGTCTTCGCCACCGTATCTCGGATTTGGAGGAGACCATCCACGAGAGATACATGCAGTTGGAGGAAAGGGAGAATGCCGGAGAAGATCTTCGTGGAGACCCATACTCCTATCTCAGAGATGATGATGATTTTCTGGAGGACCAGGCCATGGACTTCTTCACCGATGAGGATGATTTTTCCTTCATCGATGACGATGAGGATGATGATTACACCGACTCCGAGGAGTAGTAGCACTTGAGCACTAGCGTATTGAGTTGTATTCGGTCCCACTATATCGTAGTTTCCAGAGTGGTTCTTAAAACCATCTGTTTTCCTTTTTTGTGGTGTGTGTTTGTATCGTGTGATATGAATGAATGAATGAAAAGCAAGTTGCTAGAAATCTGAGTCAAACTTTAAAACTTTCCAATGTCCCTGAACCTTAGAAATTTCCCTCTTTTCTCATGATCTATCTCAATCTTCAGATGCCACACGGAGGAAGTGGTTCAACCCCGGACCCGATGTTGCAGATCCTGCAAATGTTGGTTTCTGACCGCGAAGCTAAAAGAGCCGAACGTCAAGCCAACCTAGCCACCCTTCAGCAGATAGCTCAGTTGGCCCACAACAATCAAGGCCAAGGAAATCAGGACAACCATGGATCTAAGCTCAAGAATTTCTAGAACACCAACCCACCTGTTTTCACTAAGTCGGAAGAGCCCTTAGACGCAGATGATTGGCTACAAACCATGGAAAACAACCTGGAAGTCGCCGGAGTGGAAGCTAACGAGAAAGTTCTGTTCGCCACCCACTATCTAGAAGGAGATGCAAGAGCATGCTGGAACAGCGTTCGTGCAATGACCGGAGGACAGATGATGACCTGGGAGGAATTCAAGGTCAAGTTCAGCAGAACCCATGTGCCACCGGGTTTGATCAAGAGAATGAGAGATGAGTTCAGAGAACTGAAGCAAGGATGGATGACCGTAGTGGAATACCGTGACAAATTCTTGTCATTAGCTAGGTATGCCCCGGATGAGATCGACACTGAAGCCAAGAAGTAAGAAAGATTCATGAATGGTCTACACGATGAGATGCAGACGGTGTTGGTCAATATCCCCTTTGCTGATATTGAAGCCCTTGTCGACTCTGCCATCCAGATGGAAGGAAAGATCAACCAAGCCAACGAGAACCGCAAGCATCGCATGATGCATCAGCCAGGAACCCATCATACCCCAAAGTATCGCCCCAACCATCTCCAGGATTTGCCCCGAGAACCAACAGACCCTCGATGAACCATCGGACCTATCCCAACCATGGAAACCCAAGGCCCGGAGGAAATCACAACAACCCCGGCAACTCTGGCAACTTCAACCGTGCACCACCCAAGTTCAACAAAAACAATGCTGCCGCCAACACCAACACTGCCCCGAGGACGGGAAGCAATGATGTGCCTGTTGCAGCAAAGGACAAGTCGCAAGTGACTTGTTATGAATGTGGAAATAAGGGTCACTACTCCAATGAGTGCCCCAAGAAGAATGTCGCAGCCCCCAATGCAAATGCCACAGCTCAGCAGCAGCGTCGTGTTCAGCCCGGAAGAAGGTTTGCCCAAGGTAACTCTCTCAACCGCAACGGCCGTCTTTTTCTCATGCATGCTGAAGAAGCCCAGGAAGCGCCAGACGTCGTGCTGGGTATGTTTTCTGTTAATTCAGTACTTGCTAGAGTGTTGTTTGATTCTGGTGCATCGCATTCATTTGTCACCGAGAATTTGCATGAACTAGTAAGATTCAACCGACGAAACTGAAGCATGTTATGATTGTTCAAATCCCCAGTTCAACCACCAAAGCTAGGCAAATTTGCAAAGCCGTCCCTATCCGAATCCATGGCATAGATTTTTATGCTAATATGATAGTACTCGGAACTAAAGGTTTGGAAGTAGTACTAGGGATGGGTTGGATGTCCAAACATAAAGGATTAATTGACTGTGCCAAGAAAGCCATAACCATGAAAAGTACAGCCGGAATATCAGTCGAGCATATATCTGAAACCTTACCTCGTCAATTCAAGTGCAACAAGAGTATAGCCCAACCTACCAATGACCAAGTCCGGATAGTCTATGAATACCCCGACGTATTTCCAGATGTTTTGCCCGGTATGCCCCCAGATCGGGATATCGAGTTTATTATCGAGCTTATCCCTGGAACAGGACCCATAGCCCAGAGACCATATAGTATGAACCCGTCTGAACTAGCAGAACTGAAGAAGCAACTAGATGCCATGTTGGAAATTGGATTGATTCAACCAAGAGCGTCACCATGGAGATCACCTATTTTGTTCGTGGACAAGAAAGATGGAGGTAATCGTTTGTGTACGGATTATCGGAAGTTGAATGATGTCACTATCAAGAACAAGTACCCATTTCCCAGGATAGAAGATTTGTTTGATCAGTTGACCGGTGCCAAAGTGTTTTCTAAGATTGATCTTAGAACTAGCTATCATCAACTCAAGATTCGAGCAGAGGATATTCCAAAGACTGCCTTTACCACCAGATATGGATTATACGAGTATACTGTCATGTCTTTTGGATTAACCAATGCCCCCGCTTATTTCATGAATCTCATGAATAAGATTTTTATGGACTTCCTGGATAAGTTTGTCGTTGTTTTCATCGATGACATTCTGATTTATTCCAAATCAGAAGAAGAACATGAGCTACACCTAAGGACCATTCTTGGAATCCTTAGAGAGCATCAGTTGTATGCCAAGTTTAGCAAATGTGAATTCTGGTTACAGGAGGTAGGATTCCTTGGCCACATTGTATCAGCCGGAGGAATTGTGTTGACCCTGTAAAGGTGAAAGATGTCGAAGATTGGCAAGCCCCAACCACTCAAACCCAAGTTCGTGCATTTCTCGGATTGGCGGGATACTACCGCAAGTTCGTAGAAGGATTCTTGAGTATTGCCAGACCCATGATCAGGACAAGAAGTTTGAATGGACGGACAAATGTGAAGCGAGTTTTCAAGAACTCAAGAGGAGATTGATTTTAGCCCCAATCTTAATCATGCCGGATATCACGAAGCCCTTCGACGTGTATTGTGATGCATCCAAGATCGGTCTCGGATGTGTGCTAATGCAAGAAGGCAAAGTTATATCTTATCTATCTCGACAACTGAAACAACATGAGCAGAACTATCCAACCCATGACCTCGAGCTTGCAGCCGTAGTTCTAGCCCTGAAGACATGGAGGCATCACCTAATGGGAAACCGTTGGGAGATTTATTCGGATCACAAGAGCCTGAGCATTACCTGATGGGAAACCATTGTGAGATTTATTCGGATCACAAGAGCTTGAAGTATATATTCACTCAGAAGGAGCTGAATATGAGGCAGAGAAGATGGATTGAGCTAATCAAAGATTATGATCTGGACATTCACTATCAGCCCGGTAAAGCCAACGTGGTAGCAGATGCCCTTAGTAGATTGCCGTGCCGCTTGAAATCCATGATTTTGAAGGAGCAACCAAGCTTGCACAAGGAGATGGAAGATTTCCGAATGGAATTAGTGAGTGAAGGATTTTTGGCTAGCATAGAACTTCAACCCACTTTGATTAGCCAGATAAGGGAGGCGCAGAAAGGAAATGCTAGTATCGATGGAATCAAGCATCGTATCAGTACAGGCAAAGTACCCGGATTCACCGAAGACGAAGAAGGAGTTCTGTGGTACAAAGGACGCCATTGTGTACCAGCAGATTCTGAGTTGAAAGAAGTTATTCTGAAGGAAGCTCATGATACTCTTTATTCTAGCAAACCCGGAGGAACGAAGATGTATCAAGATTTGAAAGAACAATTTTGGTGGCATAAGATGAAGAGAGAAATCGAAAGCTATATCGCCAAGTGTGATATATGTCAGCGAGTCAAGGCGAGACATCAAAGACCCGCTAGATTGTTGCAACCATTGCAGATTCCAGAATGGAAATGGGATTCCGTTGGAATGGACTTTATCACCGGATTACCTACTTCTAGTAGGGGAAATGACCCTATCTGGGTCATAGTTGACAGATTGTCCAAAGTCGCCCATTTCTTACCAGTCAAGACCACATATCAGAGTTCGAAGCTAGAAGAGTTATACATCACTAGAATCGTCAGTTTGCATGGAGTCCCCAAGAACATCGTATCGGATCGAGGAACTCAGTTTACCTCGAGATTCTAGAAGAAAGTCCAAGAAGGTTTAGGAACCCGACTGGATTTCAGCACAGCTTATCACCCTCAGATTGACGGACAAACGGAGCGAGTAAATCAAATACTCGAAGACATGTTGAGAGCATGTGTGTTAGAGTATGGATCTACATGGGAAGATTGTCTGCCGTTCGCAGAATTTTCATACAACAACGGTTATCAAGCTAGTTTTCAAATGGCCCCATTTGAATTCATGTACGGAAGGAAGTGTCGCACCCCTTTGAACTGGTCGGAAGTAGGAGAGAGTCAGATTTTTGGACCCGACATCCTATGAGAAGCAGAAGAGAGGTTTCACAAGATTCGTGAGCACCTCAAGACCGCCCAGTCCAGACAGAAGAGTTACACCGACAAGAGACGTCGAGACCTCGCCTTCAACATAGGAGATTTTGTGTATCTGAAAGTGTCGCCATTGAAGGGAATGCAGCGTTTGCAACTTAAAGGAAAGTTATCCCCCAGATGGCCCCTTCAAGATTCTGAACCATCGAGGAGAAGTTTCGTATAAATTGGAACTACCCGAAGAGATGTCGGCCGTGCACAATGTGTTCCATATCTCATTACTTCGCAAGTGCATCGAAGTTCCGGAGAAGACGGAAGTGTTCAAGAATATTGATCAGCAGACCATAGAAATCAACGATGACCTGGCCTATCCTGAAGTACCCATCCGTATTTTGGAAGAAGCTTTCAGAACTACCAGAACCCAAAGCATCAAGTTTCTCAAGATTCAATGGAGCAACCACACAGAAGAAGAAGCTACCTAGGAGCGTGAAGATCACATCAGGACGGAGTTTCCCGATCTCTTCAAATCCTAGGTAATTTTTTCGTCCTTTTCCAACTCTCGGGACAAGATTTTGTTTAATGGAGGAAGGTTTGAAACATCCCAAAAATATTAAACTTGGATCATCAAACTCTAATCATCAAAATTAGGGTTAACAAAAACTTTCCCAACTAAAAATATGAAAGCATTCATATGTGTGTGTATTCAAAATTTGGATTCTTTTGAATTTCCATGGTTCTGTGTTTCTTTGCTTGTAAAATGATTCTTAGGTGAAATAAACCTCATCTAAACAATCCCCAAACTTTTCCAAAAGACAAACAACTCAAAATGAATAAATTAAGTGAATGGTCACTTTGGCCAAATTAACTCCCATGCCTACTTTGGCTATCTCTAATTTTCAAAACTCAACAGAAACATGTATGGATATTTGCACCCCTTGATAGTACTCATAATACTGTACCAAGTCCCACTTTGTGATCATCCAAAAACATTCAAATGCTAAGTTTAAATGACAGTTTAAAATTGAATCTATCTCATATGGGAAGATCCCACTATTTCAAAAACCACTCAAACAAGATCAATTTTCAAAACCCAAGCACCCACAGAATGCTCAACACATGCCTAGCACACCCACCAAAAATCTTTTCACAATTCAAAAATAAATTTCTTGCGGCCATTTCATCAAACACTTGGAGACAGAAAATCAAATTGGCCAAACTTCACGGTTTTGAGCAGTAATTTGGCTAAGCATTGTTCACCATTGATCGCACTTGTCTCCCCATTGCCAACCAGTGCCTTGACCACCCCTAGCCCCTACCCATCGCACCATGCCATGACAACACGAAGGAACCTTACCAGCCGACCATGGATAGCTAGCCAGCGCAAGCACCAAGCCTAAACACCATGTCTAGGATGCACGCTACCGTCCACCGCCATCCCCGCCCACATCATTGGACCACACGCCCAAGCCATGCCAAACTTCTGCAGGAGCATGCCGAGAGCGTGCGAGCGCCACCCTCGACACGCCCACGCATCAGCCGCCTACGCGTGCATGCGTGATCACCACCACCCCAGCAACCCCGCAGACACGCCCGTTCGCCGCCGCGCGGACCACGCGTGCTGTGCGCCATAAAAACCTCCGTCAGACCCGCTCAGAGCGTCGAAGCATTCCGACCGATCAGCACCGCCCCACACCTCGCCACCACACCATTGAGCTTCGCCAGGGAACATAGAACCGCCTCCTACCATCACCCACGCCGATAGCTGCCTGTGCCATCGACCACGACGAGCTTAGCTCGCGCTTGTCGGTCCGCTCTCGCCACTATAAATAGAGGCCTCCCCCGCTCGATTTCTTCACACCAGTCCGTTCCCCTCTCTCTCAGAAATATCCGACACCCTTCCCCAGAGCAAGGCGAGCACCAGGTGGCCGGAATTTCACCGGACTTCGCTGCCACAGAGGAGGAGAGGCGCCATCGATTGGAGTCACCCCATGAGGAGCTGCCGGTGCCAGGAGAATCGTCGTCGTCGACTTCGTCATTCGCCCCCATTGACGACCCTTGCCTGAGCCCCGGTGAGCCTCCCACGACCCCCACTGAGCCGCTAGGGTTCGAGCTCGCTGGTGACATGTTCATCGTCGACGACGACCCTCAGTCGTTGATCGCCCTTCTAATCCAACGCACCACATCGCCCCGTACCGTTTCGCGTGTTATGAGCCACTGACGGGTGGAACCCCCTGTCAGCTGAGCCCCGCGCTACGGAGTGACACTGGACCGGCCCATTAGCATCTCCCGCGCACCCCAACACTTTGAATTTATATTTTCTATTTTAATTCAAACTCAGTTCTATACCTAGTTTCAAAAATCAACCCAGCTCGATTCAGTGAACCAAATTGCATGAAACCAAGTTTGTTAGAAAGGTACTAAAATTCTTAATCCAAGCCCGTTGGATTCAAATCATTTGGATCTGTAGATCAACCTTGGTAAAAATAACAAGTCAGAAGCTTTTTTGCATTCAAACATTTTTCAAACTTCAACCATAATAGCTTTTGAGTTAATTCCAGCTCTCAAAAATCACATTTGATCATACCTTTCAGAACATATAAAAACATATGGGTTTACTTACAGAAATAATGTTCAAGTAATAAAAGAATTCCACATAGGCATTTCTAGTCACTCTAGTTATTTAAAATAAAAAGGTTAAACATTATTAAATTGTGACACCACTTTAAATCACATTCCCATGTACTGAAATAGGTGGTGATGACATGTGTCAACATGATCCCATGTTTGAGTTGGAGAATATTAAATCTTAAGTAGTTTTTCAATGAGTAGAAATTACTTTTCTCAAATTCAAATAAATAAGGCATATGCTTTAATCTTGTAATATAGGTGATGATGCTAGATAATATATAGTGCACCTTTGTGTGATGATTGAAAATAGTTAAGTATTGTTTGGTGATTGTGTACCTCGTATTTATTTATAGATGCTAGTACCGACCAAGGATACGAGGAGGAAGGAGGATACTACGAAGAAGAAGCCAAGGAGAACTTCAACCACTGCTCTGCTTAAGGCAAGCCTTACTAATCAAGTTGACCTATGCAAGATAATACTTGCTTGTTACCATGCCAACTAGAGGCCTTAAGCATATGTGATCATACCCACTTCATAACCCAATCCTAGTTTTACTTGCAAGCTTTATACTTTATTTCTTTATCAAAGCTTTCTTTTAGAGTTTACTTAAGTGACTTGTAGATTCTAGAAAGATAATTGAAGGTTGCATAAAGAGCATTAAAATTGGCCTAAGCTAGACAATCTCAATGTCATCCTAAGGCATGAGATTGAACTTAATTAATCACCACTTGTTGACCACCCCTCATTAGTACTTACCCCACTTGTAGATGCTAGTGCTAAGCATAAAACTTGATCAACTTTAGATGGGAATACCTGGTGAAAATGGTTATGAAAACCTTGGAATGATGAGTCATTGTAGTGAAATGTTTTGACATGTGTTTCCCAACACCAGATGATTTTGATGATGAAAATGTTGAGGCATGAGCCTTAGCCCTTATTAAAACTGATGGTTGTTTGGATGCGATACCATTCCAATTTTACCGTACAACCACAATACCCAAAAATTGGGTAGGGCTTGACTGGAAACTTATATACCTTAGTATGGGTTCCCTCACGGCCCAGGTCTGAGCTAAGGCTACCTTGTGAAGATTGTCCACCTGTGTAGTACCCAAGATGACAGTTGGTCATGGTTGGGAGGCCAAACTCACAGGAGAGGTGCCTATACTAGGGCGTGTAATCGAAAGGTTAGGATTGATTATCCGCATACTAAGTGTGGTGAATTCAGGATTTGTTCCTGACGGATGTATTGAATATTGTGGTGAAAGTGTACAATCTCTGCAGAGTGTCAAACTATTCGAATAGCTGCGTCATGATTATGGACGCTTAGTGGCCATACTGTTCCCCCGTCAGATGTTTTCAAAATGACTTATGAAATGAATTGAGATTTTGACTTGACCACAATAGAGTTGTGATATGAAATTCAAGTTCCCACTTAGGTGTTATAAAATTTCAACTAGTTTCTTGCTTCTGAACTAAATCTGGATTTTTGCAGAACAACCCTAGAGCTTAGTGTCCTACTACAAAACCCCCTTAACTTGTTAGTATAAGTTTGCGAGAACTTAAAGAGTACTCATGGCTTTGTCCCTGGCTATTCCCGTGGCCAGACTATGAAGAGGAGTACCAGGATGATGGACCCCAGGAAGGTTACGACAACTAGGATCATCTCCCATCGTCACCATTGCCTATGACCCCAAAGATGGAGCTTCTCCTACGCTACCTTTATTATTATGTTATTCCGCTGCTTGAGATGTATTAAGAACTGGATCATGAGATCCTTATTTGTGTAAGACCTTATGTATGGTTTGTAATGGATGATGTACTGTGATATCCAAATATGTTATGTCTCGCAAAATTGTAATCCTAGGATTGCGATGTATGGCGTAACAGGCATCTGGGATTAAAAATCCGGGTGTTGACAAAAGGCAACCAAAACTACTAGCTATAACCACCAGCAATCTCAATAGTACAAGCAACCATTTTCCTAAGTTAAAATAACAGAAATCATCTATTATCCAACAGTAATCCATTATCCATGAAGGAACTATACTGTGAATCAATTCAAACCAACATTTTGAATTCAACCAAATATGTGCAACCATTTATACGACGAGTAGTTTCCATTCCATGTGTTTCTGACCTAAAGATCGGGTAATTTTATATGCAAACCAAATTAGCATCTAGCAGTCAGGAGTGTTAACAAATACCAAGCATATCTTCAAGGACCAGATCAAAGTAAACAACCTATAGACCAAGGCCAATTACTGTAAGCTACTAATACATAACATCCAACTAGGATAAATCGTCGACTCGTAGGTTGGTCACACAAGAATTACCTGAATCAAAGTAGAAGAACATACATGAAGGCCATAATAACCAAAATAGATAGGAAATTCACCACCCAGGGTTGCAATCACTGCTATCCCTCCGACATCACAGAATAGAGTAGGTCGCAATAGTTGCTGCAATGCCTCATCACCATAGAGAAAGCAGCCAGAAGCCTGCGTCGGCGACCAACCATACCTCACTGCTAGGGTTAGCCGGAATGGGGGTCGTGCAGGAGCTAAAGGTCGTCAAGGCAGTAGGGAACATAGGAAGGAGATTGGGCGGCTACTGGCACGGCACACAGTGGCAATGACTGGCCCAAATGATGAGGCGAGTGTAGGGAGCGAGAGAGGCGAGACCCGCGTGGGTATGCGTGTGTGAGTAGTGTGAGAAGGATAAGGTTGGGCTGGGAATGGCCCAGCTAGATGGGCTTAAGTGGGCCGAGTCATCCTAGAGGCCAGATTAGTCTATGGGGCTTGACTGGACTTTAACATAAAAAAGAAGCGAATAAATAAATGATAATATTACCCCTAAACTTATTTTGTCTCTAGAAAAATATAGAAAAATCCTAAAAATACATATGATATATAAAAATCATCCCAAAAACAATATCCACCTAAGAAAAATATTAGCTTACCTATTTAAGTTAAATAAAATGCAAATAAATACTAACATCATTAAATCCTAAATGAAATTTCATAAAATAAAGAAAAGTCCTAAAAATTAATAAAAATAATTTTTATGTATTAAAACAAATCTACTATTTTATAAAAATACTAAATTAAATTTTTAAAGATAAAATTTAAAGAAAGTATTTAAAGACATTTAATCCTTTATGGAATTTTATGAACACAAGAATTAACTTAAAAATAAATAAATAATCATTTTTTAGGTCCTGAACGAATATATTACATTAGAAAAATATTAAAAACACTATTAGAAAAGTTTTTAATATTTTAAAGTAATAAATCGTTGTCTATTACCTGTTTTGAAAATTCTTTAAAAACATTTCTTAAATAAGAAATAATTATATTTCTCTAGAAATATTAAAACCTTAAAATCTAATTACTAAAGTTCTAAACCATAACTAAGATTTATAATTAAACTTTGGCATAAATCATTAACTTCATAATACTTTTTTAAACCCTAAATCAAAATTCTAAACCACAATCTTTAAAATAATTTTATACATCATTCACTAATATTAAGAAGGAAGGATCTTAACATCTAAATATTAGTTAATATGACTTTAAATCTAACACATTAACAACATCATCCAAATTATGCTTTCATTAACTAGTTGAATGTTATTTTCATATTAGAAAAACAAATTAATCTAAGCATTCACTTAAATGTAAAATGAATAATTCCACACCTTAGTCATACTTATCATAAATCCAAAACTTGAGAATAATCAAAACAATTTACACCTTAAGTTTATTTATTTTATTTGAAGTTAACTTTAGTCTCAAAGATTATAAACATCATGTCTAGTAAACTACTTAAGTTTTTATAGTTAACTTTGGTCTATTTCAATTAAAACATGAAGCAGCTTAAGTCCAAACTAATCCATCAAACACCAAAAGACAATAATCACGTTCTATTAACAATAAAGATTATTTAAACCTTAGAAAGGAAATCTTTTATTCAAATGTTATTCTTTTTGCCACTTCAACAGTAATCTTATAATAAGTTCTTCAATTCTTAACAACTCAATCCCAAGGACGTTTATCAATAGACACCAAATGACAATTAACCATTAAACATTATTTTATACTTTACTTGTATATTTTGGGTTGTTAACACTTAAGTTCTTTATAAATACCATTACTTGTAAAGTAAAACTTGAAGATAAATCAACTTTTAAAAGAATTACCTAAACTCACTTCACTCAAAGTATTGGGGATTCAGTTTGGGAGTTTTACAAAATGCATAGCATTACTTATGCATAATTGCATATTGCTTCTTTAAACATTAGTCCTTACTGGACCAATGATGCTGATTTCAGATATTGGATTCTATATTGTCTCGAAGACCGTCAGTGCATAACCTTGCAATCACAAAAGGCAAGTTCACACTTGCTCATGTCCTTTGATTATTTCCTGTAAAGTATTTTTGCAAATCCAGTGTTGTCATCACCTGCATTTCAAAAGGATCAGAAAACACTATTTTCATAATAATATGATTATAGGTTATTTACCATGCGGTAATAACCTAATATGAAAGTTCCGGTGGTAAAGGAACATATTATCTAGGACTTAACAACCAATGTCGCCAGTTATTCTTGCGTCGTATATTACGCGTTAACCATGAGATTTGGAATGGGACGGAGAAGTCAGCTGGATCGGCTCCCTTTCACATGCCTTGGACACTGTTCTAGGCATTTGTAAGTTGCAGATCTTGGGTATAGCCGTTTTATACGGGGAAAGGTCTACCTTGGATCTGGGCTTACAAAAGATAGATTTCTAGTGTTAATGGTTGTTGTGTATATCCAGCTAAGGTATAGCCGTTTTATACGGGGAAAGGTCTACCTTGAGTTTGGGCATACAACGATTGCGGTGTATGCGGGGTCGCGGAGAAGGACAGTGATTGGCTTAGATCTTAGTTTGGGCCTCATACCAAGGAAGTATGAACGGGTTGGCCGCTCAGATGTGCAACAAAGCTAAGATCTCTCATGGGTAAAGTAACGCACCTCTGCAGAGTGTAAGAACTGTAACTTGTTACTCCCTATTCCGGGAAGGAGCTACGAACGCGGCGGGAAAGGAACTCCATGAAAGTTCTGGTAAACCCATGAAGGCTGACGGACATAGCTTTTTAGAATAAAATCAACCTTTGAAGAAATGTTTTCGAAAACTTTCATTGCCTACGACCTTTGGTCTATGACTATAGATATAGTGCATCAAACTCTCCTTTTCTAGTGAACTTGCTGAGTACGCTCGTACTCAACGTATCTTCTTAACCCTTGCTAGATTCTAAAGCCATTAAGACGACGTCTACATCAAGTTATGCTCCAGGAATCATCATCAAAAGCCCAAGCTCTTCAATGAAGTCAAGGAAGTCAACATATACATCAACTCAAGTGAACACGAAGTTACTAATTAGATAGGAATATAATCTCTAGACGTAGAACCTATTTATGTAGAGTATTGCAATAGCAGCAATACAAGCCAAATAGTTAAATTCTAATCCATTAGCATGATATTTATGAGTTGATTATTTTTATTCTTATTTTTCTCTCTCTTTAACCTAGAGTGTTCTCTGGATCTTATGTAAAGAGTTGAGTTGTAACCTGTAGTCATGTCTTGGACCTACTGTGTTTCTATTGTACCATTCTGAGGGATGTAATACTAGTGAACGGTGTTTCATTGGTGTTATGTCAACGACTATAGTGTACTACATCATGTAGTGGTATGCTGGGTCACCGCAGCTGGTATCAGAGCATATGCTTTGACCTTAGGATTAAAACCCTTTTAGGAAGATCTGTAGGTTGGATAGTGACTATAGAAGCCATCTTATCTAAACCACATATTCTTATGAATTATGATGAATATCCACTTGAGGATAACTTTGTCACAAGATGTATAAATCATCTTTCTTAGAAATAGTTGTCCATCCTTTCTCAGTACAATGTTATTTAGAGACTTCCGAAGGAGAGATAACCCACCAAGATACTGTAGGAAAGCCAATTGGTCATAGTGGATTAGGATCAAGTGCAAGACATCAATTGAAGTAGTCCTAATAGTATAGCCTAACCCTAGAATTTAAGTAAGAGCAGTAAAATCTTATTGTTAGTTGATAACCAAAGACAACATGATGAATATCATTAGGATAAATGTTGATGTAATAAGTAGTAATCATGTGGTATTCATTTGAGAATTCTATGTGATGAAGTGAAATTATGTTATGACTTAATAATAGTGTAGTGAGAAGTAAAGTTATCATGGTTAGATTAGCTCTTGAATCATGTAAATAGGTAAAACATAACAAGATCATGGTGAGATTAGCTCCGAAACCATCATGAGAATATAATTATGACAAGAAATTAGTAAATTAGCCTAAAGTAGAAGTAAGGAAATAACATGGTAGAACTATGATAGAAGTCATAGGTGTCATAAAATAGTGATAACCTTCAATTTTAGGGGTTCAATATAAATTTATTAGTATTTTTGTGAGATCATGTGAGGTTAGTTACTAAATAAGAAAGGTTGGTCATAGTTAATCATTGCAAAAGGTGAGACAAAAGGTTAGGAAAAAACCAAATTGAGACCACTTTGCTTAAGATTATCCTGTTGCACTTGAGCAATTTGGGTAAATATTGAGATAAATAATAGTTTGACCCTATGTGGTAAGTATCACGATGTAAACCTATACGAGGAGGTGTCATATACTACACAACTAAGCCTGAATTTTAGAGATACTATACTCAACTACTATATTCTGGGCTTAGAATATTGTGTGTTATATGTACCGCATCTGGATTTATTGGTTTTTCTTGGATCTTCTTGTTTGACTAGATCTTTACATGAAGTTTGACTTGATGTGCAAATGCATGTTGCAACATCCAGTTACTACTTGATGTTATAGACCTAGATAGGAATGGGAATTCGTGTAAGGGAGTGACAAGTTCCAAAGACCAAGGTGAAGACCTACATGAAGGGTAAAGACAAGTATGAGGAGTATCAATCCAATTTGAAGGATGGATCAAGTTCAGATCATTGTTAGTCAGCAATAAGAAGGAAGATTAGTGTAGAAGATGTATGGAGTAATAAGAAGTAATAAACTTAAATTTCATTCAAAGTAGGTAATGTTGCTAAGAAGTTAATGAAGTAGTTGTACCAAGTTCATGGAAGCATCATGAATTAGTACAAAGAAGAAGCTTTGGAACCAAAATGGTATTCAAGCTCTGACAATTCAAGGAGAATGTCGGAAGTATGTCAGAAATCGTAGGGTAACTCATACACCCTAGGATGGTTCGCAGCTGGTATTTTGTCCGCAACTAGTATTCGGTTGACTTAGTCAACCAGATCATCTTAATGTTGCATAAAGAGCATAAAACTTGGCCTAAGCTAAGAAAGACATGAAGGAGTATAAACATTGAAGCGATCGTCTTTCGAGATGCCTCGCAAGGTCAGGCCTATCAAAGCGAAAATGTCCAAACAGTAAGTAAGACAAATAATAATGGAAGATTTACTTCTGTAACATCCTAGCATTTAGGAACCAACGAAGGGTAGATTTAGGAATTTGTGATATTGCATGCATTCATCTGTGAAAATGTGGGTAAATTTTTCGCCAAATAAAAACCTAAAGTGATCAAGGTTTCTTTCATACTTTGAGATTAGGTATAGTCTTGAAGGATGATTGTTAGAGACTTTGATATGATCTTTGTGGACTTATGTGTTTTGGGAAATGAAATTTGAATTTAAACTTGAGTGTTGAATTTATAGTTCAAAATAATTCAAAGTTGTGTTTGAGTATTATACTTTAGTCAAGATTTAATAATTAGTAGTTCAAACTTTCTATAAAGAAAACAATTAAGAATAAGAATCTCCATTACAAAATTTTATTCAATAAATAAGTTACACAAATGTAACTTATGTAAATGAGCAACAAACTTACAATAGTAAAGAAATAAAAGAATAATATTTATTTATTGAATAATAGTACAATCTTTATTACAAAAGAAGAAAAATAAAAGTACAAAGAATAAATTAAAGATTACAATTGAATCAGAGAGATATTACAAGTGACTATTCTATAAAGAAAAAGAAAAACCTAAACGAAAGTCTTGATCTTCAAATCTGGTACCTGCGAAATAAACAGAAACTTAAAAAAAAGAAAGAAAGTTAGGATTAGAATTATTTTACTCTCAGAATGGACAGTGAAGTGCACTGTTCAATATTTCATCATTGAGTAATCTTTTAAAGGTGCAAATTTCACCAATATGAAAAAATATATATTTCATAATTTTAAGCCATAAGTCAAATAAACAGCAAGGAGGGGAAAGTTTCACCAGCCAAGTAAAAGGTAATCTGATAAAAGTAACTTTCAAAATTCAGAACATATCCACAAGTTGTGCAGCAGGAACACATGCAGCACACACACCAAACTACATGGTGTGTGCTGTCAACACCACAACAATAGCTCAATCACACAAAACCATCAACATAGCTGCGGGAAGCCAACCCCACACCACTTTCTTGTTCATACACACCAAGAACAGCAGCCCAGCTAAACCAAGCCAAAGCCAAGCAAGATCACATCAATCAAAACCCTGGATCACATCACCAAAATGGTGACATAAGGAGGCGGTGGATCAGGTGGATAGCAAGACCAAGATCAAGCCATCAGGACTAGGAGGTGAAGGTCTATATCTAAGGCAAGCCTAGGAGCTGGAAATACCAGGGGAGCACTAGATCAAGCTAACCAGAAGATCAACAACAACATCAAAGGAGTGTGGTGAGTAAAATAGACCGTCACATGATCTATATGTCTAAGATTAGACAAGCATTCATGATTTTTCTCTTACTCAAATTCTCAGAAAACACCCAAGTGGGGTGAATCCATCACTGATGTTTTAAAACAGTAAAAGAAATCAGAAAACTATAAAGATCCAACTGGGATCTCAGGGCAACATCATTAATCCTAGATATCAAGATATATTTCAATTCAAGAATGAATATAGCCAAGATTTAAACCTCTAGGCACATCTCTTAAATAGGAGTAGCACCTTAGAATTTAATCTTATGGATCTATATAAGTTATCAAGCTTACAATCATATTTTCCCCAACTTTGTTTCAAGAAACAGTAGCTGGTATCACTACCAGAACCAATCCATGAGAAATAATAAGAGAAGGGTCTAATCCCTAAACCTCAGACCAACATCATGGGTTCTAAGGATGCAAGGAAAGAGAATTCCACTTATCTATAATGCCAAGCCAACTTTAAGCTTGAACATGACCAAACCAAGTAATAGAATCTAATCTTGTGTGCCATACAAGGATGGTGTCACAAGAATAGTTCTAAACTAAGCAAGTTAAGCATCCAATCTTCACAGATATAACCAACCAAATATAAATCATTTTCAAGTTCTTAATCACAGGAATGATAACCAGGAATATTCATATATATATATATCTTCACTGTAAGAGACCATTTTTATCTCAAGCTATATATGAATTCTTAAGTCAACAGTACTAATACAGTGACTTCATCACACAACACTCACTGTCATTAACCAAGTTATGACAGTGGTGAGCTATTAAACCACTTGATTTCCCAAGTATTGCTTCTAGAGAAACTTTACCATCTGAACCATAGAATCATTTGATAAACCACTAGCATCACCACAGCTAACCATCAGCAGTAATCCATAGCAAGTCACCACTCAACAGGTTCAAGGATCATCAATACATGATCCAATTCATCAAATATCTTATCCACAGAGGGGTATGAACCCTAAGCAGAACAAACCATCTTAATCAGGACAGGACACTAACCAGGAAAGGTCACTACCAACATCTAGCATGGGATGGCCTAGCATAGAGTGCACGAGAGGGAGAGGAACAACATACCGAAGGTCCTCGCTGTAGAATAGAAGAGGAAGCAGAGGAGGCCGACAAACATGGCGGCATGGGGAGCAGCCCCAAGGGGGCGCTGCAACCCACACAACTCCACGACGACGACCATAGCCACGCCTGGGGGCGAGAAGCATCACCACGGCACACAACAGCAACGGTGGCGTCTGCACCAACGCCAACCCCAAACCCTAGGGTTCGGAACGACATCAATCTGGTCACAGGAGGGCTCCAGGTCCAAATCAAATTGGACAGGAGGGTAGAGTGGGTTCGATAACCTCGTCCTGCACCACGACAGCAGCCAGGGAGGTCCATGGCAGCATGAATCGCCGACGGTGACACCGCAGACCACGGGGTCGGGGGAGGAGAAGAAGAAAGGTGAGCTCGAGAGAGAGACAGAGAGTGTTGGGCTGGGTTGGGCCAAAACCCCTTAGGGGTGTTGTTTTGACTTTTCCCTACTGGGCCACAAGGGCCCAATAAAACCAAACAGTCAGCCCAAATCACTTTAATCCTGTTTTAATAAATAGGAAAAGACCAAAATGCCCCTAAACTTAAATAAATTCTAGAAAATAAAATAGAAGTCCAAAAATTATAAATAAAATATATTTGGATTCAGAATAATCCAAACTATCCAAATAAATTAAGAGATAAAATTTTAGACATATAAATTTTATTAAGAATTTTGTATTATATATATTCCTTAAGGAATTTTACAAAATTATTGAAAGATCATTAAAAATAAATAAAAATCACTTTCATTATATATTAATATTGTAGTATTTTAGAAAAATACTAAACCAATATTTAATATCAAATTTTTCGTATTTAATGATAATTCTGAAAGGAATTATTAATTAAATAAAATACAAATAAATTGAAATAAAATAAAAGAACACAATATTCAATAAATATTAAAAAAATAATATTTATAAATTCTTTATTATTGAAAAAAAATTATAATTTAAATAAATGGGTAAGAATACATATAAAGCTAAATGATGCATTACATTACTTTGCATAATCATTTTGCTTTCTTTAATTTTTGTCCTTACCGGGCAATAATGATGTTTTTGTAGACATAGAAGCTCAAGGGCCAGTGCAAGCATCAGACTTCACTACCTTGCCATCACAAGGCAAGTTCATCACTTGCTCATGTCCTTTGAAGAGTCTTTATCAAAGTATTTGCAAATTGTGTGTTATCATCTATATTATAGAAAAATAAAACAATATTTTCTCAAGATACTAAATCTTAGATATCATCCTAAGTGATGATATGATGGAGCAATATAACTTAGGGTTATAATTGCACTAATAATGAACAATTAGGGATTAAAAAACCCATGACATCAGTGATTCTAGCACCGTATATTATGCGTTAACCATGAGATTTGGAATGGGACGGAGAAGTCAGCTGTATCCTTTTTCCTCTTGTATGGAGGCAAGACGACCTTAACGTGACGTTGTGATTCCTTGTGCGAATCCAACATATGGGTGGGCACCCTTACGCCCCACACTTTTGGTGTCTAGATTATCTATGAATGGTGTCTAGGGATATAGTCCATGTAAATGGTACTGTTCTGGGCATCACTAGGTCATAGAGTCTTCGGGAACTCATCAGGGTTATAGCCTACCCGAAAGGGGGCTTAACAAAGGTGAGCCTGCCCCAAAGGATCGTGCATACATATGAGGTCAAGGAGAGGGCAGTGATTGGCTTGGACAAACTACTGGGCCCCACATCATGGAATTGTGGATGGGAAAGTACGCCCGGTTGTGCAACAAGGAGTTGATCTCTCATGGGAAAAGTAACGCACCTCTGCAGAGTGTAAGAATTGTAACTTGTTACTCCTTGTTCCGAGAAGGAGCTACGAACGCGGAAGGCAAGGAACTCCATGAAAGTTCTGGTCAACCTATGAAGGCTGATGGTCATCGATTTTTATAATAAAATCAACCTTTGAAGAAAGATTTATGAAAATTGCATAGTGCCAAAGACTGATAGTCCGAGGTGGTAGATAGAGCATCAAATACCTTGCATATAATGAATTTGCTGGGTAACACTGTTAGTCATCCTTTCCTTTGAATCCTTGCTTAGACTCTGAGAATCCCGAAGATACTCCAATGTATGCATCTGAGAGTCAAGAGGAGGTCTTCTATGAAGAGCCCAACCTGTATGGAGCCGTAGAAGGGGAGGACTACGACATCGTCTACGGAGGAGAATCCCAAGAGTCCGAATAATTACTATAGTTCTAGTAGCCACTTGAGCCGAGCAACATGAACAATATATAATAATAAGTTGTTGAGCTCAATTTGGAGTTTAAGTTTTAAATTTGAAACTTCCGCTGAAACACTTATATTTTGGTTTGTAAGTTGAATCTTTTGGAAGTCTTGAACTTCCGGTGTTGTAATAATAATAACGTGTGTTTGTTTGTAATTTGGACCCGCAATGTTTCTGTTGTACCACTCTGAGGGATGTGATATTTAGGGAACGGTGTTCTGTGGATGTCATGTCAACGACTATAGTGTACTACACATGCAGTGGTATGCTGGGTCACCACAACTTCGGAGATCCACAACTGTGTGGGTATACCGTTATTCTTTCGTGAGACCTTAAATAGGTTAAGTATAAGATGAACAGAGACCATAAAAGCCAATGGTTAGTAAATTTGTAGTTTAGAGACCATTAGTAAACCCTAAGGGGGAGAGTAAACAATAAGTGGAAGTATTGTTATCCAACTTTCCAAGTAAAGGTTGGAGAAGAAGTACTAAGTTATGACAACATTAATCCTTATTTTCATAGGTCAAAAAGAAGTCACTAATATAAAAGTACTTTCAGAAGTATGTCAGCATGAAAGATCGAAGTCTACCTCAAGATAGTAGTATTCAGACCTTAAAATAAATAATAAATGGTAGTTGAAAAGGTACTTAAGGTGATAATAAAAGATTATCTAAAGCCTAATAAAGTAAAATCTTGAGGGTGATAAAATAGATTAATTCTAATAGCCTAGTTCTAAAGAAAACAACTCTTAAGTGACCCTTAAGAGGGAATAAAGCACATCCAATTAGACATGTGTAGAGAAGCAAGAAATTCCAATGGGTATGGACTAAATGTGTTAAAATCCAATTTTTAGGAGGACTACCAGTAAAAAACCATACAATAACAAATCAAAAGTTAGTCTTTTGACCATAGTTATTGACTAAGAGAATTTAAAACCTTATTCTAGTAAGATTTCCTAGACCTTATATGGAATAATAAGGAAGTTCGATGATCAAGTAAAGGAGTTGGATTAAGATACCTAATTAGGAAAATGAACTAAAGAAAAGACCCTAATTTAAGGAATTCATAATAAGGACATATCCCTAAGGGAGTAAAGTAAAAGGAACTTTGGGTTATTGGAGACAACAAGTTTGAGAATTGTCAAGTATGATGAGAATTCAAGAAAAAGATTTGGATATGGGATACTACAATTATCCCCATTTGAGGTTACGATGAAGTTGAGAAATGCAGTAACCAATACAAGACAATACCTCATTTCAAAATGAAAGAGTGTACAAACTTCGAGGACAAAGTTTATTTTACGGGGGAGAGTCTGTAACCTCCCAGCATTAGAGCTTAGAAATAAGTTGAACCCAGATGTGTGCATTGCATTCATGCATCAGAAAATCCGAAGAATTTTCGCGCAAAACTAAAGAAGCTATAGGGGGATCGAGATCTCTCTTACTCTGATGAAAACATCAGGGAAGGTGCGATGGATTTCGACATGACCTCTCTTGTACTTTTGTGTTTGAGGGGAAGGAAATTCAAATTTGAATATTCAATTGATGAATCTGAATTCTAAATGAATTTGAAATGGAATAATAACTGGAAACTAAATTGTAATAGAAAATAAGAGGTGAACCCTTATTTATAAACAAGGTATAATCTTTTATTCAAATAGAAAAGATAGTTGAAATTTAAATAAAAATGAAATGAGCAAAAGAGTAATGTAATATGATATTACAATAATGAAATAATAAACAAGAATTGATAAAGAATAATCTTATTTACATCACACATTATTATATTATCTTTATAATTATGAACCAAAGGGATAACAAGATAATGAAATAGAGAGGAATCATTTTATTACAATAATACAAATTACACTATTTTTATTAAGTTCCAAAAAATGAAGAATTACAATAAAGAATAAATGTAGACTACTATAAAACAAATAAATATAAAAATGATTTACATAAATAAATAACTAAAAATATTTTTATTACAAGGAGATATAAATATTACATTGTCTTTGAAAATGCATTATAAAAGAAAAACAAAACTAGTACACTTTATTGAATAAAATAAACAATACAATATTTCTTTACAAAAGAAGAATGAATAAATAAAAATAATTCCTTTATTACAATGCTTTATATTTCACAAAAGAAAAAGTGGATTACAAAAGAAAAAAGAAAAACTTAAAACTACTCTCATAGAAAGTGTTTCTAGGAAATATTTCAAATCATCACTGAAACATATGTTCAGATCATCAAGTGTACCACATAAACGATCATAGTACAGCCATTTAATAGGGTAACCAGTCCTGGTATACAGGAATACATACCTCCATGAAGATTTCATCTTAGTGAATATCAAAGGCAACCAAAACCACTAGCTAAAACCACCAGCAATCTCAATAGTACAAGCAACCATTTTCCTAAGTTAAAATAACAGAAATCATCTATTATCCAGCAGCAATCCATTATCCATGAAGGAACTATATTGTGAATCAATTCAAACCAAAATTTTGAATTCAACCAAATATGTGCGACCATTTATATGACCAGTACTTGACAGTCCATGTGTTTCTGAACTAAAGATCAGGTAATTTTATATGCAAACCAAATTAGCATCTAGCAGCCTGGAGTGTTAACAACTACCAAGCATATCTTCGAGGACCAGATCAAATTAAACAACCTATAGACCAAGGCCAATTACTATAAGCTACTGATACATAACATCCAACTAGGATAAATCGTCGACTCTAAGGTCGGTCACACAAGAATTACCTGAATCAAAGTAGAAGAAGATGCAGGAAGGGCATACTAACCGAAATAGATAGGAAATTCACCACCCGGGGTTGCAATCATTGCCGTCCCTCTGACATCATAGAATAGAGTAGGTCACAATAGTTGCTGCAATGCCTCATCACCATAGAGAAAGCAGCCATAAGCCTGCGCCGACGACCAACCATACCTCACTGCTAGGGTTAGCCGGAACGGGGGCCCATGCGGGAGCTAAAGGTCATCAAGGCAGTGGGGAACATAGGAAGGAGATTGTGGGTGGCAGCTCCTGCAAGCGTCTGTGGTCGGTGCTGGCGGCGACGGCCGAAGAGGAGGCTAACGGCGGCTCCGCCGACGGTGAGACGAGTGTAGGGAGCGAGAGAGGCGAGACCCGTGCGGGTATGCGTGTGTGAGTAGTGTGAGAAGGATAAGGTTGGGCTAGGAATGGCCCGGCTAGATGGGCTTAAGTGGGCCATATTAGTCTATGGGGATGGACTAGACTTTAACATAAAAAAAGAAGGGAATAAATAAATAAATAAATGATAACATTACCCCTAAACTTATTTCATCTCTAGACAAATATATAAAAATCCTAAAAATACATATGATATATAAAAATCATCCCAAAAATAATATCCACCTAAGAAAAATATTAGCGTACATGTTTAAGTTAAATAAAATTCAAATAAATACTGACATCATTAATTCCTAAATGAAATTTCATAAAATAAAGAAAAGTCCTAAAAATTAATAAAAATAATTTTTATGTATTAAAATGAATCTACTATTTTTTAAAATACTAAATTAAATTTGTATAGATAAAATTTAAAGAAAGTATTTAAAGACATTTAATCCTTTATGGAATTTTATAAACATAAGAATAAACTTAAAAATAAGTAAATAATCATTTGTGAGGTCCTGAACAAATATATTACATTCAAAAAATATTAAAAACACTATTAGAAAAGTTTTTAATATTTTACCTGTTTTTAAAAATAAGTAATCCTTGTCTATTACCTGTTTTGAAAATTCTTTAAAAACATTTCTTAAATAAGAAATAATTATATTTCTCTAGAAATATTAAAACCTTTAAATCTAATTACCAAAGTTCTAAACCATAACTAAGATTTATAATAAAACTTAGGCATAAATCATTAACTTTATAATACTCTTTTAAACCCTAAATCAAAATTCAAAACCACAATCTTTAAAATAATTTTATACATCATTCACTAATATTAAGAAGGAAGGATCTTAACATCTAAATAATAGTTAATATGACTTTAAATCTAACACATTAAAAACATCATCCAAATTATGCTTTCATTAAATAGTTGCATGTTCTTTTCATAATAGCAAAACAAATTTAATCTAAGCATTCACTTAAGTGTAAAATGAATAATTCCACACCTTAGTCATACTTATCATAAATCCAAAACTTGAGAATAATCAAAATGATTTACAACTTAAGTTTATTTTTTTTCTTTAAAGTTAACTTTAGTCTCAAAGCTTATAAACGTCATTTCTAGTAAACTACTTATGTTTTTATAGTTAACTTTGGTCTATTTCAATTAAAACATGAAGCAGCTCAAGTCCAAACTAATCCATCAAACACCAAAAGACATTGATCACGTTCTATTAACAATAAAGATTATTTAAACCTTAGAAAGGAAATCTTTTCTTCAAATGTTGTTCTTTTTGCCACTTCAAATAGTAATCTTATAATAAGTTCTTCAATTCTTAACAACTCAATCCCAAGGATGTTTATCAATAGACACCAAATGACAATTAACCATAAAATATTATTTTATACTTGAAGATAAATCAACTTTGGGTTGTTAACACTTAAGTTCTTTATAAATACCATTACTTGTAAACACTTAAGTTCTTTATAAATACCATTACTTGTAAAGTAAAACTTGAAGATAAATCAACTTTTAAAAGAATTACCTAAACTCACTTCACTCAAAGTATTGGGGATTCACTTTGGGAGTTTTACAAAATTCATAGCATTATTTATGCATAATTGCATATTGCTTCTTTAAACATTAGTCCTTACCGGACCAATTATGCTGATTTCAGATATTGGATCTTATATTGTCTCGAAGACCGTGAGTGTATAACCTTGCAATCACAAAAGGCAAGTTCACACTTGCTCATGTCCTTTGATTATTTTCTGTAAAGTATTTTGCAAATCCAGTGTTGTCATCACCTGCATTTCAAAAAGATCAAAAAACACTATTTTCATAATAATATGATTATAGGTTATTTACCATGAGGTAATAACCTAATATGAAAGTTCCGGTGGTAAAGGAACATATTATCTAGGACTTAACAATCAATGTCGCCAGTAATTCTTGTGCTGTATATTACTCGTTAACCATGAGATTTGAAATGGGACGGAGAAGTCAGCTGGATCGGCTCCCTTTCGCATGCATTGGACATTGTTCTGGGCATTTGTAAGTTGCAGGTCGTGGGTATAGCCGTTTTATACGGAGAAAAGTCTATGGTGGATCTGGGCTTACAAAAGATAGATTTCTAGTGTTAATGGTTGTTGTGTGTATCCAGCTAAGGTATAGTCGTTTTATACGGGGAAAGGTCTACCTTGAGTTTGGGCATATAACAATTGAGGTGTATGCGGGGTCACGGAGAAGGACAATGATTGGCTTGGATCTTAGTCTGGGCGTCATACCAAGGAAGTATGAACGGGTTGGCCGCTCGAATGTGCCACAAAGCTAAGAACTATAACTTGTTACTCCCTGTTTCGGGAAGGAGCTACGAACGCGGCGGGAAAGGAACTCCATGAAAGTTCTGGTAAACCCGTGAAGGCTGACGGATATAGCTTTTCAGAATAAAAGCAACCTTTGAAGAAATGTTTTCGAAAACTTGCATTGCATACGACCTTTGGTCTATGGCTGTAGATATAGTGCATCAAACACTCCTTTTCTAGTGAACTTGCTGAGTACGCTTGTACTCAACGTATCTTCTTAACTCTTGTTATATTCTAAATCCATTAAGACGACGTCTACATCAAGTTATGCTCCAGGAATCATCATCAAAAGCCCAAGCTCTTCAATGAAGTCAAGGAAGTCAACATATACATCAACTCAAGTGAAGACAAAGTTACTGATTAGATAGGAATATAATCTCTAGCCATAGAACCTATTTCTGTAGATTATTGCAATAGCAGCAATACAAGCCAAATAGTTAAATGCTAAACCCATTATCATGATATTTATGAGTTGATTATTTTGATTCTTCTTTGTAAGAAGTTTCTTTCTCTCTCTTTAACCTAGAGTGTTCTCTGGATCTTACGTAAAGAGTTGAGTTGTAACCTATAGTCATGTCTTGGACCTGCTGTGTTTCTGTTGTACCATTCTAAGGGATGTAATACTAGTGAACTGTGTTTCATTGGTGTTATGTCAATGACTATAGTGTACTACATCATGCAGTGGTATGCTGGGTGTCAACACCCGGATTTTTAATCCTAGATACCTGTTATGCCATACATCGCAATCCCAGGATTACCATTTTTGCTAGACATAATAGAATTGGATACCAAAGTACATCATCCATTACAAATCATACATAAGGTCTTACACAAATAAGGATCTCATGATCCAGTTCTTAATACAACTCAAGCAGCGAAAATACGTAATAATAACGGTAGCATAGGCGAAGCTCCATCTTTGGGGTCACAGGCAATGCTGACGATGGGAGATGATCCTAGTTGTCGTAACCTTCCTAGGGTCCTTCCTCCTGGTACTCCTCTTCATAGTTTGGCCATGGGAATAGCCAGGGATAAAGCCATGAGTACTCTTTAAGTACTCGCAAACTAATACTAACAAGTGAAGGTTTTTTTTTGTAATAGGACACTAAGCTACTAAGTTCAGAAGCCAGATTTACCTCTACTAAGTTCAGAAGCACGAAAAGCTAGTTGAAATTGTATAACACCTAAGTGGGAACTTGAATTTCATATCACAACCCTGTTGTGGTCAAGTCAAAGTCTCAATCCATTTCACAAGTCATTTTGAAAACATCTGACGGGGGAACAATATGGCCACTCCAACTGTCCATAACTGCGGACGCGGCTATTCGAATAGTTTGACACTCTGCAGAGATTGTACACTTTCACCACAACATTTGATACATCCGTCGGGAACAAATCCTGAATTCACCATACTCAGTATGCGGATAATCAATCCTAACCTTTCGATTACATGCCCTAGTATAGGCACCTCTCCTGTGAGTTTGGCCTCCCAACCATGACCAACTGTCATCTTGGGTACTACACAGGTGGACAATCTTCACAAGGTAGCCTCAGCTCAGACCTTGGCCGTGAGGGAACCAATACTAAGGTATATAAGTTTCCAGTTAAGCCCTACCCAATTCTCGGGTATTGTGGTTGTACGGTAAAATTGGAATGGTATCGCATCCAGACAACTATCAGTTTTATAAAGGGCTAAGGCTCATGCCTCAACATTTTCATCACCAAAATCATCTGGTGTTCGGAAACACATGTCAAAACATCTCAGTAGAATGATCCATCATTCCAAGGTTTTCATAACCATTTTCACCAAGTATTCCCATCTAAAGTTGATCAAGTTTTATGCTTAGCACTAGCATGTACAAGTGGGGGTGAGTATTAATGAGGGGTGGTAAACTAGTGTAGTTTAACTAAGTTCAATCTCATGCCTTAGGATGACATCAATATTATCTAGCTTAGGCCAAATTTTATGCTCTTTATGCAACCTTCAATTATCTTTATAATATCTACAATTTACTCAAGTAAACTCTAAGTAATAGCTTTGATAAGAAATAAAGTAGAAGCTTGCAAGTAAAACTAGGATTAGGTTATCAAGTGGGTATGATCACATATGCTTAAGGCATATAGTTGGTATGGTAACAAGCAGTTTTAGCTTGCATAAGTAGAGTATCTTGCAAGTTTTAGCTTGCATAGGTCAACTTGATTCATAAGGCTTGCATCAGTATCAGTATAAGCTTGCTAAAGTAGAGTATCTTGCAAGTGTTAGCTTGCCTTGTGCAGAGCAGTGGTTGAAGTTCTCCTCGGCTTCTTCGTCGTAGTATCCTTCTTACTCCTCGTATCCTTGGTCGGTACTAGCGTCTATGATTAAATATGAGGTACACAATCACAAAACAATACTTAACTACTTTCAATCATCACGCAAAGGTGTTCTATAGATGATCTAGCATCATCACTAACATTACAAGATTAAAGCACTTGCATTATTTATTTATTTTTAGAAAAGTAATTTCTATTCATTGAAAAACTATTTAAAATTTAATATTCTCCAAACCAAACATGGGATCATGTTGACACATGTCATCACCACATATTTTAGGACATGGGAAAGTGATTTAAAGTGGTGTCACAATTTAATAATATTTAACCTTTTATTTCAAATAAAAATAAATGACTAGAAATGACTATGTGGCATTCTTTTATTACTTGGACATTATTTCTGTAAGTAAAACCATATGTTTTTATATATTTTGAAAGGTATGATCAAATGTGATTTTTGATAGTTGGAATCAACTCAAAAGCTATTATGGTTTAATTTTGAAAAATGTTTGAATGCAGAAAATCTTTTGCCTTGTTATTTTTACCAAGGTTGATCTATAGATTCAAATGATTTGAATCCAACGGGCTTGTATTAAGCATTTCAATATCTTTCTAACAAAATTGGTTTCATTCAATTTGGTTCACTGAATCGAGCTGGGTTGATTTTTGAAACTAGGTACAGAACTATGTTTGAACTTAAAAAGAAAAAGCTAAATTTAAACGAGTGGGCTGCGCGGGAAAGGTTAACGGGCCAGCATAGTGTCACTCCGCGGCGCGGGGCACAACTGTCGGGGCGGGTCTACTGGTCAGCGACTCTTAACACGCGAAGCGGTACGGGGCGATGTGGTGCGTTGGATTAGAATGAAGATCGACGGTTGAGGGTTGTCGTCGATGATGAACTAGTCACTGGCGATCTCGAACCCTAGCGGCTTAGTGGGGGTCGTCGGGGGCTCACCGGGGCATAGGCGAAGGTCGGCGATGCGGGCAAACGACAAAGTCGACGACGGCAAACTCAGGGGTGGTCACGGCAGCTCCTGGGGTGGACGAAATCGATGGCTTCCTTCTCCTCCAGCAGCGGCGGACTCTGGTGAAATTCCGGTGATGTGTTGCCTACCTTGCTTCAGGAATGAGGTGGGGTGGTTCTGGGTGATAGGGGAATAGAATGGTGTGAAGAATTCGAGCGGGGGATGCCTCTATTTATAGTGGTGAGAGGGGACCGACGGGCGCAAGCTGAGCACGTCGTGGTCGACAGCACAGAGGGCTATCGGCGTGGGAGACGGTAGGGGGCGGTGCTGTGCTCCCTAGCGAAGCTCTATGGCGTGGTGGCAAGGCGTGGGGCGGTGCTGATCGGTCGGAATGCTGCGGTGATCTGAGCGTGCCCGACGGAAGTTTTTATGGCGCACAACGCGCATGGCCCGCGCGGCGTTGGACGGGCGTGTCTGCTGGGTTTCTGGGACGGTGGTGATCACGCAGCGTGCTGCATGGGGCGCTCTGCATGCGTCAGCGTGGTGCATTGGCATGGCTTGGGCATGTGGTCCAGTGGCTGGCATTGCTCGCGGCTGGGACAGGGAGTGTTGGTGGGGTGCTAGCTTGCTCCCAGACAAGGTTGGCGAGGCTAGTGTTGCTCGTAGCTTGCTGTCGAGTATGGGGTGGCAATGGTGCTCTCGGCCTGCTCACCATTGATGACAATGGCCATCTTATAGTAGTGCTAGTGATTAGTTAAGGTTGTTAGATGATCTACTTAGGCTAGTGGTGTCCAAAGAGGGAACAAGTTAGGCCCAAAACACTGCTCAACATAGTGTTTTGATTTTGTTTGATTTGTATCTGCAACCTGTTTGATGAAATGGCCGCATGAAATCAAGTTTTGAATTTTGAAAAGATTTTTGGTGGGTGTGCTAGGCATGTGTTGAGGATTCCGTGGATGCTTGGGTTCTGAAAATTGAGCTTGTTTGAGTGGTTTTCGAAAAAGTGGGATCTTCCCATATGAAATAGATTCAATTTTAAACTGTCATTTAACCTAAGCATTTGAATGTTTCTGGATGATCACAAAGTGGGCCTTGGTACGTTGTTATGAGTAATATCAAGAGGTGCAAAGATCTATACATGTTTCTGTTAAGTTCTGAAAGTTAGAGATAGCCAAAGTAGGCATGGGAGTTAATTTGGCCAAAGTGACCATTCACTTAATTTGTTTGTTTTGATTTGTTTGTCTTTGGGAAAAGTGTGGGGATTGTTTAGATGATGTTTATTTAACCTAAGAATCATTTTACAAGCAAAGAAACACATAATCATGGCAATTCAAAAGAATCCAAATTTTAATGGACACTCATATGAATGCTTTCATATTTTTAATTTGAAAAGTTTTTGTTAACTCTAAATTTGGTGATTAGAGTTTGATGATTCTATTTTAATATTTTTGGTACGTTTCAAACCTTCCCCCCTTAAACAAAATCTCGTCCCGAGATTTGAAAAAGGACGAAAAAGATTACCTAGGATTTGAAGAGATCGGGAAACTCCGACCTGATGTGATCTTCGCGCTCCCAGGTAGCTTCCTCTTCTATGTGGTTGCTCCAATGAATCTTGAGAAACTTGATGCTTCGGGTTTTGGTAGTTCTGAAAGCTTCTTCCAAAATACGGATGGGTACTCTAGGATAGGTCAGGTCATCGTTGATTTCTATAGTCCGGTGATCGATATTCTTGAATACTTCGGTCTTCTCCGAGACTTCGAGACACTTGCGAAGTAATGAGATATGGAACACATGTGCACGGCTGACATCTCTTCGGGTAGTTCCAATTGATACGACACTTCTCCTCGACGGTTCAAAATCTTAAAGGGTCTGATATATCTAGGGGCTAACTTTCCTTTGAGTTGGAAACGCTGCATTCCCTTTAATGGCGACACTTTCAGATACACAAAATCTCCTATGTTGAAGGCGAGGTCTCGACGTCTCTTGTTGGCGTAACTCTTCTGTCTTGACTGGGCTGTTTTGAGGTGCTCACCAATCTTGTGAACCTTTTCTTCTGCTTCTCATAGGATGTCGGGTCCAAAAATCTGACTCTCTCCTACTTCCGACCAATTCAAAGGGGTGCGACACTTTCTTCCGTACATGAATTCAAATGGGGCCATTTGCAAACTATCTTGATAACTATTGTTGTATGAAAATTCTGCAAACGGCAGATAGTCTTCCCACTTAGATCCATATTCTAACACACATGCTCTTAGCATATCTTCGAGTGTTTGGTTTACTCGCTCCGTTTGTCCATCGGTCTGAGGGTGATAAGCGGTGATGAAATCTAGGCGGGTTCCTAAACCTTCTTGGACTTTCTTCCATAATCTCAAGGTAAACTGAGTTCCTCGATCCGATACGATGTTCTTAGGGACTACATGCAAACTGACGATGCTAGTGATGTATAACTCCGCTAGCTTCGAACTCTGGTATGTGGTCTTGACGGGTAAGAAATGGGAGACTTTGGACAACCTGATCACTATGACCCAGATAGAGTCATTTCCCCTACTAGAAGTAGGCAATCCAGTGATAAAGTCCATTCCAATGGAATCCCATTTCCATTACGGAATCTGCAATGGTCGCAACAATCCAGCGGGTCTTTGACGTCCCGCCTTGACTTGCTGACATATATCACACTTGGCGATATAGCTTCCGATTTATCTCTTCATCTTATGCCACCAAAATTGCTCTTTCAAATCCTAATACATCTTTGTTCCTTCGGGGTGGATAGAATAAAGAGTATCATGAGCTTCCTTAAAAATAACTTCTTTCAACTCAGAATCTGCTAGTACACAAAGGCGTCCTCTGTACCATAGAACTCCTTCTTCGTCTTCGGTGAATCCGGGTACTTTTCCTGTACCGATACGACGCTTGATTCCGTCGATACTAGTATTTCCTTTCTGCGCCTCTTTGATCTGGCTGATCAAAGTGGGTTAAAGTTCCATGCTAGACAAAAATCCTTCACTCACTAATTCCATTCGAAAATCTTCCATCTCCTTGTGCAAACTTGGTTGCTCCTTCAAAATCATGGAGTTCAAGCGACACGGCAATCTGCTAAGGGCATCTGCTACCACATTGGCTTTACCGGGGTGATAGTGAATGTCCAGATCGTAATCCTTGATTAGCTCAATCCATCTTCTCTGCCTCATATTCAGCTCCTTCTGAGTGAATATATACTTCAGAGTCTTGTGATCCGAATAAATCTCACAACGGTTTCCCATCAGGTAATGCCTCCATGTCTTCAGGGCTAAAACTACGGCTGTGAGTTCGAGGTCATCGGTTGGGTAATTTTGCTCATGTTGTTTTAGTTGTTGAGATAGATAAGATATAACTTTGCCTTCTTGCATTATCACACATCCGAGACCGATCTTGGATGCGTCACAATACACGTCGAAGGGCTTCGTGATATCTGTCATGATTAAGATTGGGGCTGAAATCAATATCCTCTTGAGTTCTTGAAAACTCGCTTCACATTTGTCGGTCCATTCAAACTTCTTGTCCTTCT
Source organism: Avena insularis (assembly GCA_023614405.1). Taxonomy (NCBI): domain Eukaryota; kingdom Viridiplantae; phylum Streptophyta; class Magnoliopsida; order Poales; family Poaceae; genus Avena; species Avena insularis. The sequence goes on from JAJUPC010000226.1 coordinate 426,693, forward strand.
TTAGCAATTGGGTCATGGGTATGGCGATACTCGAGAATCCTTCTACGAACTTGCGGTAATATCCCACCAATCCGAGAAATGCACGAACTTTGGTTTGAGTGGTTGGGGCTTGCCAATCTTTGACATCTTTCACCTTTGTAGGATCAACGGCAATTCCTCCGGCTGATACAATGTGGCCGAGGAATCCTACCTCCTGTAACCAGAATTCACATTTGCTAAAATTGGCATAAAACTCATGATCTCTAAGGGTTCCAAGAATGGTCCTTAGGTGTAGCTCATGTTCTTCTTCTGATTTGGAATAAATTAGAATGTCATCGATGAAAACAATGACAAACTTATCCAGGAAGTCCATAAAAATCTTATTCATGAGATTCATGAAATAAGTGGTGGCATTGGTTAATCCAAAAGACATGACGGTATACTCGTATAATCCATATCTGGTGGTAAAGGCAGTCTTAGGAATATCCTCTGCGTGAATCTTGAGTTGATGATAGCCAGTCCTAAGATCAATCTTAGAAAACACTTTGGCACCGGTCAACTGATCAAACAAATCTTCTATCTTGGGCAATGGGTACTTGTTCTCGATGGTGACATCATTCAACTTCCGATAATCCGTACACAAACGTTTACCTTCATCCTTCTTGTCCACGAACAAGACAGGTGATCTCCATGGTGACGCACTTGGTTGAATTAATCCAATTTCCAGCATGGAATCCAGTTGCTTCTTCAGTTCTTCTAGTTCCGACGGGTTCATACTATATGGTCTCTGGGCTATGGGTCCTGTTCCGGGGATTAGTTCAATGATAAACTTGATATCCCGATCTGGGGGCATACCGAGAAAAACATCTGGAAACACATCGGGGTATTCACAGACTATCCGGACTTGGTCAATGGTAGGTTGGGCTATACTCTTGTTGCACTTGAATTGACGAGGTAAGGTTTCAGATATATGCTCGACTGATATTCCGGCTGTACTGGTCATGGTTATGGATTTCTTGGCACAGTCAATTAATCCTTTATGTTTGGACATCCAATCCATTCCTGGTACTACTTCCAAACCTTTAGTTCCGAGTACTATCATATTAGCATAAAAATCTATGCCATGGATTCGGATAGGGATGGCTTTGCAAATTTGCCTAGCTTTGGTGGTTGAACCAGGGATTTTAACAATCATAACATGCTTCAGTTTGGTTGGTTGAATCTTACTAGTGCCGGCAAATTCTTCGGTGACAAATGAATCTGATGCACCCGAATCAAACAATACTCTAGCAAGTACTGAATTAATAGAAAATATACCCAGCACGACATCTGGCGCTTCCTGAGCTTCTTCAGCATGCATGAGAAAAAGATGGCCGTTGCGGTTGAGCGAGTTCCCTGGGGCAAATCTTCTTCCAGGCTAAACACGACGCTGCTGCTGAGCTGGGGCATTTGCATTGGGGGATACGGCATTCTTCTTGTTGGGGCACTCGTTGGAGTAGTGACCCTTATTTCCACAGTCATAACAAGTCACTTGCGACTTGTCCTTTGCTGCAACAGGCACAACATTGCTTCCAGTCTTCGGGGTAGTGTTGTTGTTGGCGGTAGCATTGTTGTTGTTGAACTTGGGTGGTGCACGGTTCAAATTGTTAGAGTTGCCATGGTTGTTGTGATTTCCTCCGGGCCTCGGGTTTCCACGGTTGGGATAGGTCGAACAGTTCATCGGGGGTCTGTTGGTTCTCGGGGCAAATCCTGGAGATGGGTTAGGGCGATACTTTGGGGTCTGATGGGTTCCTGGCTGATGCATCATGCGACGCTTGCGGTTCTCGTTGGCTTGGTTGATCTTTCCTTCCATCTGGATGGCAGAGTCGACAAGGGCTTCAATATCAGCAAAAGGGATATTGACTAACACCGTCTGCATCTCATCATGCAGACCATTCAAGAATCTTTCTTTCTTCTTGGCTTCAGTGTCGATCTCACCCGGGGCATACCTAGCTAATGACAACAATTTGTCACGGTATTCCACTACGGTCATCCTTCCTTGCTTCAGTTCTTTGAATTCATCTCTCATTCTCTTGATCAAACCCGGGGGCACATGGGTTTTGCTGAACTTGACCTTGAATTCCCCCTAGGTCATCATTTGTCCTCCGGTCATTACACGAACACTGTTCCACCATGCTCTTGCATCTCCGACCAGATAGTGGGTGGCAAACAGGACTTTGTCGTTGGATTCCACTCCAGCGACTTCTAGGTTATTTTCCATGGTTTGCAACCCATCGTCTGTATCTAGGGGCTCTTCTGACTTAGTGAAAACAGGTGGGTTGGTGTTCTTAAAATTCTTGAGCTTAGATCCATGGTTGTCCTGATTTCCTTGGCCTTGATTATTGTGGGCTAGTTGGGCTATCTGCTGAAGGGTGGCTAAGTTGGCTTGACGTTCAGCTCTTTCAGCTTCGCGGTCAGAAACCAACATTTGTAGGATCTGCAACATCGGGTCTGGGGATGAACCACTTCCTCCGCGCGGCATCTGAAGATTTGAGATAGATCATGAGAAAAGAGGGAAATTTCTAAGGTTCTGGGACTTTGAAAAGTTTTTAAAGTTTGACTCAGATTTTCTAGCAACTTGCTTTTCATTCATTCATTCATTCATTCATTCATTCATTCATTCATTCATAGCACACGATACAAACACACACCACAACAAAGGTAAACAGATGGTTTTAAGAACCATTCTGGAAACTACGATACAGTCGGACCGAATACAACTCACTACGCTAGTGCTCAAGTGCTACTACTCCTTGGAGTCAGTGTAGTCATCATCCTCATCATCCTCATCGTCATCGATGAAGGCGTAATCATGCTCATCGGTGAAGAAATCCATAGCCTGATCCTCTAGAAAATCATCATCATCGCTGAGATAGGAGTAGGGGTCTCCACGAAGATCCTCTCCGGCATTCTCCCTTTCTTCCAACTACATGTCTCTCTCGTGGATGGTCTCCTCCAAATCCGAGATACGGTGGCGAAGACGGGCAATGATGCGCTCCTTCTTATCGAGCTGACGGTGGCGAGACTTGCGATCCTTCGCTAGCATGGTGATGGTCTGATCCTTCGTCTTGATGATGGCGGACTTGTGGTTGGAGTAGTCACGGCAATTGTCCAATTCCTGCTGACGATCATACATCATGAAGCTGAGGTGGTCCAATTGGGTCTTCAGCTCGTGGTGGTATGGGGCTTCCAGTGGCTGTCCCATAGCATCACGCCTTGGACAAAACTCAAAGCGGGTACCCTTGATCTGGTTGATACTCTGCCCACACAGACGGGCAAGAGCTTCCTGCATGGACCTGGCAAGTCCATCGAGCCAGTTGTTCTCTCTTAAAGTGAACTGAATTCCCTCGGCAGTGGGAGGTTCGATCTTTCCTCGGAGACTTGCAACAATTAGCCACTTCAGATCTTCTCCTCCTTGATCATTGAGCTGAGCTCCGAAGAACTTGGGGTGCGGACTCTCCAGAAGTTCCGAAAGCTGGTCCAAATCCCGCTCAAAGATAAGGTCTCCTCCATTCCCCAACTGATAAAACTTGCTATACTTCACGTCCATCTATAAGAATATAGGATGAGTAAGTTAGTAGAGTGATCAAGTGTGTCAAATTTTATGTATTTTCCAAGAGTTTTTGAGGAACATGACTTTTTATGAAAGAATCAAGGTGATAAGAATGGGAATAAGTTTTTGTAAATATTTGCTTCCTTTGGTTTTGAAACTAAGTTTTTGATTCAAACGTCCAGTCTAACTAGGGTCTCCTATGGTCAGGATGGCTCTGGTACCAACTTGTCAACACCCGGATTTTTAGTCCCAAATGCCTGTTATGCCATACATCGCAATCTTAGGATTACCATTTTATCGAGACATAACAGAATTGGATACCACGGTACATCATCCATTACAAATCATACATAAGGTCTTACACAAATAAGGATCTCATGATCCAGTTCTTAATACAACTCAAGCAGCGGAAATACGTAATAATAACGGTAGCGTAGGCGAAGCTCCATCTTCGGGGTCACAGGCAATGCTGACGATGGGAGATGATCCTAGTTGTCGTAACCTTCCTGGGGTCCTTCCTCCTGGTACTCCTCTTCATAGTCTGTCCACGAGAATAGCCAGGGACAAAGCCATGAGTACTCTTTAAGTACTCGCAAACTAATACTAACAAGTGAAGGTTTTTTTGTAATAGGAAACTAAGATCTATGGTTGTTTTGCAAAAAGCCAGATTTACCTCTACTAAGTTCAGAAGCACGAAAAGCTAGTTGAAATTGTATAACACCTAAGTGGGAACTTGAATTTCATATCACAACCCTGTTGTGGTCAAGTCAAAGTCTCAATCCATTTCACAAGTCATTTTGAAAACATCTGACGGGGGAACAGTATGGCCACTCCAACTGTCCATAACCGCAGACACGGCTATTCGAATAGTTTGGCACTCTACAGAGATTGTACACTTTCACGACAACATTCGATACATCCGTCAGGAACAAATCCTGAATTCACCATACTCAGTATGCGGATAATCAATCCTAACCTTTCGATTACACACCCTAGTATAGGCACCTCTCCTGTGAGTTTGGCCTCCCAACCATGACCAACTATCATCTTGGGTACTACACAGGTGGACAATCTTCACAAGGTAGCCTCAGCTCAGACCTTGGCCATGAGGGAACCAATACTAAGGTATATAAGTTTCCATTCAAGCCCTACCCAATTCTCGGGTATTGTGGTTGTACGGTAAAATTGGAATGGTATCGCATCCAGACAACCATCAGTTTTATAAAGGGCTAAGGCTCATGCCTCAACATTTTCATCACCAAAATCATCTGGTGTTCGGAAACACATGTCAAAACATCTCAGTAGAATGATCCATCATTCCAAGGTTTTCATAACCATTTTCACCAAGTATTCCCATCTAAAGTTGATCAAGTTTTATGCTTAGCACTAGCATCTACATGTGGGGGTGAGTACTAATGAGGGGTGGTAAACTGGTGTAGTTTAACTAAGTTCAATCTCATGCCTTAGGATGACATCAAGATTATCTAGCTTAGGCCAAATTTTATGTTGTTTATGCAACCTTCAATTATCTTTCTAATATCTACAATTTACTCAAGTAAACTCTAAGTAATAGCTTTGATAAAGAAATAAAGTAGAAGCTTGCAAGTAAAACTAGGATTAGGTTATCAAGTGGGTATGATCACATATGCTTAAGGCATATAGTTGGTATGGTAACAAGTAGTATTAGCTTGCATGAGTAGAGTATCTTGCAAGTGTTAGCTTGCATAGGTCAACTTGATTCATAAGGCTTGCATCAGTATCAGTATAAGCTGGCTAAAGTAGAGTATCTTGCAAGTGTTAGCTTGCCTTGGGCAGAGCAGTGGTTGAAGTTCTCCTCGGCTTCTTCTTTGTAGTATCCTTCTTCCTCCTCGTATCCTTGGTCGGTACTAGCGTCTATGAATAAATATGAGGTACACAATCACCAAACAATACTTAACTACTTTCAATCATCACACAAAGGTGTTCTATAGATGATCTAGCATCATCACTAACATTACAAGATTAAAGCACTTGCATTATTTATTTATTTCTAGAAAAGTAATTTCTACTCATTGAAAAACTACTTAATATTTAATATTCTCCAAACCAAACATGGGATCATGTTGACACATGTCATCACCACATATTTCAGTACATGGGAAAGTGATTTAAAGTGGTGTCACAATTTAATAAGATTTAACCTTTTATTTCAAATAAAAATAAATGACTAGAAATGCCTATGTGGCATTCTTTTATTACTTGGACATTATTTCTGTAAGTAAACCCATATGTTTTTATATATTCTGAAAGGGATGATCAAATGTGATTTTTGAGAGTTGGAATCAACTCAAAAGCTATTATGGTTTAATTTTGAGAAATGTTTGAATGCAAAAAAGCTTCTGCCTTGTTATTTTTACCAAGGTTGATCTATAGATTCAAATGATTTGAATCCAACAGTCTTGGATTAAGCATTTCAATATATTTCTAACAAAATTGGTTTCATTCAATTTGGTTCACCGAATCGAGCTGGGTTGATTTTTGAAACTAGGTACAGAACTATGTTTGAACTTAAAAAGAAAAAGCTAAATTCAAACGAGTGGGCTGCGCGGGAAAGGTTAACGGGCCGGCCAGGTCACTCATGCTGGGCACAATCGACAGTATGGGTCTACTGGTCAGCGACTCTTAAGACGCGAAGCGGTACGGGGCGATGTGGTGCGTTGGATTAGAATGAAGATCGACGGCTGAGATTCATCGTCGACGATGAACTAGTCACCGGCGAGCTCGAACCGTAGCGGCTCAGTGGGGGTCGTCGCGGGCTCATCGGGGCTCATGCGAAGGTCGGCGATGCGGGCGAACGACGAAGTCCACGACGGCGAACTCAGGGGTGGTCACGGTAGCTCCTGGGGTGGACAAAATTGATGGCTTCCTTCTCCTCCAGCAGCGGCGGACTCCGGTGAAATTTCGGCGATGCGTTGCTCGCCTTGCTTCGGGAATGAGGTGGGGTGGTTCTGGGTGATAGGGGAGTAGAATGGTGTGAAGAATTCGAGCGGGGAATGCCTCTATTTATAGTGGCGAGAGGGGACCGACGGGCGCAAGCTGAGCTTGTCGTGGTCGACGACACAGAGGGCTATCGGCATGGGCGACGGTAGGGGGCGGTGTTGTGCTTTCTTACGAAGCTAACAGCATGGTGGCGAGGCATGGGGTGCTGCTGATCGGTCGGAACGCTGCAGTGCTCTGAGCGTGCCCGACGGAAGTTTTTATGGCGCACAACGCGCATGGTCCGCGAGGCGGCGAACGGGTGTGTCTGCGGTGTTGTTGGGACGGTGATGATCACGCGTGCACGCGGCGAGGGCAGCGCGCGGTCTGTGGGCGTCTGTCGAGCGTGGCGCACAGGGCGCGCTCTCGGCATGCTTGGAGAGCGGCTTGGCATGGCTTGGGCATGTGGACCAATGGCTGGCATTGCTCGCGGCTGGGACAGGGAGTGGCGGTGGGGTGCTAGCTTGCTCCCGGACAAGGTTGGCGAGGCTAGTGTTGCTCGTAGCTTGCTGTTGACTATGGGGTGGCAATGGTGCTCTCGGCCTGCTCACCATTAATGACAATGGCTAGCTTACAGTAGTTTTATTGATTAGTTAAGGTTGTTAGATTATCTACTAAGGCTAGTGGTGTCCAGAGAGGGAACAAGTTAGGCCCAAAACACTGCTCAACATAGTGTTTTGATTTTGTTTGATTTGTATCTACAACCTGTTTGATGAAATGGCCGCATGAACTCAAGTTTTGAATTTTTAAAAGATTTTTGGTGGGTGTGCTAGGCATGTGTTGAGGATTCTGTGGATGCTTGGGTTCTGAAAATTGAGCTTGTTTGAGTGGTTTTGGAAAAAGTGGGATCTTCCCATATGAAATAGATTCAATTTTAAACTATCATTTAAGCTAAGCATTTGAATGTTTCTGGATGATCACAAAGTGGGCCTTGGTACCTTGTTATGAGTAATATCAAGGGGTGCAAAGATCTATACATGTTTCTATTAAGTTCTAAAAGTTAGAGATAGCCAAAGTAGGCATGGGAGTTAATTTGGCCAAAGTGACCATTCACTTAATTTGTTTGTTTTGATTTGTTTGTCTTTGGGAAAAGTGTGGGGATTGTTTAGATGATGTTTATTTCACCTAATAATCATTTTACAGGCAAAGAAACACATAATCATGGCAATTCAAAAGAATCCAAATTTTAATGCACACTCATATGAATGCTTTCATATTTTTAATTTGAAAAGTTTTTGTTAACTCTAAATTTGGTGATTAGAGTTTGACGATTCTAGTTTAATATTTTGGGATGTTACACTGGGTCACAACAGACACTATGCTAATGAATGCCTAGAAAATAAGAAGAGCCAAGGAAACAAACAAGAGACAGTGATACCAAAAATGAAAGAAGATGATAGACAAGTGATGTGCAACAAATGCAACAAGCCAGGCCATTATGCATCACATTGTCCAGAAAAGAAGAAGTAGATGACAAGCAAGCCTGTGAAGGATCTCAGCCTTGTCACATGTTTCAAGTGTGAAAATCGTGGACACTATTCAAACAACTGTCCAGAGAGGATACATCAAGATCCCTAGAAAGCCAAATTGTAATCTACTTGAAATTTTTTTAAGGGTGGTAGTACCCTAGTTTCCTTGAAGCCAACTTGTAACATCTAACCTTTCCAAATCTCGGGACGAGATTTTTTTAAGGGTGGTAGCCTGTCACATCCCAAAATTTTCCAAATTTTGAAATGTGAAAAATAAATAAACAAAAGAAACAATTGTTGAAATTTAGGGTGAAAAGAAACTTTTTTCTTCTAAATGGAAACATCAAAACCATTCTTGAACAAAATTTGAATGAAAAGGGCATCCAACCAAATTTCAATCAAGTGAAATGCATTCATCAATGAATGTATCTTGAAATTTAAAAATTTGGAAAAGTTAAACCAAAACCTCAAATCTTAATGAAATAAAATCATTTCCAAGATCTCTCTAAGACTATGGATTTGTTTCATATAAATTTTTTTGTCAACAAACATTTCTAAATGATCAAAAATGATGAACAAAAAATATTATAAAACCATAAAAATTGGTTTCATCCAATTTGGATCCATGGATAAAAACTTATGAATTTAATAAGACAAAAGGAATTAATTTCTAAAGCTAATAAAGGTCCTAACTAAAAATCTATACCAAATTGTGAGCAAAGTAATCTTAAAAGGATTTAAAAGATAAACAAATATTCAATAAAATTATTCAAATTGGAATCACCAATTTTGGATCTATAAATAAAAAGATATGGATTTTATAAGGCAAAAAAGAAATAAATAAATAAGGAATATTTAAAAGACAAATTAAATCTTGGCGAAATCTATAAACAAATGAAATTTTACTGAAAAATAAAAAAAGAATAAAAGATTATTTAAATAAAAGATTATATGGATTGAACCATATTTAATTTTATTTAAATAAAGATAAATTGCCTAAACTAAATAGATAGTAAATCACAAGAAAATTATTTAGAAGACAATATAAAACTTGAATTAAATCCATAAGCAAATGGAATAAAGATAATCCAAATAAAATGAAGGAATAAAGATTATTTAAATAAAATTATATGGGCTTTTGACCATATTCAGTTTTATTTAAATAAAGACAAAATCCCAAATAAAATGATTAATTAAATCATGAGAAAATAATAATTGATAATGCCAAAATGGATTAAAACTTATCTAATTAAATTAAAATAGTAAAATAATTATTTGAATAAAAATTTATTTGGTTTGGAACCATATTCAAATATTTAAAAAAGACAAAAGCATAATCTAAATAAATAATAAATGATCAGATATTATTTTGAAATAATTCAAGTGGACTATTTAATCGCAATATTAAATAGTTTAAACATACTGAAAAGGTTTGGTGAAAATTGAATTCAAATGGAAGCTTGAATCAATGGTTTGAATAAAGACACAAATCTTACTTAAATAAATATTAAACCCTAAGAGAATATAAGAAATATTCTAAAATGGATTATTTAAACAAACTATATAAACAGTATAAAAACATACAGAAAATTTGGGAAAGATTTGTAAACAAAAGAGTGTTTGAACCATTTGAATAAAATCAAAATAGAAAATAGAAACAGAAAAAGAAAAAGAAAAGGGTACAGCCCATCGAACCTACCGAGACCCAAAGCCCAATCAGGCCCAGCGCAGCCCACTCTCTCCCTTCCTGTCCGTCCTTTTCTCACCAGAACCCGTAACCTCATCTCGCTGACCTGTGGACCCGAGCCACGTGAGCATCCACCTCATCATCGTCTCCACCCCGCGTGACCTATTCTTCCCCTCCTCCCCCTGCCATTTCCAGCGACCATTCGTCGGCGTAAATTCACGTTATTGCTGCGTTAATCTCTCCCTGCGACCATGCCCTCATAAGCGCCTCGCCATCCTCTCTCTTTCCCCTCACTCTCCACTCCCTCTCTGCCCCCAGGCTGTTCTAATTACACGCTCGAAACCCACTGCCGCTGACGATCTTCCATGCGAATTCCGGCGAAGCCAGACTCTCCCCGGACCCCTAGTGCATGCTAGTTTGCTCGTTAGTATCACCCTCGCCTGCCAGTAGACCTAGCTTGCCCGCGCATGCCCCAGAAGCTCGCCAACGACGACGTCTGAGCACCGCTGCTGTCTGCTGTAACTCCGACGAGCTTCCCCGGTAATCCCTGACCTCCCCTCCCCCTCTAGATGATGCTTGCATACTCGCCAATCTCCTATGCGTCTAACGACATCATCGGCTTGTCTTCTCATGGCATGTAGCTTCACCTCCGATGATGCCAGTATAAGCCCGATGCTGACACCATCTCCGGCGAGCAATCGCCACCAACTACGTGCGCCCCTCGACCAACGACGACCACATCGAGTATTAGCGTGACCCTGCAATTCCGGTAACGCCCTCCGTTCTCTCCCTCGCTTCCTAGATTCACTAGAACATCATAGTCTGAGCACCGCCACCGCGTGCCGTCGAGCCAGCGCCGCCAGTTAGTGACCAGTAGATGTGAGCCATATGATTTAGATCCAAGCGATACGATAGATTCACTTAACTGAAGCGGTACGCTATATCTGAGCCGCACAGATCCCTTTAAATCCAACGTCCCACACTACGCGATCTGTGCGAACCGGTACCATCCAGTTAGATTCAGCCACGTGGCCAGACTTAGGATTTAAAACAGAAAATGAATCTATTAGAATTTTGAATTTGTAAAATCCATAACTTTTGATCTACATGTCCAAAAATTACAAATTTTATACCATTGGAATCAGAAAAATGAAAGCTTTGCAACCATCACCTTAGTTTAGTATTTTGCTTCTGGAAAATTAGGTGTTTTTGCAGAAACATTTTTAGGACTATTTTGATTCTAAAATTTATTCTAAAAATGATTTTTGGGTAAAATATTTTGCAAATGATTTGTTTTGAACCTATTGACCAGAAATACAAACTTTTGGGTTTAGAAATATATTTGATTTACACTATAAATTTTTTACTTTGATTAAAAGCATTTCTAGTAAAATAAAATTGTTGCTATGATTTAAAAATGAATTTTGAGTGAAACCTTTTTGCAAATGGATTAGTTTTAAACACCTTTTTTGTGTTTAAAAACATATTTGGCTAACACTAGAAATTATTCCTTTAATGAAAGCATTTCTAGCAAAACAAAAATGATTCAAATGGCCTATTTTCACTAACTTGTTTTCAAATGATTTTGCCACCTTTATAAATGACCAGTAAGTGTTTTAAAATGTTTATAGACTTATTATAAACCACTTTTTCAAATAAAATAATCTTTTGCATGCTTGCATGCATTGCTTTGTTATTTTATGTGCCTTGATTGAATTGTAGTAAACTTTGAGGAGTGTGACCATTGCAAGATCAAGGAGTGAATCTAGTTTCTCTACCAAAAAATCAAGTGGTGATTCATACATTTTGTCATATTATTTTAACTATACATTAGTGATATTTTGAGTAGGATTTGCATGGAATTTTTACTAAGTATGTTTTGCCTTTGGAAAACCTAGTACATGATGCCTTAGTAGAATTTTCCCTAAGTTAAGATTCTTGCTACTATTATGCTTATCCTAGCTAGTAGTAAACAAGGGTGGAATATATACACATGCTATGGAAATTTTGCTAAGTCTTTTGGCTAATGTTTTTTCCTAATAAAACTACTAAGTGAATGAATCACCTGGGTGGAATGGTACGAATGGGATATGTTGAGTGGTTACACAAGGCCAGGGACTGGTGAACCTTGTGTATCACACTTGTGGAAAGCCACCCAGGAACAAAGAGATTTGATATGTTAAGTGTTGAGAAGATTCTAGTGCAGCCGCATGGCAATATGGGATCCGCCTGGATCATATAGGTTGCAATAACTTAGCCAAATGAAAAAAAGGTGGTAGGGGTGATAGGTTGGAACGTGTCCAATTGGTATAAGGGAAAGCTTCTGAAAGATTTTGTCTCAATGCATGTCGAGTCTTATGGGGAAAGTGCACCACCTCTCGAGAGAGTAAAATCTAAGTACTTAGCCATGTCCCCGGCAATGGACAATTTGAGCATCAATACATGGAAGCTATCAAGGATCTCCTCATCCCAATTTCTAAGTTAAAAACTTGTGCTTGAACAAGGGTTAAAGGATCACCAATTTTTAATTGGTAGATGCCTTGGGCGATTTGTCAAACAAAAACTTAGTGTTTTCAACTAATAAGGGAAACCTTATTTTGAGCAAATAAAGACTAAGCTCCACTTAGCCAAATGCATATAGATGATAGATACCACCATTCTACCATAGTATCACTTGCCAATACAATTCAAATGTATTGACTCTTGTGACTGTAACTTATTATGTTGCAGGTTTGTTTGATGTTAGTGAAGTGTGTTGAATAGGATTACAAGTCTACAACCAACATGATTGCCTATGGCATATGAAGATGAAGGACCCCATGCTATATAGATATTTCTGCTGCATTATAATGAGATAGCCAAATGAGATATGAAAGATGTAATGTATTATTTTATTCCTGGGTATAATTTGTAATATGACCTTTGTTTCGTGATATTACATATTAAACTGTGGATGCTAGCTTTTGATCCAGGGACTAGAATTCTAAACACAGGGACCTCTACCTTATCAGGTTAGGACCTCTACAATATATATGTTCGAGGTTAGGGGTCGAGGGGTTTAGGGTTTTTAGGGGGTATAAGGCTTAGGGTTAAGGCTTTAGGGGGTTAGGTCTTAGGGTATTTTCAATAATGTTCGAGCTTTCATGAATAAGAATGGCGTTAGCGCAATTTAATGAAAGTATCTCAAATTTTGATCTATGATGAGTGCATGATACGTGCTTGCTTGGTTAGGGTTATTTATGGGTAGAGGGTTTAGTGTTTTAGTATTGAGGGTTTAGGATTTAAGTTTTTTTAGGGGTATTTTTGGGTTTAGGGTTTAGCAATTTTTCAATAATATGTCTGAGATTAGGGTGAGGGGTTGAGGGTTTATGGTTTTTAGGGGTATAGGTCTTAGGGTTTAGGCTTTAGGGAATTTTAAATAATGCTTGAGCTTTCGTGAATTAGAATGGCGTTAGCGCAATTTAGTGAAAGTATATCAAATTTTGATCTATTAGTGCATAATACGTGCTTGCTTGCTTAGGGTTGTTTATGGGTCGACTGTTTAAGGTTTTGTTTTTTTAGGGGTAGTGTATTGTTTAGGATTTTTTTCAATAATATGTCCGAGCTTAGGGTAAGGGGTTAAGGGTACGTTTAGGGTTTTTAGGGGTTTAGGGTTTAGGGTTTAGGGGGTTAGGGTTTAGGGAATTTTCAATGATGTTCGAGCTTTCATGAATTAGAATGGCGTTTGAGCAATTTAATTGAAGTATGACAAATTTTTATCTATAAGTGCATGATACCCACTTGGTCAGGGTTTAGGGTCGTAGGGTTTATGTTTTAAGTTTTAGGGAACTTCCAATAATGTTCAAGCTTAATGCTCAGATTCATGGAATGGAATGATGTTAGCATAATTTAATCAAAGTATATCTCAAATGTTGATCCATAAGTCGATGATATATCTATTTAGTCAGGGTCGTTTAGTGGTTTAGGGTTCAGAGAATTTTCAATAATGTTCAAGATTTATGCTTATATTTGTTAGGGGTTGAGATTTTAGGTTTCGGGTGTTGTTTAGGATTTTAGTGGTATCAATGGGATTTGACGAGTTTCCAAAAAACAACTTCTTAGTATTGTCCTGCCATGTATGGACATTATTGTGTTTCAACCCGAACGACCAAGGTCATCTAGGCCATATCGATCGAGATCATAGTTTACGACCCCATAGAGTTCCCACAGTAGAAGGGTGCATCATGGGGTAGCAAGTATTGTTGAACGTGGGAGTTTTCACACATATAGTGGATCATGCATCCTATCTAACTACGACAGTTAAATGAATTTTGCAAAAAAAGTATAGCGCAATGGAGACAGGTACAAGACACGCGTGTCTAAGGGCATCCATAATGTTGGACCCACCTGACTAATGGAAATTACCACAATGTATAAGGTCAGCATTTGTGACAAGGTGGGACCCACATAGCTTGTCATATTGCTCCATGCAAGGGGAAATAATTTTTCTATACTCTATGCGAAACCCACAAGCTTGAGGTAACTTTATTTTCTCCACAATGTACTAATATATGCCTTAAGGCGTGATTTTTTTATACATTGGGATGCCCTAAGGAAAAAGCAAATAATGGGCTCACTTGGCAGTGTATGACCAAGCTATAGAACTTCTATGCACACGTCTTCACTTTAGCGGTTCCCACGAATTGACTCGTTTGGACACTGTCAAAACGGTGGAGCTTACTACTACTAGTAGTACAGTAGTATATTTCTTTTGCTTGGACATATGACCACCTCTGTCCAAGCGTTATACATGCAGAGAGAATAAAACGTAGGCAGGGTAAGAGAGAAGCAGCGAAGAGAGAAGAGGAGTTGAAGGCGGTTCAATGTTAGAGCAAAGTTATTACGGGTTCCTGACACGAGGTACTCCTGCCGCCTTTATAGTGTAGTGCACTCTACTAGTAGTAAATTTCAGGACCTATGCACACCAAAAAATTGGAAGTGTGTTTTCTATCTCCTTCGATACCTCTCTCTGCCCCTCTCCCCTCGCGCACCGACCGACTGATCTCTCCCTCGTCCACAGCGTGGTGCTGTGCACGTGTGCCTTGGTACGGTGGCTTTGTTTCCTTTTTTTGAGGGGGCATCTCTGTTTCTCTAGCGTGTTCGGCAGCAGCGTTGGTGTGGAATAGGAGTAGTACTGTACATATAGGAAGGAAACCACTTTGGTCCTTGGCAGCAAAAAAATTCAAACTTTTCCAGTTTAGAAATTTTCACATTACTAGGAAAATGGCTATAGGTAATCAGCACATCCGTGGCTCACATGGTTGAAGTGCCCCACGGCTAAAACAGGCGTGGCTCACCTATGGGCAGTGCCCTACTAGTAACTAGAACAACCGTGGCGCACATGATCATAGTGCGCCACAGATATGTGTGGTCCAGGGCCCTGCTGGCCGCACACCAGATATCCGTAGCGCACATAGGGTAGGTGTGCTAGGCTTGTTAGGGTTATCCGTGGCGCACGTTGGGGGGGTGCGCTACTCCTAAGCGCATGCCCCTCTGCTCTGTAAAATAGGCAAACACATCTATGGCGCACTATGGCATGTGCGCCACGGATGTTATTAATCCCTGTGGCGCACTGGGGCCGAGTGCGCCATGGATGTGGCGACCCTTTTTTTTGGCAGCTCCATTTTGTGCACATGTGTGATCATCCACCACCCCACACTTCACTTTCCCCTTCTTCTTCCTCCTTAGATCTAGTCGGGATCCTTCTCCTTCCCACCTCAATATCTCCACTCAATCACCATTTTTAGCATGTAGAACTTGCCTTGGATGTTACATAAGTAATAGAGGAAGCTCTCCGGTCTCTCATCTCCTTCTTCGGTCTCGCGCGTGCACCTCTCCTTTCCATCTTCTCGCGATCGGTCTCTCATCTCGGTAAGTTGTCCATGTAAGGATGTGTTCATGTGTATATGGATGATATGCCCATATGTATGTAGGATCGATGCTCATGATGTGTGTATGGAGAGGATTGATGGTCATATGTGTGTGTATATGGAGAGTATCGATGATGCTCATGCATGTGTGTATGGAGAGGATAATGATATGTTCATGTGTGTATGGATCGGTCTCTCTCTCTCTTGTGTTTATATGTGAACAAGTTGCCATTTGTTTTGCCAAAATGTTGATTCATTTCCATTTTGGCAAGACTTTGGCATTTCGCAAAGGTCCTAATTTTAGGATAGGTCATGCTGAAATTTTCTATCGACCATTGCATGCATGCATTGATTATGTGGTTCTAATAGACTTCTAATTGTACCGTGTACACAGTACAGGCAAAAATGGTGCTCATAATGTGTGAAGACATTGTGGCTAGATTTTTGAAATGTGCGACGGCCGACATGATACGAAATAACAAGACGGAGATAAGATGTCCGTGCAGAAGATGCAAACTCAACTGGGTGATCGACCTAGATTCCTGGAATCTGAAGGCGCACCTGCTCCACCACGGTTTCATGGATGGATACACTAGTTGGATAAGCGATGACGAAGACGATGGAGACGGTGAAGGTGGGAAACATGATGATGATCATCATCACGGCGAGAATGGGCGAGATGATGAAGAGTCTCCTGGAGATGGTGATGGTGCGGAAGCAGACCGGGATGATGATGATCTAGATGCCGGAGGAGCAGACGATGATGGAACAACGTCAGGCTGGGTGCGGGACCCTTATGTGCAAGAGCTGCTTCTCAAGTAGACGAGTAACGCCAGGGCTGCCGCTAGAGAGAAAGCCAAGCTTGCGCAACTTGAGAAAGACGCGATTACTCCATTGTAGGAAGTATGCAGGCCCGATGATACCCGGTTGAATGTAACACTCAAGGCTATGGAGATGAAGGAAAAACACAAATTGAGCGACACAAGCTTCGACGATATGATGGCATTCTGGCACGATCGTCTCCCGGAGGGGAACACATGTACAACTAGTATCGAGGATGCCAAGAAAATCATCTGTCCTCTCGATCTACCGCACGTTAGATATCACGTATGCATCAACGATTGCATCATTTATCGGGGCGAGGACGCGGAGAAAACCACATGTCCGGTGTGCGGCGTGAGTCGATACAAGAAAGGGAAGAAAGCACCTCGAAAAGTGGTATGGTACTTTCCTATCACTCCTCGTCTGCAGCGCTATTTCGCGGACCCTAAGGAAGCGAAGCTAATTCGATGGCATGCGGAAAGGAAGAAGCCAGGAGATGACGATGATGACCCCGAAAAGGATGAGCTGCTGACGCACCCTTCACATGCTAGCCAGTGGAAAGCATTGGACCTCGAATTCCTAGAATTCGATGGAGATTCGAGGAACATCAGGCTTGGTGCGAGCACCGATGGACTCAATCCGTTCGGTAGCCAGAGCAGCACGCACAGCACTTGGCCCGTGTTTGTATGGATGTACAACCTCCCTCCATGGTTGTGCATGAAGAAGAAGTACATACAAATGAGTATGCTAATTCAAGGGCCGAAACAACCTGGTACCTACATCAATCTGTATCTCGGGCTGTTGAAAGAGGAGCTAGCCACATTATGGGAATCTGGAGCCAATACTTACGACGCCGTCGCACAAGATTATTTCACTATGAGAGCCGCGTTGGTCACTACGATGCAAGACTATCCAGGTTGCGGGTATATATCGGGGCAGGTTATCCAAGGATTCTACGCATGTGTTAGGTGCATGGATAACACAAGCTATCTCCAACTAGAGAAAGATCCAGGGTCATCGAAAACCATGTTCATGGTGCACCTCAGGTGGCTCGGCAAGAATGATCCATGGAGAAAACGTGGAGACCTGTTCGATGGAAAATCCGAGACCCGAGGAATCCTAGAGCGTAGGAGCAGCGAAGAAGTGGAAGAGTTGCTGAAAAACTAGAAAGAGTGTCCTAAGCCTGGAAAGAAGCGAAAGAGGCAGCAAGACAAGCCGCTGATGAAGGTATGGAAAACAAGGTCTGTTTTCTGTGAGTTGCCATACTGGAAGTTTCTCCACACGCCTCATAGCTCCGACATCATGCATATCATGAAAAACGTGTGCGAGAGTCTGGTCGCCACCATAATCAACATGCCAGATAGGACGAAAGATGGTCCGAAAGCAAGGCACGACCTGATATTCTTGGGTATCCGGAAGGAGCTTCACGGAGGATGCACTACTCCTGATGATCAGGAAGATGACGATGATCATGAGTCAGAGACGACACAAGGTCGTCGGAAGGGTAAAAAGTTCAAGAAGAACAAATATTATTGCCCTCCTTCTTGCTTCACTCTAAGCCAGGATGAGATCAAATAGTTTTTCAAGTGCCTTCTAGCAGTCAAATTTCCTTACGGCTACGCGGGCAAGATAAGCAGATACCTAGAAGAGGCGAAGCAGAGGTTCAGTGGCATGAAGTCTCACGACTATGCCGTGCTAATGACGCAGGTACTTCCGGTTGCACTAAGAGGGATAATGGACGAGCACGTCCGTGAAACGTTATTTGGCCTCTGCAAGTTTTTCGACGTCATCTCTAGGAAGTCGATTGGCGTGAATCAGCTCGGGAGGCTACAGGAGGAGATCATGGTGATACTATGCGAGCTTGAGGTCTACTTCCCACCCACATTCTTCGACATTATGGTGCATCTGCTGGTCCATGTCGTGGAGGACATCGTCCAACTCGGGCCGATGTTCCTCCGCAGCATGATGGCGTTCGAAAGGATGAACGGACACATCAAAGGATACGTTCGCAACAGGTCCCATCCAGATAGAAGCATAGCCAAGGGCTTTCTGGCCGAAGAGTGCATCTCTTTCTGCACGAATTATCTAGACATCGAGAACCCTGTCGGTCTTCCCGTCAATAGGCACCTTGGCAAGCTCGACGGATCTGGTCACCGAGAGGGTCGTCGCATACTGCATGAAGACTTCGATTTTCGACGCGCAGACTTTGATCAAGCAAACCTCGTTGCGCTACAGTATTTAGAACTGGTCGATCCTTGGGTACAAAAGCACAAAAGGTTAATCGAGAAGAAGTACAGTGACCGGGGCATACAGAGGACGCAGGGAGAAATAATCATAGAGCACAACTCAGATTTCACGCGTTGGTTTAGGCAGACGCTCCTTGATAATCCCCCGCGATCGTATTCTTCTGACACGGAAAAGATCATATTCACCTTATCGCAGGGACCGATGCAAAACCTGGTGACCTATCAGGCGTATGATATCAATGGCTACACATTCTACACGGAGGAAAAGGACAACAAGTGTGAATATCAGAACTCAGGCGTCATGTCGGAATTCTACACCGATGACAATGTGAAGGAAAGATTCTATGGAAGAATCGAGGAGATCTGGGAGCTCGACTACTGTGGAGAAAAGGTGCCGATGTTCCGTTTCAGATGGGCAAAGAGCGTCGAAAGAGAAGATCGGTATTTCACAACCATGGTTATACCCGAAGCAGCCAAATCCAAGGCGCCCGGTCTGACGTGGCCGTGAAAAATGAACCGTGGGTACTGGCTACCAAAGTGGACCAATGTTTTTTCATTACCGACCCGACAAAGCCTAGCCGTGTTGTCGTGAGGAGAGGAAAAAGAAACATCATCGGAATGGATCGAGTTGCCAACGAGCAAGACTTCGACCAGTACGGCGATCCAAAGATTGAAGATGACGACGACTATGATGCAGCAACATACATCACAAGAAGAAAAAGGACAACCCTACCCAAAAAAGGTAGCCTGTTCGAAAGAAGAAACATTAAAGTGCCAGGGCTAAATTATTCAACCGCGACAAATAAGGGAAAAAAGATTGTAAAACGCTAGCTCAAAAAATATTGTAAAACGCGTGGTCGAAAAAGATTGTAATATTCATGGACAAATTATTATGAAATTTAGTTATACTTTGAATCATATTTGTACCACTTTTATGACATATATCACCACTTTTGGGAATTTTTGGGAACATTTAAAAGTATTTTTAAAATAAAAATAAAAAAGGGGGGCACTAGGATTCGAACCTGGGTGCTCACAAGTTTAGAATAGAGCAGTGGGCAGAACCAGTGGGATAGGCAAGTGTAGTTGCTAGAAGGAGTGTTGCAGCATTGTTATAGAGTGGTTACAACCCAAATAGGCGTAGCGCACTAGCCCGAGTGGGTTGTATCCATGTCATCGTTCCCAACTCCCCACATCTCACACACTCATCGATCCCCATCTCTCCCACATCGCGCTCAATCCCTCCTCCCCCCACCACCGCCGCCGCACTCGATCCCCGAGCAGCCACCGCCAGCCTCCGCCGCACTCGAGGAGGAGGAGGACGCCCGTGTCCGAGAGGAGGAGGAGGAGGCCGCCCGAGAGGAGGAGAAAACCGCCGCCGCACTCGAGAGGAGGAGGAGGAGGCCGCCCGAGAGGAGGAGAAGGCCGCCGCCGCGCTCGAGGAGGAGGAGGAGGCCGCCCGTGTCCGAGAGGAGGAGAAGGCCGTCGTCATTCTCCCGCCAACGTCATCCTCAAGAGGAGGTTAGCCCCTCCCCTCTCTCCCTCTCTCCCTCTCTCCCTCTCTCCCTCTCTCCCTATCTCCTGTAGTTTCCAACATGCAAGAACCCTAGAGAGGTGGCCTGTGTGTATGTTTGTGACCGAGAGTTGTCCTCCTTGCCTCCCCGAGCAGCAGCAAAGAATGGCGTAGGAGTAGGAGTAGAGATCACTGGAGTAGGCAAGAACCCTCTCTCGCTCATCTCATCACTGGAGTAGGAGTAGAGATCAGATGGTAGGTAGTACTAGTGCCTTTACATGCATCATACTACAAATGTACTCCAACATGAAAATACTCCACATATTGACAACATCATCGGTAGATAAACCAACTACTACTCCATGCACACTAGTATATACAACCTCGGCTACTCCATGCACAAGTACCAAATGAAATTAGTACTTGTCCTTGCCTCATAAGTTTAGTTTATGCTTGTTGGCAAAAGATGGGAGTACTAGCTAGTGCAAGAACCAGGCGTACTACTAGTACCCGCCAGATGGTTTGAGTACTAGTGCAAGAACCAGATAGATTACTACTTGTTGGCAAAAAGATACAACAAACCCGTCACCCACTAAAAAATTGCAACCATTAGTGTTGCAATGTTTAAATAATACACTCCATTGAAAAATTAGTGTCATGTTATGTCTTGTTAATGACTGAAAACCACGATTTCTTGCAAAAAGGAAAGAAATCTTCCTTCAGGCACATACACATCACAAGAAATCAATGCATATTGTATTACCCAAGAAATTGCAGGCTACAAGCAAAAATAACTGTAACATTGCAAGCAGCTATAATATCTTGCCTTTAGTGTAATAACAAGCTTCCATTTATGCACAATGACAGTGTGGTCTCACCAACTCATGATTCTGAACAAGAAATTGGCAGAGTGCAAAAACTTACGCCAAGATTCTCACTAATAGATAAATAAAACTGACGCCAGAATTGACTTAGTAGCATATTGTTTGGAGGAGTTAACCTTTTTTTATTTACTGCCACAGGTATTCAGAGATCCCTATAACTTTTATTGGAGAGACAACATGCAGAGATCACACCCATCAGTGCCCATTGTTTCAGTCCAATGCACACACCCATGAACACATAACCATTGCACTAACATGATTGCTAGTAGGCAGGCTCAATCCATTGCACTGCATACTGGGACCTTCTGATCAGGCCTTGTAATAGAAGAAGATATTTGAGTCCATACATGTTTGGTCAAGAAAATAAATTGAGATCACAGCAGAGGTTTTTTGGAGATGAATATATTATGGGTACTTTTATTTGTCAATATTGATGGTTTCTACTATGATGGGTGTAGGTTTAGATGGTAAATACTCAATATCACTTTTACACAGTGTTAATATTATTTGATGGTTTATACTACTCAAAATGCTGGAGAACATAGTAGTACTGTATGTGCTGCTATTATATGTGCAAAGCTAATTTTTTTGCAAAGCTATCTGGAGCTACTGCTTTTGCAAAGCTACTGTATGTGTTGCTACTATATGTGCTGCTGGTTGCTACTACTATATGTGCTGCTGGATCTGGCCATTTATTTTTATATACCTAGTAATGATCTTGTGCTTGTTGTGCTGGTAATGTACTGGCTGTGTTGGCTGTGGTTGTGCTTGTACAAAGCACTTTATTATGTCGTGTATGCAGGTTCTTGTATGAAATAAGTCCCAATTTTTGCCGGAATGTTGATTAACTTCCGTTTCGGCAGAAATCGGGCACTCCTAGTTTAAGAAAATTAGCAAAGGTCATGCCGGATTTTTCCGTGCATTTAACAAATTATTTGTTTTTTATTAGTGCAAAGATGTGTCACAACGACAAGGCTGGGTGTTCTAAGCGCATCAGTGCTGAAGGAGAACTCAGACCTCCGAATAAACAATTGACATTCTGGGAGGCGGCCCAGCGGCTAGAAGACGATGAAGAATACCATCCTTCGGAGAGCGAGGATAATGAGATGGAAAATGCGGAGGAAGAAGCCGAAGGAACGGCGGGTGATGAAACCACTGATAGCGACGAGGGCACATGGAGTGGTAGCAATCCTCCTGAGAAGAAGAAGAAGCCAAAGGACCGGCGCCCGAACACGGTCGGCACGGTCAGGGAGGAAATTACCGAAGTGAGCCCAATAGGGGTTCCTTTGGAGCCCGACCTTGTCGTCAAAGGGTAAGGTGGGCAAGTGGCGTCGATCACCCGGACAACCATCTCGATCAACACCGAGAATCTCCGGCATAAAGATAATGGCCACTTGCGCACACTCCTCTCCGAGAAGCTGCACGCAAGATACAAGTTCCCCGTTAAGTATCAGAAGACAAATTATCATGGGAACGAAGTAAACAAATCCGCCCTCACAAAGATGAGCACCGCCCTGGCCAGCTGGAGAACCCGAATAAAGAAGAAGATCTATAAAGAAGGCAAAAGTCTCGAGGAGATCCAGAAGATTGACCCCCAGATCACCGAAGATCAGTTGTGGGAGTTCAAGGAGAGTTGTGAATCCGAAAGAGCCCTGGCCAATAGTAATCGGGGAAAGGTGCTCCAGGCGATGAATATAGGTCATCACCATCTCGGATCTGGTGGATACAGAACCGCGGAGGCCAAATGGAATAAGGAGGACGAAGAGTATAGATCCAAGGGGATAGAAAACCCTTTTTCTAAATTCGAACCCGGGCAGGTTCGAAACTTCATCAGGGCCCGTTACCATGTGGACCCAAAAACCAAACAACTCACCGCGGATCCTGCGGTGAAGGAATTCGAGGAAATTGTGGTAAGTATAATCTAATTACCGCGGATCAACTCGATTGCAATCTAATCGATGATCTAAATGATTCACTGTTACTTCTTCTACAGGAGGAGGAAATTGTTGCTAGTCATGGATCCCAGGGTTCCTCATCCCAGGGGTCGACGGCGGCCACCCGGTGGGATAACCCTTTTAACAGGGCGATGAACCGGGCCAAGAAAATAGAGCCGGTTACGAAGAAGCCGTCGTCGGCTGGCCGTCTGGCCGGCCTCGGGGGTAAGAATTGGGTGGATCATTTTGGTCCACCACCGAGGACGCATGTGGCACCGTCGGGAAGGAGCGAGGAGGAAAACCGCGAGGTTCAAGAACTTAAGGAACAAGTGGCGCGGATCCCGTAGATCGTCCAAGACTACCTGGCAATCACCCTCACGTCCTTCCTGCCTACCTTGGTGGAGTCAATAGCGAACTGGAGTGCGGGTGGTCGAGTAGGGCCGTGCCCGATTCCAAGCATGGTCAGCAGCCACTCGAACAATGCGGCGCCAACGAATCAGGCGAACTACGTGTTCGTGACTCCGCCCACTACCACCGTGGCGCCGCAAGTGTTGGTGACTCCCCCTGCCATCACCGCGGCAACAGAGTACATGTTGGTGGCCCCCCTGCCATCATCGCGGCGGCACCAGATCTCCAAGCACCGGAGGTACGGAGAATACACCGGTGGCCAGCACCGCACCATCAAGCGCCCTTCCATCCCTTGCACACCTGTCGCCGTATGCGGTGCCTCGACATTAGCCGATCTCGAAGCCATCACGGTAAACAAATTGCTTTACTGCCTTTCACGCCATCTATTACTCTTATGGCATCTTTGACGATGTTGTACATGTTTTACGCAGACGGATGTTCCTTGCACTCTCTTATGCTACGTGAACAACGAGCTGAGGGATGTTGCCAAGGGTACCATCGTTCAACCCGTGCAGCACACATTCCACTCAAGGACAATGCCAGATAGCGTGCATAGGGTTAAAATTAGTCGGGTGCTAAGGGGCTATGATGACCTGGAACCTTCCATTCAACCCCCAGGAGCGGATGAAGAAGAGCCGGCTATCCTCAGAAGTTGCTTCGGCTTATTCTTGCAATGGCCAAAGAGCATGATCCGTTTGGGGACGGCGGGGGACATCACGCCACAGACAACAACACCGCCTGTCATGCCAGTGACAAGCGGTGGCAAGGCCCCCTTACCGCCCTCGCCGTCACCTCCACGCGGTGGGTCGGATGATCATGTTGATGATATGCACATGGCGCAGGATCCGGCCGAGGACGACGAAGACTGGAATGATCACTTCTTCAACACTCAGTTTAGCAACAAAGACCTAGCTGGTGGCCCCACAGAGAAAGCCACTATGACCAAGCGTCTGTTTGGTTGTCAGGAGACGCCTCCAGCTTGTGCCTTTACAGATCCAGCTGATACAACCAATCGACCCTTTATTCTAAGCCCTGACACACTACATAGGGCGGCCGGTGCTCAGATTGCGGTGCCTGCCCGCTCTCCAAAAGGAAAAAAGGGCAGGAAAAGAAAATCTAGCAGCTCGAGCCAGCCGGTGGCGTCAACAACTACGAATCCGATCAGGTTTCGAGACGGGCCACCAAGACCCGAGGGTATTATGTGGAGGATTCATGTGGCAGGTGAGCCCATGCTTCCTAAGAATTTGTGGAGGCTCACCAGTTCGGAACTGCAGAGTGTGCATGATGGCGTGCTGACGATAGAGAGACGCCTTCTATCAGATAAAGATCCCTCGCACCCGGTATTCGTGGTTAAGGTTCCACCAGGCTTGGGTTTCGTCGACAATGCCCCTGCGGATCTGTTCTTCCTATGGTTCGACGACATCTTCAATATGTTCCACTTATACCCGCTGCACTATACCATGGTCCGCCTGTTTTCTCTCAGCCTGGCCATGTAGATCATTAGAGAGAACACACCGGGCATCGCTATAGTGGACCCCTACTACATGCGTGACGGCTGCTTGGGTTCCCCTGCTGAATGACGTATCTTGGCCTCGTACCTAAAAGGAATCCTCGTGGCGAACAAGACAAAGGAATACATTCTCATGCCTTACTTTCCCGAGTAAGTCGTTATCCACCGTCGATTGGATTTATTAGATTATCATCATTCTTTTTTCCAACACATTCCATTTGATTTTTTGCGTAGAGATGAACACTGCACACTCATCTCCTTATCGCCAAAGCATTCCCACACCACGTATTTCGACTCGGGGAGTCTAGAAAGAAGAAAAACTACGACAAGATCAAGGAAGTTCTGGATGATGCTCTCACTGGCTATGCCTCGACGGAAGGCACCACCTTCGTGCGTACGAAGGTCAAGTTCGGCAGGCACGTCTTCAACCACGTAACGGAGTTCCCCTGCGTGAAGAAGCCGGAAAACAGTAAGAACAAAGCCTACTACGCACTCCATCACATGAGGGCGTTCCTACTTGACCAGCAGAATTCTATGCTGCCAGACCATCTCAAACAGTGGGCCGAAGCAAAGGCCAAGATCACTGATTCAAATATTAGACAAGAGATGTATCGCATCCAGCAGCAGTTTGGGGCAATCATCTTTCGTGATGTCATGACTTCAGGGGGGATCTTCTACGAAGGAAATATCTCGAATAACCGTGACATAGAAGATCACATAGAGATGCAGGGTGACTATAGGAAGTTCATGACGAGACAAGGCGTCCTCCCGTTCCCTAAGCCGAGCCAGAAGGCTTGATGTTGGCCTAGTTGTAGTTACAAACTATAGATGACCTTTGTGTGTATGTGGACACATGTACATGCTACTATACTTATCTTATTAGGTTTATGAATCATCGCTTACTTCTTTTCCTTATTATTATTATATATCAATCAATGCTTGGTTTTTTTTTGCTTACTCTTTGGTCCTTTGCTCATTTTGGTCCTTCTTTTTTTCCTTATTTTATTAGTCTTTTTTAGATAATAATGCCGATGATTGAAATGTTGTGGCACAATATATATGTGAATGTGCTACGACGGGATTGTAAGCCTTGTGTTATGCACAAGTCTAGATGTTGTGGCTTACGGTTCCATCGTAGCATATTCCTGTGTCCAACGACCTATGTATATATATATATATATATGAGGCATTCTTTTTTATTTACTTTGATCTTTTTCGAGAATAATGCCGATGATTGAAATGTCGTGGCACACTATATATGTGAATGTGCTACGACGGGATAGTTAGCCTTGTGATATGCACAAGTCCAAGTCTTGTGCTTCCTACTTGGCTAACTATTCCGTCGTAGCATATTCATGTGTCCAACGACCTAGCTAGTTATATATGAGGCATTCTTTTCTAGTTACTTTGGTCTTTTTCGAGAATAATGCCGATGATTGAAATGTTGTGGCACACTATATGTGAATATGCTGCGATGGGATTGTCCGCCTTGTGCTATGCACAGGTCTAGGTGTTGTGTATCCTACTTGGCGGACAGTTCCATCGTAGCATATTCCTGTGTCGAACAACCTAGTTAATATGAGGCATGCTTTTTGAGTTTGGTCTTTTTGATTTAGGAGTACTTTCTATAAGTGTATCTTCATATGCAACTTTAATTATATATGTTTTTTTTCAATCATCGGTTAATTATTATTGTCAACTTGTAGATGACGTGGTACGTCGTGTACAAGGGACGGGTTCCCGGAGTCTATGATGATTGGGAAGACTGTCGGAGACAGGTGCACTGTTTCAGCGGTAATAGATACAAAAGGTACAACACTATGGTGGAGGCGGAAGCTAGATACACACACTATCTAGCGGGAGTTAGGACGAGGAACCAGATGAAGACCTACACCTTCGTCGCGGTGATCATGCTTATCTTCTTTGGTTGTTTATCTCGTGTTTGTGTCTAGCTTGTTTAGATGTCTAGGCGAGCTTCCGAGCTCTAACTTGTTCAATCGACACATGTATTCACATGTCACCAACTGCTTTGTAACTTGATCGAAACAATGTATAACTTATGTATTCATGTATGAGACTTATCTATATGTATTTGTTTCAATCTTGTTTTGCGAATTGTGTATTTATATATATAACTGTATATCTTATATCTGTGTGTATATCTGCCTATATAATCTGTATTGTATATCATCTGGCCCTGAAATTAAAAAAAAGACACCCGTGGCGCACATGGCACAACTTCTGTGGCGCACAGTGCCTAAAGCGCACCTGCGCAGGCTTGTGGCGCACTGACAGATGCGCCACAGAAAATAAGTCTTGTAGCGCACCTGGATAGGTATTCGTGGCGCACTGGCATGTGCGCCACGCCTATCTCTGCACATGCGTGGTGCACCAGGCAGTGCGCCACGGCTATGAGATAGCCGCAACGCAAGCCTAGTGGCGCATGGGCAGTACGCCACGGATGGCTTTTCCACGTGCGCCACTAACTGCTGTTTTCCTAGTAGTGTCACTTGCTTCCCAAACATCAGGAGGGAAGGTTATTCAAAAGATCCATCATTCACATTAGTACTTCTTATCTTATCTTTATCTTGTCTTTTCTCTTACAATACCATACCACTACAAGTGAATGATACCCCTATCTGGCCAGGGTCCTTTAGGGATTTAGGGTTTAAGGTTTAGCGAACTTGCAATAATGTTCAAGCTTTATGCTTATAATCGTGGAACATAATGGTGTTACCGCAATTTAATGAAAGTATCTCAAATTTGCATCTATGAGTGCATGATACCCTGTTTGGTTAGGGTTTAATTATGGGTTGAAGGGTTTAGGGTTTTAGTATTTAGGGATTTAGGGTTTAGGGGTTGTTTATTAGGGTTTAGGGAAGTTTCAATAATGTTCAAGCTTTATGCTTATATTCATCAAAGAGAATATGGCGTTGCCCGTTTTAATGTAAGTATCTCAATTTTGATCTACAAGTGCATGATACTTACTTGGTCAGGGTTTAGGTGTTTAATGTTTAGGGTTTTATGGTTTCGGGATTTTTCAATTATGTTCAAAAGCCGCTTTATGCTTTTAATCGTGGAATAGAATGGCGTTACCATTATTTAATGAAAGTATCTCAAATTTAGGGGTTTAGTGTTCTGGTTTTAGGGTTTAGGGTTTAGGTATTTAGGGGTTTAATTTAGGGTTTAGGGTTTCGGAAAATTTCAATAAAGTTCGAGCTTTATGCATATATTCATGGAATAGAATGACTTAGCAACAATTTAATAATGAAAGTATCTCAAATTTTGATTTGTATATAAGTGCATGATACCTGCTTGGTTAGGGTTGTTTATGGGCCGAGGGTTCAGGGTTTAGTATTGAGGGTTTAGGGTTTTGGTTTTTTAGGGATAGTTTAGGGTTTAAGAATTTTTCAATAATATACTAGTTGAATTCTCGTGCGTTGACATAGACACTAGAAAATATATGGTTCAGCCAAACAATTCCTTGGTTCTAACTAATCGTACATGACATCTATAGTTTTCTTTTACTGCCTACCTATAAACCGTGTCCGTGGTCCAAATTCCATTCATGGCCAAATTTAGATCTGGAAGGTGTGAGGACTGTAGAGCTACTATTAGATATTTGTGCATTTCAAAGAACATGGTGGAAAAATATATATTAAAACATGAAGAATACATGACTAAGAGACCTATAATGTGCAAGTTCAGTGATTCAGCCTTAATAACGAAGGTGAAATATATACTCTAGAATCATAAAGAAAACAATCATGCTTAACTGAATGAAGTTTTTCCATTTTGACAACTGTGCATCTCTCTGTACCACTACAGTGAATTGGAATAGAGTAACTCAAAGATAGCTCTGACAAATAATTCTCACAAGGAATAAAGAAAACTTTCATAAAATAGCACTTCTCTTTTCACCGAGAAAGAATAACCATTTTCAGAGAGAATCACAATCATCTTCAATCTATAGGGGTCCATCTACTAAGTGTGTAAACAGTCATCTCAATCGTCGGTGCCGCCTCAGTGGTAACTGGCCAGTTGCATCCGCCATTGTCACGTTTTTTCGACTATTAAGACTGATCTCATCGGTTTGGGAAGGTTGATTAAAAAGAAAGCTTTCATCAGCGTGCACACCCAATCAAACTTGTATAAGAAAGTTCAAATTCTTCCTCCAACGAAACCATGTGCAATTAGTAACATTTCATAATCACTGACAGTACACGAAGCTTTAACTTTATTTTAACACCAGGGATAAAAAACTAATATCAGATGACACAAAAATGATCAATAATTCAATCAATCATAGGAACAGTTGAGCAGATCTCCCTAGCATGAAACTTATGAAGAATTGTGCTTTTTCTCACTGCGCCCCAGCATAGGCAAGAACTGCAACTCCCAAGTATCACACAAAAAAATCTAACTAGAAAGATCAACACATGCAGTCCTTAAAGAGCAACAGAAGGATATATATTTTTCTAAATAAATGAGATATGGCCATACTCACTGAAAACCATGGTAATTAACGAGGACTAAGATTTACTTGTCAGTTAGATTACCAGTTGCATGAAAAACGCCAAAATATACTTTAAATGATCGGTCTTGCTTGATAATGATATAAAATATGAATTACATATAGCTAGCGACATGCTTCAAGTCTGAAATGCATATAGCTGAATGTAAGATGTAGTGAACCTGATACAAGATTGAATCCCATGGTGGGGTTGAAGGAAAAATTCATGTGACCGGTTTTATTTGGAATTTTATCAAACACACAGAAGATGCATGCATCTACAACATATTAATATCCGCGACAAAAAGTGTGCACAATGTTGGTGAGTCTTTTTTTAATTTATATATTATATATATAAAGGTAGAGAAAGACTCTACCTTATCTGTTGTAACAGGGTTACAACAGTGGTGCTGGTAAATTTACAGACCGGCAAAGCCCAGTGGCAGAAAATAAGAAGAAAAGAAAATAAGCAGAAAAAGTAAAGACTTAAAGAAAAACTGGCCATGTTGTGGTCTACGAGCTATCCTGGATCCAACAGTTTGTTCACCCAGTGCATCAGTTGTTGTTTCAGCTTAGGCTCCCTACAAGCCCTGAGAGTTAGTTCATCAGCAATGTTCTTCAGTAAACACCTCTGCGAAATTTTCTTGTCATTGAACACTCTATTATTTCTTGCCTTCCATAAATGCAATAGGCATGCAGCGATACAGACTGGCCAAGTAATATTCTGCATGTGCTGAGCCAGACTTTGCAGATCATTTGTCTTTGCTGATATTTGCAAAGTTTGTCCCAAACCCAATCTGCCGGTCGGCAATGCAGCATGATGTGCACTATAGATTCAACAATAGGGCAATTATCGCATCCAGCATGGAGGCACCATTTTTGACTACCATATTATCCTTCGTATTTAGTTTCCCCTTATAGGCTAGCCAAAGGAAGATTGTATGCCTGTGTGGGATGATCTTGCGCCAAACCCATTTACCAGGTGCCCAAACTAATGGTCTGTTGCTAAAGAGCTTGTAGAAATCCTTTGTCGTAGGTCTCTTCCCAGTTATGACCAGAAGCCTGTCATCATGCATGTTAGCTCGTTGTGAGCCGATGTTGTTGAGCGCTTGCAGCAACAACTGAAGCTGAAGTTGTGCAATGTGGGACGGAGGGTTGTGTAGTTGCAAACTCCATGTCTCATTTGGCCGTTGTGACTGCATGATGCAGCAAGGGTCAAGAACAAAGGAGTATAAAATTGGCATCTCATGACACAGATGACCCAGGTTGGTCCAGTTGTCATGCCAAAAAGCAGTCCGGTCTCCATTGGCAATTTTGTAGAAAGTTGTGTTTTGCACCATAGGGATTAGTACAACAACAAATTTCTAGAATGGCGTGTCAGTGTGCAGTGTTGTCTGGGGGATGTTGTTTGACAAGTACCAGTCCGCTAGTCAGGAGAAACATGGACCTGTACTAGAAGAGAGAAGTTTTGCGGTGAAGTTTGCCATGAGTGCGCGGTTGTGGGTACGCAGGTTTATTATACCCAGTCCCCCTTATCTTTTTGGCATTGTGACCACCTCCTAGGCAACGAGGCAGTGTCCCCCTAAGACATTCACCTTTGTTCTTCCACATAAACCCTCGACGATACTTGTCTATAGCTTCGATGCTTCCCTGATCCCACTCAATGCATGCCATGAAAAAGTTTGGTATGGCCAAAAGAACCGAGTTGACCATTAAGACTTTGCTTCCAGTGGTCATCAGTCTAGGAATCCAACCAGGCAACCTCCTGCTAATTTTTTCAACCACGGGCTGGAGCAGCTGCCTCATGATCTTATTTGTGGACAAAGGTAAACCCAGATAGGTCCATGGTAATTTGGTGATGTGGCAGCCAAAGGTTTGAGCAATTTGGTCAATCTCCTACTCCAGGATGTGCATCGGTACAAAGGTGCTTTTATGGTAGTTTATCTGTACACCGCTGAATGTAGCAAAAGCATCCAGTATATGTTTAGCGAAGATTTCTTGTTGAGTGGACTCATGTAGGATTAAGAGGGTGTCATCTGCGAACTGAAGAGCTGGCAGGGGGCTTCATCATGCAATCGTTGCTTTAGGAAACCTGCCTCATATGCCTTCTTGAACATTTGTTGCAGAATATCTGAGATAATAATGAATAGGTATGGTGACAATGGATCACCTTGAGGTAAGCCTATTTTTATTTTGAATTTCATCCCAGTCTGGACATTCATTAGAATTTGCGCCGGTGATGTCTAGAGAAGCCTTTCATCTAGCTAATCCATAAATCTGGGACCCCCCTTGCAGTTAGAGTCTGGACAATTTCCTCCCAATGAACAGAGTCAAACGCTTTTTGAAAATCAAGCTTTAGAACCATGACGAGTTTCTTTAACTTGTTAGCACACTGTACCATCTCTTTCGCTGTTGCAAAGTTTCCACAATTGATCTATTCTTAATAAAGCCTTACTGCATCTGATCCACCAAGTCCTTAATTTTGTTTTGTAGCCTATTAGCTCTAACCTTGGCAATGACCTTTGGTATGGAGTGTTACAGAGAGATGGGTATGTAATCCTTTATCTCCCGCGGTGTATCCTTCTTTGGAAGAAGGGTGACATATGCAAAGTTTACTCCAGAAAGCTCTAAGCATTGATTATGTAATGCCTAGAAAAGTCCCATGATATCATTTTTCAGATCCTCTAGATAAAATTTATAGAATTCATTTGTGAAGCCGTCTGGTCCTGGGATTTTATGTGGTGGTGCCTTCTGGATTTCATCTTTGATTTCCTCCCAGGTGAATGGATTTGCTAAAATCTGTAGTTCCAGGAATTGAGAGATGTATAGTTGTCCCAGGTCAATATTTGGTGTCCATGTTCTTTCCTCAGCAAACAAACTAGAGAAATAGTAAGTGGCAATCTTTATCTTGTCTGAATCTCTGAAATAGTCTTCCTGACCAAGCTTTAAAAACTTAATCTTGTTTTTCCTAAACCTGTAAGTTGCCATTGTGTGGAAATATTTATTATTTTCATCCCCAACCTTACACCATTTAATTTTGGCCCTCCTTTTCCACTTATCAGTGTCAGCTTTGCAGGAACTCTGATACTTTTCCTGACACAAGGCTCTGAAAGCAAACTCCAGGTTTGTCAAAGGACTCCATTCCTCCACAGCATCAAAATATTGGTTTGCATGTTTTATAATTTCCATTATTTTATTCAAAGATCTTTGCTCCCTCTGCGAAGTTCTGGTTGGTGCCATGATACTCCTTAATTTGTGATTTAGTTTGGTAACTGCAGGCATCTGTCTTGTTCCTCTTTCTAATAGTTGTCTGGTTATTTGGATGAGATCTTCACACTACAGACAATAGTCTTCAAAGCGAAATATTTTGGTGGTTTGTGTTCTTGTGGCATTATCCATTTGAATTGGTTTATGATCGGATGTTGGTCTACCCAGTGTCCTACACTCAGAGTTAAAAAACCTGTTGGCCCACACTAAATTTACTAAAACTCTGTCTAATCTGAACAGAGTTGGATCCCTCCTCTTGTTTGACCATGTAAACTTGGAGTTGCATATGTCCACATCCATCAGTTCCATCTTGTCAATCCAATTCTTAAATCCATCCATTTCAGCCCAGCTTATATTGCCATTGTTTTTCTCATGTGCATATCTATAAATGTGGAAATCACCTGCCAATGCCCATGGACCTGAGACATTGGAGAGCATAGTTTTCATGTCTTTGAAAAAAGAAATTCCTATCATGCGCATCACATGGTGCATATACATTGGTGATTACCATCTCTGAATTGTCTACTACAGGCACCACTATGACAGTCATAGAGTACTTATGCTGCATGTTTACAACCACACTATATTCCTTTTTAGACTATGCAATTAGCAACCCTCCTGACGTACCTTCTGACGGCTGGTCAGCAAAACCAGTGTATCTAGCAGGTAAGAACTCTCTCACTTTGAATATTGTGATGTTCTACGGCTTTGTTTCCTATAGGCATATTAAGTGGCCACTAGATTCATCAAGCACTTTATATATAACTGCATTTTTTCCTGATCCCCCAGTCCCCGCACATTCCAAGATATAATCCTCATTTAATCATTGTTTGATACCTGAGCGAGAGAAGGCAAGGAAAGTTGAAAGGTTGTGCAATATGCCATGAAAAAGTGTAAAAAAGTGCACGGTTTGAGTACAAGAGAACTAATCAAAGCAACTGTTGGTGTTACAGGGTGCATTACAAGATGAGGCTGACAAAGGGGAAATGCAATGGTGGTCTATGGCATCGCCTATAGCTAGCACTACCAACTTTGAAGGAAAACAAAGATGTAGGTGGTAATTAAAAGAACAAAGAACCCTAGCTAAGTAACACCCAATAGGGTCTGGACCTAAATCATCCTGATCAGCCATGAGCAGGGATGCTCCCAGAGCCATTGTCCTTTCCTTGCATCTTCAGAGCTTCTCCCACCAGGTTGACAATGACCATGCCGCAGCATCCGGCGAGGTCCATCAAAGTATGCCTACTCATTTCCGGTGGGCGCGCCGTGACTGGTAGCAGTGCCAGGTCGTTGATGTCCGACAGGCGCTTGGTCTTCATCTTCTTCGGATGAGCGCTTGTGGAGCCAATGGAGGAAGAGCCAGCGTCCCCCGCCACTGCAACTTTGCGGCTAGAAGCACGCTGAACTGAGGTCATTCTGGCCCCATCCTAAATTTTCTTGATCCTGTCGCTGCGCCTGCGATAGGTAACTATATATTTGTTTGCTGGGTCATTGAGATCAGGCATTGATTCAGTGTCAGAGATGACCATGGTCGCAGCGTCATCGAAATGAGGCTGGCACTGCAAGGCGGATAACCGTTCTTCAGTCAGCTATTGGGCCACAAGATTTTGCACGAGAAGTGGTTGCGCCCGAGCCAGCGACGAATTGGCATGGGCCTCCCCCATTGGCCTTTTTCCATTGCGGTCCGCGGCTACTCCCCCTGCCTCTCACGTCACCGTCGTAGAGCGGCCTACAGGCCTCTTCTTGCTGTCCCCCAGGTTGAAAAGGAACATGCCACTCTCGCCAAGCAGCGACAGAGTGCCGCCCGCCATTGGGTTACCAGCTTCATTGGGTCGGCACCTCCCAGGCCAGCTATGAACCTTGCCTGATGTAGAGAGCGCTAGACAGCGGCGTGGCAGAAAGAAAGTTCGTGGCCAGCACGTCGCATGGCGCTTCCAGGCATGTCAGAGAGGGCGAGGCATAAGAGGCACAACCATCGAATGGAATGGGTGGTGCCCGTACAGGGTCGAACGGCAGCAATTGCAGTGGAACGATGTTCAGGTTGAGGAGCTGGGTAGCCTGCCTAGCTAAGGGGTTTGTGCCGGTGGGAGGAGACGGCATGTGGGAGAAGGAGGCGGAGATGTTCTGTGTGTATGGATGTGGTTGTGGCACAGAGGAAGGCACAAGCATGTATGGCAAGGTGGGCGGGCCCATTTTTTGAGATGGACGCAGTGGTTCTGGTGGATAGGCGGTATCTATTTCAGGGAGCAGAGGGAGAAGACGGTCATGCACCATATCTGGGAACATGCTGAAAAGGATGGAGCGAACATTCACTTTGTTGACCCCACCTCCAGCGGCCCCTCACCCACGTGCATGCGGCGGTTGATGTTGAAGACGGGGAAAGGAACATCCACAAGTCCACGCTCGGGCATCGAACATGAACATCACGAACGCGCAAGGCGGCGCAGTGCACCATGTATGCATCCACCATCTCCGACTCGATGAGAAGCGAGACAAATTCGTGGATGGAGGATATCTCGGGCATGAGCAGCGCACGCCACGCAGCAAGCGAAAAGGGGTAAGACGTTAGGTCAGCCGCCGCCTCTGCTACGATTGCAGTCTGCAACTGCCCTGTGGCCACTTGTAGTAGGTTCGAGGGCGAGGGTGGTGGAGCCGCAGTACCCGAGCGCACCCAGGTGTACGCCGACCTTGATCGATGCCCGTGGCCTTGGTGTCCTTGTTGGCGTGGTGGTCCGGACCGGGGCAGTGGAGGGGGTGGCCGATAAGGCGGAGGTGGAGGGGGGTGCCATGGTCAGAGCCACAAGAGGAGGTGTCCCAGACCTCATTGATGAACATGTCAGCGTAGTTGCCACGCCGATCGTGCTTGTGGAAGGCAAGATGGTGCGGGATGTGGCGAGGCGACTAAACCTTGACAATGACGAACATCGTGGAGTAGTCATGGCCGTGCACTGCAGCGTGCTCGACGCTCATGAGCGAGGCGAAGCCTCTCACTGCAGTTTGCACCCCCCGACGCTCCCAGAAATGGAAATGTTTCTGTTTGAAATCTTGGACTAGAAACACTCAAAGTGGCCTAGTGAGAAAGATTGGCAAAAATGACCATTTGATTTATTTTTTTGTTTTTTATTTTCTCTTTATTTGTTTCTGCTTGGAAATGTTTTAGATGATGTTGCTTTCATCTTTGTACCATTCTTTGCTATTTAGATCAATCTCACAAGTCCATTCATGCATTCACACAATTATCACATACACACAAGCATTCATATTGATTTGAATTAACAAAAGTTTTTGTTAACAATAATTTTGGTGATTGGAATTTGATAATAATTGTTCAATATTTTTGGGATGTTACACCTGCTGAATTTGCTGACAGCGCGCGCGACGAACGGACAAAGATGAGCAGCTCGGCCGATACATGCATTGGAACGAAGCCGATGCACAACAAGGCCAGAGAGAGCTGGGATAAGTGGAAGCTCACCGAGGATGTTGGCGGGGAGGCGGCCGAACTGATGAGGAAACCAATCACCGGGAACAGACACTTGTCATGACAAACCGAGGGCTTCCGAGGCTCCGAGGCAACGATGCCGTCACGCCGGGGTGCTCCAAGTGCCTGGCACGGCTTAGAGAGGCAGAGGCCTCTCCTATCTGCAGCGGCGGCGGGGCGGAAGGAAGAGGAAGGATAGGGTTTAGAGTCCGCTTGGGGGGATAAGAAGGAGGCGTGGCTCGGTGGTGGTGTGGTGTGACGAGGATGACGGGGTCGACGCCCATCTGCCCGTCCGTTTGCAAAGCAGAGAGGAGAGGACCGGGGACAGGAACGATGAACAGAGACGGTGTCTACATTACATTGGCGAGGTATGGTCCAGGGTGTTGGGCTAAATTTGGGAAGGGAACGCTATGCTGCTTGCTACTGGAGCAGGCTATTCTCTCTTCCTCTTCGCTTTGGTTTGGGTTTTATTTACTATTTGTTTTTTTAAATTTAAACAAGCATCTGATTTCAAATTATTTTGAAATTTGCAGGAACATTTGAACATAGGAAGATGGCACAAAAAGGTGAGAAAAGTAGGACATGGAATAGAGGAAGAGTGATGCCCCCATATACTCTAATTGGGCATTACTACGAGATCTGGGATAGCGATTTTAGAAAAGGAGCATCAAAACCATTTGGAAAATATTGGACCCTAACCAATGGATCCTTCTTTGGAAAACCAAAATACAGAGATAGACAAAATACAGAGAGGGGGGTATAGATAACAAGATCAAACACAATACATAAATACAAATGCAACAAAGGACGACCCATGCAATGTGGCATGATGATCGTTATGATGATGATGCGATGATGTGATGACGATGTAGATAAATCAAATAACAAGCAATTTCTAGTAGTGGTTTTACCTGGGGTGTTACAGTTCCATTGGGTTCAGTATTACTAGTTCTAGCAAGGGGAGAAAATAATTGGGAAATTTTCTGTTTGAGATTAGTTGCTAGAGATGCTCAAAGTGAGCTAGTGGTTAACTTTGGTAGAAATGACCATTAGGTCTTATGGTTCATATTTTCATTTTATTTTGTTTTGATTTCGTAGTGACCTAGATGATATGGTTTTAATCTTTAAACCATTCCTCATCATTTACAACAATCAAACATGGCATTCCAATCATTCATACATACAAGCATAAAGATTTGAATTTAATTATTAAAAGATTTTGTTAACCCTAATTTTGATTAATTAGAGAATGATCCTCATTAATATTTTTGGGGTCTTACAGGTTTCGGTAATTTTTGATAAAATTCGAGCTTTATGCATATATTCATGGAATATAATGACTTAGCAACAATTTAATAATGAAAGTATCTCAAATTTTTATCTATATATAAGTGCATGATACCTGCTTGGTTAGGGTTGTTTATGGGCTGAGGGTTCAGGGTTCTAGTATTGAGGGTTTAGGGTTTTGGTTTTTTTGGGGTAGTTTAGGGTTTAGGGTTTAAGAATTTTTCAATAATATATATCTCACATCCCAAATTTTTCCAAATTTTGAAATGTGAAAAATAAATAAACAAAAGAAACAATTGTTGAAATTTAGGGTGAAAAGAAACTTTTTGCTTCTAAATGGAAACATCAAAACCCTTCTTGAACAAAATTTGAATGAAAAGAGCATCCAACCAAATTTCAATCAATTGAAATGCATTAATCAATGAATTTATCT
The DNA here is from genome assembly GCA_023614405.1 of Avena insularis. Taxonomy (NCBI): domain Eukaryota; kingdom Viridiplantae; phylum Streptophyta; class Magnoliopsida; order Poales; family Poaceae; genus Avena; species Avena insularis. The sequence goes on from JAJUPC010000226.1 coordinate 464,642, forward strand.
TGAAATTTAAAAATTTGGAAAAGTTAAACCAAAACCCCAAATCTTAATGAAAGAAAATAATTTCCAAGATCTCTCTAAGACTATGGATTTGTTCCATATAAAAAATTTGTCAACAAACATTTCTAAATGATCAAAAATGATAAACAAAAAATATTATAAAACCATAGAAATTGGTTTCATACAATTTGGAGCCATGGATAAAAACTTATGAATTTAATAAGACAAAAGGAATTAATTTCTAAAGCTAAAAAAGCTCCTAACTAAAAATACATACCAAATTGTGACAAAAGTAATCCTAAAAGGATTTAAAATTATAAACAAATATAAAATAAAATTATACAAATTGGAATCACCAATTTTGGATCTATAAATAAAAAGATATGGATTTTATAAGGCAAAGAAAGAAATAAGGAATATTTAAAAGAAAAATTAAATCTTGGCCAAATCCATAAAAAATGAAAGTTTACTGAATAATAATAAAAGAATAAAAGATTATTTGAACCATATTCAATTTTATTTAAATAAAGATAAATTGCCTAAGCTAAATAAATAGTAAATCACAAGAAAATTATTTAGAAGACAATCTAAAACTTGAATTAAATCCATAAGCAAATGGAATAAAGATAATCCAAATAAAATGAAGGAATAAAGATTATTTAAATAAAATTATATGGGCTTTTGACCATATTCAATTTTATTTAAATAAAGACAAAATCCCTAATAAAAATGATTAATTAAATCATGAGAAAATAATAATTGAAAATGCCAAAATGGATTAAACTTATTTAATTAACTTAAAATAATAAAATAATTATTTGAATAATAATTTATATGGTTTGGAACCATATTCGAATATTTGAATAAATACAAAAGCCTAATCTAAATAAATAATAAATCATCTGAGATTATTTTGAAATAATTCAAGTGGACTATTTAATCACAATATTAAATAGTTTAAACCTACTGAAAAGGTTTGGTAAATTTGCATTCAAATGGAAGCATGAATCAATGGTTTGAATAAAGACACAAACCTCATTTAAATAAATATTAAACCCTAAGAGAATATAAGAAATAGTCTAAAATGGATTATTTAAACACACTATATAAACAGTATAAAAAACTACTGAAAAATTAGGAAAGATTTGAAAACAAAAGAGTGTTTGAATCATTTGAATAAAATCAAAAAAGAAAATAGAAACACAAAAAGAAAAAGAAAATAGAAAGAAAAAAATAGAAAACGGTACAGCCCATCTAACCTAACGAGACCCCCAGCCCAATCAGGCCAGCGTAGCCCACTCTCTCCCTCCCTGGCCGTCCTTTTCTCACCAGAACCCGTACCCCTCATCTTGCTGAACCGTGGACCTGAGCCACGTGAGCATCCAACTCATCATCGTCTCCACTCTGTGCGACCTATTCTTCCCCTCCTCCCCCTGCCGTTTCCAGCGACCATTCCTCAACATAAATTCGCGTTATTGCTGCGTTAATCTCTCCCTGTGACCACGCCCTCATAAGCTCCTCGCCATACTCTCTCTTTCCCCTCACTCACCACTCCCGCTCTGCCCCTAGGCTGTTCTAATTACACGCTCGAACCCCACTGCCACCGACGAGCTTCTGTGCGAATTCCGGCAAAGCCAGACCCTCCCCGCCCTCCTAGTGCATGCTAGTTTGCTCGCAAGCATCACCCGCACCTGCCAGTAGCCCTAGCTTGCCCGCGCATGCCCCAGAAGCTCGCCAACGATGACGTCTGAGCGCCGCCGCTATCTGCTGCAACTCCGACGAGCTTCCCCGGTAATCCCTAACCTCCCCTCCCCATCTGGATGATGCTCGCATACTCTCCAATCTCCTACGCGTCTAACGACACCATCGGCTTGTCTTCTCATGGCCTGTAGCTTCACCTCCGACGACGCTAGTACAAGCCCGACAGTGGCACCATCTCTGGCGAGCAATCGCCAGCAACCGCATGCGCCCCTCGACCAACGATGACCATGTCGAGTATCAGTGCGACCCTGAGATTATGGTAACGTCCTCCGTTCTCTCCCTCGCTTCCTAGATTCACCGTAACGTCATCGTCTAAGCGCCGCCGCCGCGCGCCGTCGAGCCAGCGCCGCCAGTTAGTGACCAGTAGATGTGAGCCATCCAATTTAGATCCAAGCGATACGATAGATTCACTTAACTGAAGCGGTATGCTAGATCTAAGCCGCACAGATCCCTTTAAATCCAATATCCCACACTACGCGATCAGTGCGAACCGGTACCGTCTCGTTAGATTCAGCCACGTGGCCAGACTCAGGATTTAAAATAGAAAATGAATCTATCAGAAGTTTGAATTTGTAAAATCCATAACTTTTGATCTACACGTCCAAAATTTACAAATTTTATATCATTGGAATCAGGAAAATGAAACCTTTGAAACCATGCCCTTAGTTTAGTATTTAGCTTCTGTAAAATTAGGTGTTTTTGCAGAAATATTTGTAGGACTATTTTGAATATAAAATTTATTCTAAAAATGATTTTTGGGTAACATCTTTTGCAAATGATTTGTTTTAAACCTACTGCCCAGAAACACAAACTTTTGGGTTTAGAAATATATTTGATTAACACTAGAATTTTTTTACTTTGATTAAAAGCATTTCTAGTAAAATAAAATTGTTGCTATGATTTAAAAATGAATTTTGAGTGAAACCTTTTTGCAAATGGATTAGTTTTAAACACTTTAACCATAAACACTAACATTTGTGTTTAAAAAATATTTGGCTAACACTAGAAATTATTCCTTTAATAAAAGCATTTCTAGCAAAACAAAAATGATTCAAATAGCCTATTTTCACTAACTTGTTTTCAAATGATTTTGCCACCTTTATAAATGACCAGTAGGTGTTTTAAAATGTTTATAGCCTTATTAGAAACCACTTTTTCAAATAAAACAATCTTTTGCATGCTTGCATGCATTGCTTTGTTATTTATGTGGTGAATTGTTTGAATGCTAGTTTGAATTTGTGCCTTGACTGAATTGTAGTGAACTTTGAGGAGTGTGACCATTGCAAGATAAAGGAGTGAATCTAGTTTCTCTACCAAAAAGGCAGGTGGTGTTTCATACATTTTGTCCTATTATTTTAACTATGCATTAGTGATATTTTGAGTAGGATTTGCATGGAATTTTTAGTAAGTATGCTATGCCTTGGGAAAACCTAGTGGATGATATCTTAGTAGAATTTTCCCTAAGTTAAGATTCTTGCTACTATTATGCTTAGCCTAGCTAGTAGTAAACAAGGGTGGAATATATACACATGCTATGGAAATTTTCCTAAGTCTTTTGACTTATGTTTTTGCCTAATAAAACTACTAACTGAATGAATCATCTGGGTGGAATGGTATGAATGCGATATGTTGAGTGGTTACACAAGGCCAGGGACTGGTGAACCTTGTGTATCACACTTGTGGAAAGCCACCCAAGAACAAAGAGATTTGAGATGTTAAGTGTTGAGAAGCTATTAGTGCAGCCACATGGCAATATGGGCTCTGCCTAGATCATATAGGTTGCAATATCTTAGCCAGATGGACAGAAGGTGGTAGGGGTGATAGGTTGGAACGCATCCATTACGTCTAAGGGAAGGCTTCTGAAAGATCTTGTCTTGATGCATGTCAAGTCTTGTGGGGAAAGTGCACCACCTCTCAAGAGAGTAAAATCTAAGTACTTAGTCATGTCCCCGGCAATGGACAAGTTGAGCATTAATACATTGAAGCTATCAAGGATCTCCTCATCCCAATTTCTAAGTTAAAAACTTGTGGTTGTACAAGGGTTAAAGGATCACCAATTTTTAATTGGTAGATGCCTTGGGTGATTTGTCAAACAAAAATTAGTGTTTTCAACTGATAAGGAAAACCTTATTTTGAGCAGAGCAAGCCTAAGATACACTTAGCCAAATGCATATAAATGATAGATACCACCATTCTACCATAGTATCACTTGCCAATACAATTCAAATGTATGGACCCTTGTGGTTGTAACTTATTATGTTGCCGGTTTGTTTGATGTTAGTGAAGTGTGTTGAATAGGATTACAAGTCTACGACCAACATGATTGCCTGTGGCGTATGAAGACGAAGGACCCCATGATATATAGATATTTCTTCTGCATTGTAAAGAGATAGCCAAATGATCTATGAAAGATGTAATGTATTATTTTATTCCTGGTTATATGTTGTAATATGACCTTTGTTTCTTGATATTACATCTTAAACTATGGATGCTAGCTATTGATCTAGGGACTAGCATTGTAAACACAGGGATCTCTACCTTATCAGGTTGGGACCTCTACAGATGGTATCAGAGCACTGTGTTGCCTGTAGGATTGTAACCCTAGGATTGGACAAAACCCTTTAGAAAAATAGGAGTTGTATTTGTCCAAACTTATTTACAAACAATCTTGTAAACTCTTTCCTCAACCTTTTTGGTTTTAATTTTACATCTCTTCCTTTTCAACTTGATGGACAAAACTCCAAGATGAGCAAAGACTTCAACATCATAATTAACTTCAACTTTAGTTTCACCAAGGACTTCAACTTGGACATCACTAAGGACTACAAGTGAGACAAGAAATATTACTCAAGACTTGGAAGATTAAGGAAACACAACTTAGAAGGAACCATCATCACCATTGAGCTTTGTGACCAAGATGCAAGAATTCTTCCAAGGAAACCATGATCTTTTTCATAAAGAAACAACTAAGAAGGATGGGATGATCTCAAGTGAACACTATAGTTGGACCACCATACTAGAGTTTAGTTTAGATCAACTTATTGATCATGCCAACTTATGAGGTGTAGAAAAAATATTTTGTTGCCTAAAAACATGCTTGAATCTTGTTGTTTGAGTGGATTGCATGATTGTGATTGATTGCACATTACTTGTGTGATTTGTTGTGTGTGAGTAGAATTCTTCCTCTAGAAATCTTTTTCCTACTCTAATCCCAATCCAACCCAAACAGATGACTTCTCCAAGAGACTCCAGCATCAAGAATGGTGACAACAACAACAACAACCAAGAGATGCACATGAGAGAAAAACTACTAGCAACCCAAGCCCAGTTGAATCAAGTGACAAATCAGTTTTTAGCCAACAACATTGAGTTAGACCCAGCCATGCAAACGTTCTTGGAAACCCAATCCCAATTGTTTCAAAGGATGACCAATCATATGATCAGCATGAGAAACAACCTTCCCCAAGGAGATTGTGTCAACAATGATTTCAAGGATGATACTATAGAAGGAACACAAGCTTGCAACATCTATGGAGACATAGGACACACTTACAAAGAGCATAAGGACCAATGCCCTAATTGTGAAGAGAAACACCCAACTAAACAATGCCCCACATCTCAAGTTACATGTTTCCTATGTGAAGGAAATGATCATGTCCCTATCCAATGCCCCATCTATCCTATAGTTCAACAGATGAAACAAGATGAAAAACATCAAATGTTTGGAAACATCAATAAAGGAACAACTTCCACCAAGAAGGATGAAGACAAAGGAAAATCTCAGTATCCACCTCCATACATTGTAACTCAACATGGTGGACAAAAGAGGGAATGTGGACGTTATCCTAGGAATCGTTCAAGGAACCGAGGAAGTTTTCCCACCTTTATGGTAAAATATGAAGAGCATGAAATAATGAGAACTCCTAGCTTTGGAGAAACCCAAGAAAAAGAAGAAATTCCCCAACCCCAGCAAGCAAGACATTAGCCAGGTGCAATGTTACAATTGCAAAGAGATGGGACACTGTAACATCCCATCACTATAGCTTAGAAATAAGTTGAACCCAGATGTGTGCATTGTATTCATGCATCAGAAAATCCGGAGAATTTACGCGCAAAACTAAAGAAGATATAGGGGGATCGGGATCTCTCTTGCTCTGATGAAAACATTAGGGCAGGTGCGATGAATTCCGACATGACCTCTATTGTACTTTTATGTTTGAGGGGAAGGAAATTCAAATTTGAATATTCAATTGATGAATCTGAATTCTAAAAGAATTTGAAATGGAATAATAACTGGAAACTAAATTGTAATATAAAATAAGAGGTGAACCCTTATTTATAAACAAGGTATAATCTTTTATTGAAATAGAAAAGATAGTTGAAATTTAAATAAAAATGAAATGAGTAAATGAGTAATGTAATATGATATTACAATAATGAAATAATAAACAAGAGTTGATAAAGAATAATATTATTTACATCACACATTATTATATTATGTTTACAATTATGAACCAAAGGGATAATAAGATATTGAAAAAGAGAGGAATAATTTTATTACAATAATACAAACATTACACTATTTTTATTAAGTTCCAAAAAATGAAGAATTACAATAAAGAATAAAAGAATAAAAGTACACTAATATAAAACAAATAAATATAAAAAATGAATTACATAAATAAATAACTAAAAAGATTTTTATTACAAGCAGATATAAATATTACATTGTCTTTGCAAATGCATTATAAAAGAAAAAGAAAACTAGTACACTTTATTGAATAAAATAAACAATACAATATTTGTTTACAAAAGAAGAATGAATAAATAAAAATAATTCCTTTATTACAATGTTTTATATTTCACAAAAGAAAAAGTGGATTACAAAAGAATAAAGAAAAACTTAAAACTAAATTCATCTTCATTTTCTTCATCTTCTAAATCCTCTCTTTATATTCCTGATCTTATACCTGCAAACAAATAGAAATAAAACCAGTAGAAAGACAAATAGGAAAGGGTTTAGTGGTTAAATATTTTTGCTCTCAGATTTGACATAGAATTTCTATGTCTAACTCATCATTGAGCTTTTATATTGAAGGGGAAGTTTCACCTTGGTTTAAAATAGTATATAGAGAAGAAGTAACAACCATCAGGAAATATCAAGTTTTTACTTGACCTGATCCACCCAGGAAAGGCATGCACACTAGTAGCTCAGTCAGCAGCATGCAATGGTGTGTTGTCAACACAGCAGCAGCAGCCAATTCACATAAAAGAGGTGACATAGCCACAACACAACAGCTAGCCACTATCTCAATTTCCAATCTATCTCAAACCACTACCAAGCTCTCAAGAACCCCACAACTCATGAATCCAATCCACCATATATTCAATATCTTGTTGCTCGCTGGAGCCATCTAAGAGCTAGAACAAGGGGAAAGTAAAGGTCAGGCAATAGCTTCAGGAAAAGAAGATTAGGCCACAAAGGAGCCAGGAGGAGCAAGGTCTATTCCAGGAAAAGTAGGATAAGGCCAAAAGGGGGGCATGCTAGAAGTAGCATGAGTTGTAACTGATCAAGATCTACAACAGATCATCAGCCAATCACCAATAGCAGGTAACAACCACCAGAAATACACAAATGATCATGTAGCATTCATTGTCATATTTGAATATAGATCTGGGGTTACAAGGGATATAATATAAATCAACTAAATCCATCTACCCTTCAACTAGAAGTAAATCTAGGAGGATTGGATGTGGAGATACTCTCAGGTTTGCATGAAAGTTCCATGCAAGGTTCATCACAGAATATTAAAACCAACAAGTCATATCTGTTTTTATTCCAAAGGTTTTGGCCTCAGCCTTTGCATCACTAGCCAAATTAAGAAATTCAGTAAGCAACATTTAAGATATTTATCATTGTGCACACTCTCAAGGGAGGCACCACAAAGTCAAACATCAGGTTAGGAGCCACAAGTTTAAACTAGGATTATAGTAGAATCCACTATAAGTTCAACAGCAGAGAGCTTTATTTTAATCACTCAACTCATACAAGCATCCATAAGCTGGTATATCATCCATTCATATAATCCAAATGATTTCAAATCATTTTCCCAGTTTAGCAAGATAGGAATCATTTTAGGAGATGTGACTAATATCATTACTAAACCATAGGTTCAGTTCATCATGCACATTTCATATATATCCTCAGGGATACACTCAGATAAAGTGTGAATAATATCTGTTGGATAGAATATATCCTTAGGGATACACTCAAATAAAGTGTTATACATCCTTGGATACCTCAAGAAGGGTCTAACGTCACCTTTTTCCATCTATAGAGAAGGTCTCAGATCATACATCATTGACGAAACTACTATTCACTAATTTAGAACTAAGTGACACCAAATTCAATAATAAAATACTATAGGGCACATTCCATAGAATGGTAGCACCTCTATAGCAGTTTCATTCTTTACTATTTCCCAAATCAGAGGAACAAGTATCAGAAATTATACAAGGATACATAAATCATCTTCCTAAACAGAAAGTCTAGGAATCATATATACTCCTTATCTCACTTTTAGATTTGATAGAGAATAAACTATTCTCATAGAAAGTGTTTCTAGGAAATATTTCAAATCATCATTGAACCATATGTTCATATCATCAAGTGTACCACATAAATGATCATAGTACAGCCAGTTAACAGGGTAACTAGTCCTGGTATAGAGGAATACATACCTCCACGAAGATTTCATCTTAGTGAATATCAAAGGCAACCAAAACCACTAGCTAAAACCACCAGCAGCCTCAATAATACAAGCAACCATTTTCCTAAGTTAAAATAATAGAAATCATCTATTATCCAGTAGTAATCCATTATCCATGAAGGAACTATACTGTGAATCAATTCAAACCAACATTTTGAATTCAACCAAATACGTGCAACCATTTATACGATCAGTACTTGACAGTCCATGTGTTTCTGAACTAAAGATCAGGTAATTTTAGATGCAAACCAAATTAGCATCTAGCAGCCAGGAGTGTTAACAAATACCAAGCATATCTTTGAGGACCAGATCAAATTAAACAACCTATAGACCAAGGCCAATTACTCTAAGATACTGATACATAACATCCAACTAGGATAAATCATCGACTCGAAGGTCGGTCACAAAAGAATTACCTGAATCAAAGTAGAAGAAGATGCAGGAAGGGCATAATAACCGAAATAGATAGGAAATTCACCACCCGGGGTTGCAATCACTGCTATCCCTCCGACATCAGAGAATAGAGTAGGTTGCAATAGTTGCTGCAATGCCTCATCACCATAGAGAAAGCATCCAGAAGCCTGCGCCGGCGACCAACCATACCTCACTGCTAGGGTTAGCCGGAACGCGGGCCCGTGTGGGAGCTAAAGGTCGTCAAGGCAGCAGGTAACATTGGAAGGAGATTGGGCATGGCAGCGCCTGCACGCATCTATGTTGGGCGCTGGCGGCGACGGCCGAAGAGGAGGCAGACGGCAGCTCCTCCGGCGGTGAGGCGAGTGTAGGGAGCAAGAGAGGCGAGACCCGTGCAGGTATGCGTGTGTGACTAGTGTGAGAAGGATAAGGTTGGGCTGGGAATGCGAATGGCCCAGCTAGATGGGCTTAAGTGGGCCGAGTCAGCCTAGAGGCCAGATTAGTCTATGGGACTGGACTGGACTTTAACATAAAAAAAGAAGGGAATAAATAAATAAATGATAATATTATCCTAAAAATACACATGATATATAAAAATCATCCCAAAAATTATATCCACCTCACTCCTGGAGCAGGGCGAGCAGCGCATTGTTGGAATTTGTCCGTAGCCCGCCGCTGCTGGAGGAGAAGGGAGCCGTCCATTGGAGCCGCCCCAGGAGAAACTGCTGGTACCAGGAGAACCGCCGTCATCGACTTCGTTGTTTGCCCCCCTTGCCGACCCTCGCCTGAGCCCCAGTGAGCCTCCCACGACCCCCACCTGCCGCGCTAGGGTTCTGTCTCGTCGGCGCTGCCCGACATGGTCGATGAACCAGAGTCGTTCCATTAGAACTAGATCCCACGGTCCACATTGCCCCGTACCGCTTTGCCCCTCACCGTCTCACTAACGCGTTGGGACAGCCACTTAACCAGCCCGCGCATGCACTGTGCATAGTGGGCCTTCCCAGTAAAACCTCCCACGCGACCCAACAATTCAAATTTAGTTTTATTCATTTAATTTCAAACACAGTTTTGTACCTAGATTCAAAAATCAACCCAGCTCGATTCACTCTACCAAAACGCATGAAACCAATTTTGTTAGAAAGGTACTAGAAAACTTAATCCAAGCCCGTTGGATTCAAACCATTTAGATTTATAGATCACCCCAGGTAAAAATAACAAGGCATAAGCTTTTATGCATTCAAACATTTTTCAAAATTCAACCATAAAAGCTTTTGAGTTGATTCCAACTCTCAAAAATCACATTTGACCATACCTTTCAGAATATGTAAAAATATATATGTTTACTTACAAAAATAATGATCAAGTAATAAAACAATGCCACATAGGCATTTGTAGTCACATTATTTAATTAAAATAAAAAGGTTAAACCTTATTAAATTGTGACACCACTTTAAATCACATTCCTATGTACTGAAATATGTGGTGATGACATGTGTCAACATGATCCCATGTTTGAGTTGGAGAATATTAAATCTTAAGTAGTTTTTCAATGAGTACAAATTACTTTTCTAAAATTAAAATAAATAAGACAAGTGCTTTAATCTTGTAATCATAGTGATGATGATAGATCATCTAGTGTGAACCTTTGAGTGATGTTTAGAAATAGTTAAGTATTGTTTGGTGATTGTGTACCTCGTATTTATTTATAGACGCTAGTACCGACCAAGGATACGAGGAGGAAGGAGGATACTACGAGGAAGAAGCCGAGGAGAACTTCAACCACTACTCTACACAAGGCAAGCTAACACTTGCAAGATACCCTACTTATGAGCAAGCTATTAACTTATCAAGCTTACACCACTTGATACCCAATCCTAGCTTTACTTGCAAGCTTAACACTTTATTTTCTTTATGAAAGCTTTCTCTTAGAGTTTACATAGTGACTTGTAGATTCTAGAAAGATAATTGAAGGTAGCATAAAGAGCAGAAAACTTGGCCTAAGTTAGATAATCTTAAAGTTATCCTCAGGCATGAGATTTACTTAGATAAGATACACTTGCTTATTACCCACCATTAGTATTTACCCCCACTTGTAGATGCTAGTGCTAAACATAAAACTTGATCAACTTTAGATGGGAATACTTGGTGAAAATGGTTATGAAAACCTTAGAATGATGAGTCATTCTACTGAAATGTTTTGACATGTGTTCTTGAACACCAGATGATTTTGATGATGAAAATGTTGAGGCATGAGCCTTTGCCCTTTACAAAACTGATGGTTGTCTGGATGCGATACCATTCCAATTTTATCGTACAACCACAATACCCGAAAATTGGGTAGGGCTTGATTGGAAATTTATATACCTTAGTATGGGTTCCCTTGCGGCCAAGGTCTGAGCTAAGGCTACCTTGTGAAGATTGTCCACCTGTGCAGTACCTAAGATGACAGTTGGTCATGGTTGGGAGGCCAAACTCACAGGAGAGGTGCCTATACTAGGGCATGTAATTGAAAGGTTAAGATTGATTATCCGCATACTGAGTATGGTGAATTCAGGATTTGTTCGTAACAGATGTATCGAATGTTGTGGTGGAAGTGTACAATCTCTGCAGAGTGTCAAACTATTCGAATAGCCGCGTCCGCGGTTATGGACAGTTGGAGTGGCCATATTGTTCCCCCGTCAGATGTTTTCAAAACAACTTGTGAAATGATTTGTGACTTTGACTTGAACACAACAGAGTTGTGATATGAATTCAAGTTCCCACTTAGGTGTTATAAAACTTTCAATTAGTTTTCTTTGCTTCTGAACTTAGTAGAGGTAAATCTGGCTTTTTGCAAAACAACCATAGAGCTTAGTACTTCCTAGTCCAAAGCCACTTCACTTATTAGTATTAGTTTGCGAGTACTTAAAGTGTACTCATGGCTTTGTTCCCTGGCTATTCCCATGGCCAGACTATGAAGAGGAGTATCAGGATGACGGACCGCAGGAAGGTTACGACAACTAGGATCATGTCCCATCGTTAGCATTGCCTGTGACCCCGAAGATGGAGCTTCGCCTACGCTACCTTTATTATTACGTTATTCCGCTGCTTGAGTTGTGTTAAGAACTGGATCATGAGATCCTTATTTGTGTAAGACCTTATGTATGGTTTATAATGTATGATGTACTGTGATATCCAAATCTGTTATGTCTCGCAAAAATGGTAATCCTGGGATTGCGATTTATGGCATAACTGGCATCTGGAATTAAAAAACCGGGTGTTGACAAGTTGGTATCAGAGCCATCCTGACCATAGGAGACCCTGGTTAGACTGGATGTTTGAATCAAAAACTTAGTTTCAAAACCAAAGGAAGCAAATATTTACAAAAAATTATTCCCATTCTTATCACTTTGTTTCTTTCATAAAAATTCATGTTCCTCAAAAACTCTTGCAAAATACACAAAATTTGACACACTTGATCACTCTACTAACTTACTCATCCTATATTCTGATAGATGGACGTGAAGTAGAACAAGTTTTATCAGCTGGGGAATCTAGGAGACCTCATCTTTGAGCGGGATTTGGACTAGCTTTCAGAACTTCTAGAGCATCCACATCCCGAGTTCTTCGGAGCTCAGCTCAATGATCAGGAAGGAGAAGATCGGCAATGGCTAGTTGTTGCAAGTATCAGAGGAAAGATTGAACCTCCCACTGCCGAGGGACTTCAGTTCACCTTAAGAGAGAACAACTAGCTCGATGGACTTGCCAGGGCCATGCAGGAAGCTCTTGCCCGTCTGTGTGGACAGAGTATCAACCAGATAAAGGGTACCTGCTTTGAGTTTTGTCCAAGGCGTGATGCTATGGGATAGCCACTGGAAGCCCCATATCACCACGAGCTGAAGACTTAGTTGGACCACCTTAGCTTCATGATGTATGATCGTCAGCAGGAATTGGACAATGCCCGTGACTACTCCAACCACAAGTCTGCCATCATCAGGACGAAGGATCAGACCATCGCCATGCTAGCGAAGGACCGCAAGTCTTGCCGCCATCAACTTGACAAGAAGGAGCGCATCATTGCCCGTCTTCGCCACCGTATCTCGGATTTGGAGGAGACCATCCATGAGAGAGACATGCAGTTGGAGGAAAGGGAGAATGCCAGAGAAGATCTTCATGGAGACCCCTACTCCTATCTCAGCGATGATGATGATTTTCTGGAGGATCAAGCCATGGGCTTCTTCACCGATAAGGATGATTTTGCCTTCATCGATGACAATGAGGATGATGAGGATGACGATTACACCGACTCTGAGGAGTAGTATCACTTGAGCACTAGCGTAGTGAGTTGTATCCAGTCCCACTGTATCGTAGTTTTCAGAATGGTTCTTAAAACCATATGTTTCCTTGGTTGTGGTGTGTGTTGTATCGTGTGCTATGAATGAATGAATGAAAAGCAAGTTGCTAGAAAATCTGAGTCAAACTTTAAAAACTTTTCAAAGTCCCTGAACCTTAGAAATTTCACTCTTTTCTCATGGTCTATCTCGAGGAGGAAGTGGTTCATCCCCGGACCCGATGTTGCAGATCCTGCAAATGTTGGTTTCTGACCGCGAAGCTGAAAGAGCCGAACGTCAAGCCAACCTAGCCACCCTTCAGCAAATAGCTCAGCTGGCCCACAACAATCAAGGCCAAGGAAATCAGGACAACCATGGACCTAGGCTCAAGAATTTCTAGAACACCAACCCACCTGTTTTCACTAAGTCGGAAGAGCCCTTAGACGCAGATGATTGGCTGCAAACCATGGAGAACAACCTGGAAGTCGCCAGAGTGGAAGCTAATGAGAAAGTTCTGTTTGCCACCCACTATCTAGCCGGAGATGCAAGAGCATGGTGGAACAACGTTTGTGCAATGACCGGAGGAGAGATGATGACTTGGGAGGAATTCAAGGTCATGTTCAGCAGAACCCATGTGCCACCGGGTCTTTTCAAGAGAATGAGAGATGAATTCATAGAACTGAAGCAAGGAAGGATGATAGTAGTGGAATACCATGACAAATTCTTGTCATTATCTAGGTATGCCCCGGATGAGATCGACACTGAAGCCAAGAAGAAAGAAAGATTCCTGAATGGTCTGCATGATGAGATGCAGACGGTGCTGGTCAATATCCCCTTTGCTGATATTGAATCCCTAGTCGACTCTGCCATCCAGATGGAAGGAAATATCAACCAAGCCAATCAGAACCGCAAGCGTCGCATGATGCATCAGCCAGGAACCCATCATACCCCAAAGTATCGCCCCAACCCATCTCCGGGATTTGCCCCGAGAACCAACAGACCCCCAATGAACCATCCGACCTATCCCAACCGTGGAAACCCAAGGCCCGGAGGAAATCACAAAAACCCTGGCAACTCTAGCAATTTCAACCGTGCACCACCCAAGTTCAACAACAACAATGCTGCCGTTAACACCAACACTACCCCGAGGACTGGAAGCAATGTTGTGCCTGTTTTAGCAAAGGACAAGTCGCAAGTGACTTGTTATGACTGTGGAAATAAGGGTCACTTCTCCAATGAGTGCCCCAAGAAGAATGCCGCAGCCCCCAATGCAAATGCCCCAGCTCAGCAGCAGCGTCGTGTTCAGCCAGGAAGAAGGTTTTCCCCAGGGAATTCGCTCAACCGCAACGGCCATCTTTTTCTCATGCATGTTGAAGAAGCCCAGGAAGCGCCAGACGTCGTGCTGGGTATGTGTTCTGTTAATTCAGTAATTGCTAGAGTGTTGTTTGATTCTGGTGCATCGCACTCATTTGTCCCCGAAGAATTTGCATGCACTAGTAAGATTCAACCAACCAAACAGAAGCATGTTATGATTGTTCAAATCCCCGGTTGAACCACCAAAGCTAGGCAAATTTGCAAAGCCGTCCCATACGAATCCATGGCATAGATTTTAATGCTAATCTGATAGTACTCGGAACTAAAGGTTTGGAAGTAGTACTAGGAATGGATTGGATGTCCAAACATAAAGGATTAATTGACTATTCCAAGAAAGCCATAACCATGACCAGTACAGCCGAAATATCAGTCGAGCATGTATCTGAAACCTTACCTCGTCAATTCAAGTGCAACAAGAGTATAGCCCAACCTACCATTGACCAAGTCCGGATAGTCTGTGAATACCCCGATGTATTTCCAGATGTTTTTCCCGATATGCCCCCAGATCGGGATATCAAGTTTATCATTGAACTAATCCCCGGAACCGGGCCCATAGCCCAGAGACCATATAGTATGAACCCGTCTGAACTAGCAGAACTAAAGAAGCAACTGGATGCCATGTTGGAAATTGGATTCATTCAACCAAGTGCGTCACCATGGAGATCACCTGTGCTGTTTGTGGATAAGAAGGATGAAGGTAACCGTTTGTGTACGGATTATCGGAAGTTGAATGATGTCACTATCAAGAACAAGTACCCATTTCCCAAGATAGAAGATTTGTTTGATCAGTTGACCGGTGCCAAAGTGTTTTCTAAGATTGATCTTAGAACTGGCTATCATCAACTCAAGATTCGCGCAGAGGATATTCCCAAGACTGCCTTTACCACCAGATATAGATTATACGAGTATATTGTCATATGTTTTGGATTATAAAATGCTCCCGCTTATTTCATGAATCTCATGAATAAGATTTTTATGGATTTCCTGGATAAGTTTGTCATTGTTTTCATTGATGACATTCTGATTTATTCCAAATTGGAAGAAGAACATGAGCTACACCTAAGGACCATCCTTGGAACCCTTAGAGAGCATCAGTTGTATGCCAAGTTTAGCAAATGTGAATTCTCGTTACAGGAGGTAGGATTCCTCGGTCACATTGTATCAGCCGGAGGAATTGCCGTTGACCCTGCAAAGGTGAAAGATGTCAAAGATTGGCAAGCCCCAACCACTCAAACCCAAGTTCGTGCATTTCTCAGATTGGCGGGATACTACCGCAAGTTCGTTGAAGGATTCTCGAGTATCGCCAGACCCATGACCCAATTGCTGAAGAAGGACAAGAAGTTTGAATGGACGGACAAATGTGAAGCGAGTTTCCAAGAACTCAAGAGAAGATTGATTTCAGCCCCAATCTTAATCATGCCGGATATCACGAAGCCCTTTGACGTGTATTGTGATGCATCCAAGATCGGTCTCGGATGTGTGCTAATGCAAGAAGGCAAAGTAATATCTTATCTATCCCGACAACTGAAACAACATGAGCAGAACTATCCAACCCATGACCTCGAGCTCGCAGCCGTAGTTCTAGCCCTGAAGACATGGAGGCACTACCTGATGGGAAACCGTTGTGAGATTTATTTGGATCACAAGAGCCTGAAGTATATATTCACTCAGAAGGAGCTGAATATGAGGCAGAGAAGATGGATTGAGATAATCAAGGATTACGATCTAGACATTCACTATCACCCCGGTAAAGCCAACATGGTAGAAGATACCCTTAGCAGATTGCCGTGCTGCTTGAACTCCATGATTTTGAAGGAGCGACCAAGCTTGCACAAGGAAATGGAAGAGTTCCGAATGGAATTAGTGAGTGAAGGATTTTTGGCTAACATAGAACTTCAATCCACTTTGATCAGCCAGATCAAGGAGGCGCAAAAAGGAAATGCTAGCATCGATGGAATCAAGCGTCGTATCGGTACAGGCAAAGTACCCGGATTCACTGAAGACGAAGAAGGAGTTCTGTGGTACAAAGGACGCCTTTGTGTACCAGCAGATTCTGAGTTGAAAGAAGTTATTCTGAAGGAAGCTCATGATACTCTTTATTCTATCCACCCCGGAGGAACGAAGATGTATCAAGATTTGAAAGAGCAATTTTGGTGGCATAAGATGAATAGAGAAATCGGAAGCTATATCGCCAAGTGTGATATATGTCAAAGAGTCAAGGTGGGACATCAAAGACCCACAGGATTGTTGCAACCATTGCAGATTCCGGAATGGAAATGGGATTCCGTTGGAATGGACTTTATCACCAGATTTCCTACTTCTAGTAGGGGAAATGACTCTATCTGGGTCATAGTGGACATATTGTCTAAAGTCGCCATTTCCTACCAGTCAAGACCACGTATCAGAGTTCGAAGCTAGCGGAGTTATACATCGCTAGAATCGTCAGTTTGCACGGAGTCCCCAAGAACATCGTATCTGATCAAGGAACTCAGTTTACCTCGAGATTCTGGAAGAAAGTCCAAGAACGTTTAGGCACCCGACTAGATTTCAGCACAGCTTATGACCCTCAGACCGATGGACAAACGGAGTGAGTAAATCAAATACTCGAAGATATGTTGAGAGCATGTGTGTTAGAGTATGGATCTAAATGGGAAGACTGTCTGCTGTTCGTAGAATTTTCATACAACAACAGTTATCAAGCTAGTTTGCAAATGGCCCCATTTGAATTCATGTATGGAAGGAAGTGTCGCACCCCTTTGAACTGGTCGGAAGTAGGAGAGTGTCAGATTTTCGGACCCAACATCCTACGAGAAGCAGAAGAAAAGGTTCACAAGATTCGTGAACACCTCAAGACCGCTCAGTCAAGAAAGAAGAGTTACGCCGACAAGAGACTTCGAGACCTCGCTTTCAACATCGGAGATTTTGTGTATCTGAAAGTGTCACCGTTAAAGGGAATGCATCATTTCCAACTAAAGGGAAAGTTAGCCCCCATATATATCAGCCACTTCAAGATTCTGAACCGTCGAGGAGAAGTGTCTTATCAATTGGAACTACCCGAAGAGATGTCAGCCATGCACAATGTGTTCCATATCTCATTACTTCGCAAGTGCCTCGAAGTTCCGGAGAAGACTGAAGTGTTCAAGAATATTGATCACCAGACCATAGAGATCAACGATGACCTGACCTATCCTGAAGTACCGATCCGTATTTTGGAAGAAGCTTTCAGAACTACCAGAACCCGAAGCATCAAGTTTCTCAAGATTCAATGGAGCAACCACACAGAATAATAAGCTACCTGGGAGCGCGAAGATCACATCAGGCAGAGTTTCCCGATCTCTTCAAATCCTAGGTAATCTTTTTGTCCTTTTTCAAATATCTGGACGAGATTTTGTATAAGGGGGGAAGGTTTGTAACATCCCAGAAATATTAAACTTGGATCATCCAACCCTAATTATCAAAATTAGGGTTAACAAAAACTTTCCCAACTAAAACTATGAAAGCATTCATATGGGTGTGTTTTCAAAATTTGGATTCTTTTGAATTGCCATGGTTCTGTGTTTCTTTGCTTGTAAAATGATTCTTAGGTGAAATAAACATCATCTAAACAATCCCCAAACTTTTCCCAAAGACAAACAACTCAAAATAAACAAATGAAGTGAATGGTCATTTTTGCCAAATTAACACTCATGCCTACTTTGGCTATCTCTAGTTTTAAAAACACAACAGAAACATTTGTGGATCTTTGCACCCCTTGTTAGTACCCATAATAAGGTACTAAGGCCCACTTTGTGATCATCCAAAAACATTCAAATGCTAAGTTTAAATGATAGTTTAAAATTGAATCTATCTCATATGGGAAGATCCCACTATTTCAAAAACCACTCAAACAAACTCAATTTTCAAAACCCAAGCACCCACAGAATCCTCAGTACATGCCTAGCACACCCACCAAAAATCTTTTCAAAATTCAAAACTCAAGTTCTTGCGGCCATTTCATCAAACATCTTGCAGATTCAAATCAAACAAATCACAAACACTATTTTGAGCAGTGATTTGGCCAACCTTGTCCCCTCTCTAGCTCACAGCAAACATCTAGTAGATCATCTATCTTAGTTAGTAACCTCTAGCATCACTGTGAGCTTGCCATTGCCATCAATGGTGAGCAGGCCGAGCCTCACCATGCCACCCCCTTGTCACCGGCCAGCTAGAAGCAACCCTAGCCTTGCCAACCTTGTCTGGGAGGTAGCCAGCACCTCACCTCCGCCCACTATCCCCTTCCCAAGCCAGCGCAAGCCATGGACCACCAGGAACGCCATGCGCCCAGTGCCACTGCGACATGCCGATCATGCTCCAGAGCACCGTACACGGCATGCGTGCACACGTCGCCCCTCGACCGCTGCCCGTGCCCACCGCTTCGCCATTACCCAAGGAACACACCAGACATCCCCGTTCGTCGCCCCGTGCCTCACAGCCACCGCTCGCCGTCGAAGACACCGCCTCTGCCGCGCAGAGCACCGCACGTTCCCAACCGATTGCCACCGCCCCTACGCACGCATTTAAGTTCTAGAGCATCGCCAGGAGACCGCGCATCGATCGCCAACCTCAGCCATGCCTCTAGCCTCCCGTAGCCATGTCGCCACCGTCGCCTGCCCATCCCTCTCGGTCTCGCCGTCGAGCCTATAAAAGGAGGCGACCCCCAGCCGATTGAAGCACACCATTCCACTTCCCTCACCTCACTGATCATTCCACCCTCTAGCCGGAGCACGAGGAGCAGCAGCTCGCCAGAATTGTGCTGGAGCAGGCCGCCTCTGGAGAAGAAGGGAGCCATTGATTTCGACCACCCCCGGAGCTGCCTCGACCATCCCTGAGCTCGACGTCGACCACTCGTTCGTTTGCCTGCCTCGCCGTCATCGCTGGAGCCCCGGTATGCCCCGTATGCACCCCCACTGAGCCGCTAGGGTTCGAGCTCGCCGGTGACATGTTCATCGTCCACGACGACCCTCAGTCGTTGATCGCCCTTCTAATCCAACGAACCACACCGCCCCGTACCGCTTCGCGCGTTATGAGCCACTGACTGGTGGAACCCCCTTTCAGCTGAGCCCCGCGCTGCGGAATGACACTAGTCCGGCCCATTAACCTTTCCCGCGCAGCCCAACCATTTGAATTTAGACTTTTTCTTTTTAATTCAAACTCAGTTCTGTACCTAGTATCAAAAATCAACCCAGCTCGATTTAATGAACCAAATTGCATGAAACCAATTTTGTTAAAAAGGTACTGAAATGCTTAATCCAAGCCCGTTGGATTCAAATCATTTGTATATGTATATCAACCTTGGTAAAAATATCAAGTCAGAAGCGTTTTAGCATTCAAACATTTTTCAAAATTCAACCATAATAGCTTTTGAGTTGATTCCAACTCTCAAAAATCACATTTGATCATACCTTTTGGAATATATAGAAACATATGGGTTTAATTATAGAAATAATGTTCAAGTAATAAAAGAATGCCACATAAGCATTTCTAGTCACTTTAATTATTTAAAATAAAAAGGTTAAACCTTATTAAATTGTGACACCACTTTAAATCACATTCTCATGTACTGAAATATGTGGTGATGACATGTGTCAACATGATCCCATGTTTGAGTTGGAGAATATTAAATCTTAAGTAGTTTTTCAATGAGTAGAAATTACTTTTCTAAAAAATAAAATAAATAAAACAAAAGCTTTAATCTTGTAATGTTAGTGATGATGCTAGATCATCTATAGTGCACCTTTGTGTGATGATTGAAAATAGTTAAGTATTGTTCGGTGATTGTGTACCTCAGATTTATTTATAGACGCTAGTACCGACCAAGGATACGAGGAGGAAGGAGGATACTACGAGGAAGAAGCCGAGGAGAACTTCAACCACGACTCTACACAAGGCACGCTAACCCTTGCAAGATACCCTACTGCAAGCTAACACTTGCAATTCTGAAAGTTAGATAACCTATGCTATGCATTAAGCATGCTTGGTTAGATACATTTGATGATACCCAATCCTAGTTTTACTAACAAGATTTATACTTTATTTCTTTATCAAAGCTTTCTCTTAAAGTTTACTTAAGTGACTTGTAGATTATAGTAACATAATTGAAGGTTGCATAAAGAGCATTAAATTTGGCCTAAGCTAGATAATCTTGATGTCATCCTAAGGCATGAGATTGAAGTTAATTAATCTCCACTTCTTTACCACCCCTCCTTAGTACTTACCACCATTTGTAGATGCTAGTGCTAAGCCTAAAACTTGATCAACTTTAGATGGGAATACTTTTGAAAATGGTTATGAAAACCTTGGAATGATGAGTCATTCTACTGAAATGTTTTGACATGTGTTTCCGAACACCAAATGATTTTGATGATGAAAATGTTGAGGCTGGAGCCTTAGCCCTTTATAAAAACTGACGGTTGTCTGGATGCGATACCATTCCAATTTTACCGTACAACCACAATACCCATAAATTGGGTAGGGCTTGACTAGAAACTTATATACCTTAGTATGGATTCCCTCACGGGCAAGGTCTGAGCTGAGGCTACCTTGTGAAGATTGTCCACCTATGCAGTACCCAAGATGATAGTTGGTCATGGTTGGGAGGCCAAACTCACAGGAGAGGTGCCTATACTAGGGCGTGTAACTGAAAGGTTAGGATTGATTATCCGCATACTGAGTATGGTGAATTCAGGATTTGTTCCTGACGGATGTATCGAATGTTGTGGTGAAAGTGTACAATCTCTGCAGAGTGTCAAACTATTGAATAAGCGTCATGATTATGGACGATTAGAGTGGCCATCTTGTTCCCTGTCAGATGTTTTCAAAATGACTTGTGAAATGAATTGAGACTTTGACTTGACCATAATAGGGTTGTGATATTGAAATTCAAGTTCCCACTTAGGTGTTATAAAATTTCAACTAGCTTTCTTTGCTTCTGAACTTAGTAGAGGTAAATCTGGCTTTTTTTCAAAACAACCCTAGATCTTAGTATCCTACTACTAAAAACCCCCTTAACTTGTTAGTATTAGTTTGCGAGTACTTAAAGAGTACTCATGGCTTTATCCCTGGCTATTCCCATGTCCAGACTATGAAAAGGAGTACCAGGACGATGGACCGTAGGAAGGTTACGACAACTAGGATCATCTCCCATCGCCGACATTCACGTGACCCGAAGATGCAACGCCTCGCTACCTTTATTATTACGTTATTCAGCTGCTTGAGTTGTATTAAGAACTAGATCATGAGATCCTTATTTGTGTAAGACCTTATGTATGGTTTGTAATGGATGATGTACTGTGATATCCAAATCTGTTATGTCTCGCAAAAATGGTAATCCTGGGATTGCGATGTATGGCATAACAGGCATCTGTGATTAAAAAAACGGGTGTTGACACCTAGTTGCCTTGAATCCAACTTGTAACCTCTAGCCTTCCCAAATCTCGGGATGAGATTTCTTTTAAGGGTGGTAGCCGTTCACATCCCAAAATTTTCCAAATTTTGAAATGTGAAAAATAAACAATTGTTGAAATTTCGGATGAAAAGAAACTTTTTTCTTCTAAATGGAAACATCAAAACCCTTCTTGAACAAAATTTGAATTAAAAGGGCATCCAACCAAATTTCAATCAAGTGAAATGCATTCATCAATATTGTATCTTGAAATTTAAACATTTGGAATACTTAAACCAAAACCCCAAATCTTAATGAAAGAAAATCATTTCCAAGATCTCTCTAAGACTATGGATTTGTTCCATATAAAAAAATTTGTCAAGAAAAATTTCTAAATGATCAACAAAAAATATTATAAAACCAAAAGTTGGTTTCGTCCAATTTGGAGCCATGGATAAAAACATATGAATTTAATAAGAAAAAAGGAATTAATTTCTAAAGCTAATAAAGCTCCTAACTGATAATACATACCAAATTTTGAGCAAACTAATCCTAAAAGGACTTAAAAAGATAAAAAAAATATTAAATAAAATTATACAAATTGGAATCACCAATTTTGGATCTATAAATAAAAAGATATGGATTTTATAAGGCAAATAAATAAATAAATAAATAAATAAATAAATAAGGAATATTTAAAAGACAAATTAAATCTTGGCCAAATCCATAAACAAATGAAATTTTACTAAATTAAAAAAAAGAATAGAATATTATTTAATTAAATTATATGGATTAAACCATATTCATTTTTATTTAAATAAAGATAAATTGCCTAAACTAAATAAATAGTAAATCACAAGAAAATTATTTAGAAGATAATCTAAAACTTGAATTAAATCCATAAGAAAATGGAATAAAGATAATTCAAATAAAATGAAGGAATAAAGATTATTCAAATAAAATTATATGGGCTTTTGACCATAATCAATTTTATATAAATAAAGACAAAATCCCTAGTAAAAATGATTAATTAAATCATGAGAAAATAATAATTGATAACACCAAAATGGATTAAAAGTTATCTAATTAACTTAAAATAATAAAATAATTATTTGAATAAAAATTTATATTGTTTGGAACCATATTCAAATATTTGAATAAAGACAAAAGCCTAATATAAATAAATAATAAATCATCAGAGATTATTTTGAAATAATTCAAGTGGTCTATTTAATCACAATATTAAATAGTTTAAACATACTAAAAAGGTTTGGTGAAATTTGTATTCAAATGGAAGCTTAAATCAATGGTTTGAATAAAGACACAAACCTCATTTAAATAAATGTTAAACCCTAAGAGAATATAAGAAATATTCTAAAATGGATTTTTAAGCACACTATATAAACAGTATAAAAACCTACTGAAAATTTGGGAAAGATTTGAAAAAAAAAGAGTGTTTGAATCATTTGAATAAAATAAAAACATAAAAAGATAAAGAAAACAAAAAAATAGAAAATGGCACATCCCATCTAATGTTGGAGATATGCCCTAGAGGCAATAATAAATGTAGTTATTATTATATCTTTGTGTTTATGATAAATGTTTACATTCATGCTATAAAAGTATTAACCAGAAACATTAATACTTGTGTGATTTGTAAACTAAATTAGAGTCCCTAGTAAAGCCTCTTCATAATACTAGCTTGTTGGTTAATAGATGATTGTGGTTTCCCTATCATGAACATAGAGATGTTATTAACAACAAGATCATATCATTAGGAGAATGGTATGATGGACATACTACCATAGATAAGCGTAGCATAAAGATCAAGTCAGTTTAATAGTTCAATTGCTATAAGCTTTCTGATACATAGTAACCTAATTGCTTCGACCATGAGATCATGCTTATCACCATCACCGGAAGGATGCTTTGATGACATCAAACACCACACCGTAACTAGGTGGCTATAAAGGTGGCATTGAGTGTTCGGAAAGTATGGGTTGAGACACATTGATCAAGAGTGGGATTTGTCCATCCATATGACGGATAGATATACTCTGGGCCCTCTCGGTGGAATTTCATCCAATTAGCTTGCAAGCATGTGACTGGCTCACAAGGGATCACATATCACGGGAACGACAAAATAGTACTTATCGGTAACGAGGTTGAACTAGGTATGCAGAGATACCGACGATCAAAACCTCGGATAAGTAAACTATCGTGAGACAAAGGGAAATTGGTATTGTATGTAATGGTTCATTCGATCGCAAAGTAATCGTAGAAATATGTGGGAGCCATATGAATTTCCAGATTCCTCTATTGGTTATTGATCGTAGAAGTCTCTCGATCATGTCCGCATAATTCACGAACCGTAGGGAGACACACTTAAGTATTAGATGTTGTTGAGTAGTTATGGAATGATGAGTAAGAGACCGAATGTTGTTCGGAGTCTTGGATGGGATCCGGGATATCACGAGGAGATCCAGAATGGTCCAGAGAATAAGATTCATATAAGGAAAGTCCTGTTTCGGAGTTGGAGAATGATTCCGGTGTTTTCATCGGGAATGTTCTAGAAGGGTCCGGAAGGTCCGGCACACCGGAGGGGAAGGTTACATGAATGTGTCATGACAATGTGGAATGGTTGCATAATGTACTAGGTATCATGGCTAGGCAAAATAAAGGGAGAAATCAGATCCTAGTTTGAAAAGTCAAACGGCAAGTTTGCTTGGTGGAGGGAGAGTAGGAAACCTACTTGGGGAGGAGTTCCTCTCCCTCCACCCGCTGGCCAAGGAGGCCGAGTTGGGGGAGGACTCCCTCCCCCCAACCGGCGCCCTCCCACCTATATAAGGAGGGGCAGGGTGACCCTCTAGTCTACACCTCTCTCACCCCGAAACCCTAACCCTAAGCCGTCGATGCCACCACCCCTGCTGCTGTCGCCGCCGCCTAGGGAACCACCAACTCACCGAGTTGGGGTGATCCCAAACCCAAGCCATCGGCTACACTCTCCCCTTGGTGCCCTCTAAACCCTAGATCACCAAGGCCTCTCTCATAGTCTAACATAATCGCTCCGGCTTAACGCGAAGCCCTGCGAGATCTCCCCTCTACTTCTGGTACCACGCCGTCGTGCTGCCGGAATCGCGAGGAGAGTGCTACAACCTCCGCTGCCTGCTGGAACAAGGGAGAGAAAGGTCTTCATCGAGTACCGAACGTGTGGAAGCCTTCGAATCTGAGCGAAGAAAGGATCGTCTACGCGATCTTGAGATTGGCAAGAGTACGACTACATCACCCAGGATAATCTACTCTCGTTAACCGCTTTGGAATCTTCGAGGGTGAGTTCCTCTATCAACTCATTGCTACAATCTAGTAGATAGATCTTGGCTTGTTTATTTGCATGCGGTAGAAAATTTTGTTTTCCATGCTACGAACCCCTACAGTGGTATCCGAGCCGTGTCTATATGTAGATCTGTTGCACGAGTAGAACACAATGGTCATTGTGGGCGGTGGTGCTTTTATTATCAATTGCTTCTTGTGTACTTTGCATCTTGCGGTATGATGGGATGAAGCGGCCCGGGCTAACCTTACATGACATCGTTCATGAGACTTGCTCCACGCTCAACATGCAACTTGTATTGCATAAGTTGCTTTGCGGGTGTCTGTCTCTCCCATTATAGTATAGATCCAATTTACAACGGGCACTTGATAGTTCAAACATCAACGTTGTGGTTCTTGTTCGTAAGTTAGAACGACACTTATTGAAAGCCCCAAACCACGTAAAATATGCAAAGAAAATTAGAGGCATCTAACTTTGTTTTGCAGGGGTGTGCTGTGATGTGATATGGCCATGATTGTGATTATATTTGATGTATGCAATGTTCCTTATTGTAAGTTGGCAACTGGCAGGAGCCATATGGTTATCTTTAAATTCTGTTAAGACCCGCGTGTCTATTCAAAGTAGTTGTAATAGTTGAAGCTGGTGGACGACAACCATGAAACGGCGCCATTGACCTTGACGCTATACCGGTGATGATGGAGATCATGTTCGTGCTTGAAGATGGAGATCGGAAGCACAAGAAGAAAGGCCATATCATATCACATATTATGAATTTCATGTGATGTTAATCCTTTATGCATCTTGTATTTCATAGTTAACGACGGTAGCATTATAAGATGATCCCTCATGAACATAAATTTCAAGTTTTAAAGTGTTCATCCTTAGTAAGCACCGTTGCTAAAGCTTGTTGTTTCAAAGCACCACGTGATGATTGGGTGTGTTAGATTCTGCAAGTGTATACAACGTGAGCAAGCCAGATTTGCTCATGCGGAAGCTAAGGTTTGATCTTGACGAGCCTAGAATGTACAGACATGGTCTCGGAACACGGATCACCGAAAGGTAAAGCATGAGTCATATAGTAGATATGATGAACATGTCGATTGTTCGCCATTGAAGCTACATCAACTCTCGTGATGATCGGTTTTGATGTGGTGGATTTGGTTCGTGTGATCACTAAAACAATGTGAGGGATATTGTTTTGAGTGGGAGTTCACCTAGATTAATTTAACTATTAATTAGAACTCAATTGGTCATAAACTTAGTCTAAACTATTGCAAATATATTGTAGATCAATGGCGGCCCCTACCATCAATTTTAATGCGTTCCTAGAGAAAGAAAAGTTGAAAAACAATGGAAGCAACTTCGATTGGTTCCATAATTTGAGATTGTCCTCAATGCTGGTAATTTGACCTATGTGCTGGATGCACGCTGGGTGACCGCTGCGGTGATGCTACCAATGAAGTAAAGAACGTTTACCTCACTCGGAAAAATCAGTACTCCACAGTTCAGTGTGCTATCTTGTATGGTTTGGAATCGGAGCTTCAGAAAAGGTTTGACAACCATGACCCACATGATATTGTCCGTGAACTCAAAATGATATTTGAGGCTCACGCGGCAGTTGAGAGTTATGAGGCTTCTGAAAAGTTCTTTAACTGCAAGATCGAAGAGGGCATCTCCGTTAGTGATCATGTGCTTAAGATTTCTGGGCACGCAAACAAACTCCAAAGTTTGGGTATAGTGATTCCTAATGCTTTGGGGATTTACCGTGTCCTCCAATCACTGCCACCAAGTTACAAGAACTTTGTGATGAACTACAATATGCAAAACATGAACAAGAAGTTGCCAGAACTCTTCTCCATGTTGAAATATGCAGAAGTGGAGATCAAGAAAGAGCATCAAGTGTTGTTGGTTAATAAGACCACCAAATTCAAGAAAGGCAAGTCAAAGAAAAAGGGAAACTTCAAGAAGGGTGGTAAGAAAGTTGCCGCACTGACGAAGAAGACCAAGGCTGGACCTAAGCCTGATACTGAGTGCTTTTACTGCAAGGGAGAGGGTCACTGGAAGCGGAATTTCCCAAAGTACTTGGCGGATTTGAAGAACGGCAACATCAAGAAGAAAGGTATATCCGATATACATGTTATTGATGTGTATCTCACTAGTACTCGTAGTAGTGCCTGGGTATTTGATACTGGTTCGGTTGCTCATATTTGTAACTCGAAACAGGTACTGCAGAATAAACGAAAGCTAGCGAAGAACGAGGTGACGATGCGCGTTGGAAATGGATCAAAGGTTGATGTGATCGCGGTCGGCACGCTACCTCTTCATCTACCATCGGGATTAGTTTTATACTTAAATAATTGTTATTTGGTGCCTGCGTTGAGCATGAACATTATATCGAGATCTTGTTTATTGCGAGACGGTTACTTGTTTAAGTCCGAGAATAATGGTTGTTCGATTTATATGAGTAATATGTTTTATGCACATGCACCTTTGATAGATGGTCTATTCTTATTGAATCTCGATAGTGGAAATACACATATTAATAACATTGAAGCTAAACGTTTGAAATTGAGCGATAACTCGACCTATATGTGGCACTGTCGTCTTGGTCACATTGGAGTGAAGCGTATGAAGAAACTCCATTCCGATGGACTTCTTGAATCACTTGATTTCGAATAACTTGAAAGATGCGAAGCATGTCTGATGGGGAAAATGACTAAGACTCCATTTTCTGGTATGATGGAGCGAGCTATGGACTTATTGGAAATCATACATACCAATGTGTGTGGTCCAATTAGTGTAGCATCACGCGGTGGTTTTCGTTATGTTCTTACCTTCATGGATGACTTGAGTAGATATGGGTATATCTATTTCATGAAACATAAGTCCGAAACTTTCGAGAAGTTTAAGGAATTTCAAAGTGAGGTGGAGAATCAACGTAACAAGAAGATTAAATTTCTACGTTCTGATCGTGGAGGTGAATATCTAAGTTACGAGTTTGGCGAGCATTTAAATAAATGTGGAATACTTTCAAAATTGACACCGATGCTAGTTGGAACACCGATCCGGATGATTCTAAATCTCAATCTGGATACGTATTTACTTTGAATGGTGCAGCAGTTAGCTGGAGGGGTGCAAAGCAAAGCATTGTGGCGATATCTTCATCAGAATCGTAATACATAGCTGCTTCGAAGGCTTCACAAGAAGCGATATGGATGAAGGAGTTCATTACAGAGCTCGGTGTGGTTCCAAGTGCGCTGGACCCAATGTCTATCTACTGTGATAACATGGGTGCCATAGCTAATGCGCAAGAACCAAGGACACACAAAAAGCTGAAGCACATCAAGCTATGTTTTCACGCTATTCGAGAACATGTCCAAGCTGGTGACATAAAGATTTGCAAAGTACACACAGATCTGAATGTGGCGGATCCGTTGACTAAACCTCTCCCAAGGGAAAAACATGACCAACACCAAACTGCCATGGGTGTTCGGTATATTACGATGTAATCTAGATTAGTTGACTCTAGTGCAAGTGAGAGACTGTTGGAGATATGCCCTCGAGGCAATAATAAATGTAGTTATTATTATATCTTTGTGTTTATGATAAATGTTTACATTCATGCTATAACAGTATTAACTAGAAACATTAATACTTGTGTGATTTGTAAACTAAATTAGAGTCCCTAGTAAAGCCTCTTCATAATACTAGCTTCTTGGTTAATCGATGATTGTGGTTTCCCTATCATGAACATAGAGATGTTATTAACAACAAGATCATATCATTAGGAGAATGGTATGATGGACATACTCGTATAGATAAGCATAGCATAAAGATCAAGTCATTTTAATAGTTCAATTGCTACAAGCTTTCTGATACATAGTAACCTAATTCCTTCTACCATGAGATCATCCTTATCACCATCACCGGAAGGATGCTTTGATGACATCAAACACCAAACCATAACTGGGTGGCTATAAAGATGGCATTGAGTGTTCGGAAAGTATGGGTTGAGACACATTGATCAAGAGTGGGATTTGTCCATCCATATGACGGATAGATATACTCTGGGCCCTCTCGGCGGAGTGTCATCCAATTAGCTTGCAAGCATGTGACTGGCTCACAAGGGATCACATATCACGGGAACAAGAAAAGAGTACTTATCGGTAACGAGGTTGAACCAGGTATGCAGAGATACCGACGATCAAAACCTCAGATAAGTAAACTATCGTGAGACAAAGGGAAATTGGTATCGTATGTAAGTGGTTCATTCGATCGCAAAGTAATCGTAGAAATATGTGGGAGCCATATGAATTTCTAGATTCCTCTATTGGTTATTGATCGGAGAAGTGTCTCGATCATGTCCGCATAATTCACGAACCGTAGGGAGACACACTTAAGGATTTGATGTTGTTGAGTAGTTATGGAATGATGAGTAATAGACCGAATGTTGTTAGGAGTCTCGGATGGGATCCGGGATACCACGAGGAGATCCAGAATGGTCCGGAGAATAAGATTCATATAAGGAAAGTCCTGTTTCGGAGTTGGAGAATGATTCCGGTGTTTTCATCGGGAATGTTCTAGAAGGGTCCAGAAGGTCCGGCACTCCGGAGGGGAAGGGTACATGAATGTGTCATGACAATGTGGAATGGTTGCATCAGGTACTAGGTATCATGGCTGGGCAAAATAAAGGGAGAAATCAAATCCTAGTTTGAAAAGTCAAACGGCAAGTTTGCTTGGTGGAGCGAGAGTAGGAAACCTACTTGGGGAGGAGTTCCTCTCCCTCCACCCGCCGGCCAAGGAGGCCGAGTTGGGGGAGGACTCCCTCCCCCCAACCAGCGCCCTCCCACCTATATAAGGAGGGGCAGGGGTGCCCCTCTAGTCTACACCTCTCTCACCCCGAAACACGAACCCTAAGCCGCCGGCACCACCACCCCTGCTGCTGCCGCCGCCTAGGGCACCACCAACTCGCCGAGTTGGGGTGATCCCCAACCCTAGCCGCCGGCTACACTCTCCCCTTGGTGCCCTCTAAACCCTAGATCACCAAGGCCTCTCTTATAGTCCAACATAATCGCTCTGGCTTAAGGCGAAGCCCTGCGAGATCTCCCCTCTACTTCCGGTACCACGCCGTCGTGCTGCCGGAATCGCGAGGAGAGTTCTACAACCTCCGCTGCCTGCTGGAACAAGGGATAGGAAGGTCTTCATTGAGTACCAAACGTGTGACCGACTGCGGAAGCGCTGCCGGAACGCAGCGCCGGAAGGATCGTCTACGCAATCTTGAGATCGGCAAGAGTACGACTACATCACCCACGAGAATATGCTCTCGTTAACCGCTTTGGAATCTTCGAGGGTGAGTTCCTCTATCGACTCGTTGCTACAATCTAGTAGATAGATCTTGGCTTGTTTGTTTGCATGCGGTAGAAAATTTTGTTTTCCATGCTACGGACCCCTACATCTAACCTACCGAGACCCAAAGCCCAATCAGGCCCAACGTAGCCCACTCTCTCCCTCCCTGGCCGTCATTTTCTCACCAGAACCCGTACCCCTCATCTCGCTGACCCGTGGACCCGAGCCACGTGAGCATCCACGTCATCATCGTCTCCACCCCGCGTGACCTATTCTTCCCCTCCTCCCCCTGCCGTTTCCAGCGACCATTCCTCGGCATAAATTCGCGTTATTGCTGCGTTAATCTCTCCCTGCGACCACGCCCTCATAAGCGCCTCGCCATTCTCTCTCTTTCCCCTCACTCGCCACTCCCTCTCTGCCCCTAGGATGTTCTAATTACATGCTCGAATCCCACTTCCTCCGACAAGCTTCCATGCGAATTCCGGCGAAGCCAGACCCTCCCCGGCCCCCTAGTGTATGCTAGTTTGCTCGTCAGCATCACCCGCACCTGCCAGTAGACCAAGCTTGCCCGCGCATTCCCCATAAGCTCGCCAACGACGATGTCTGAGCGCCACCGCTGTCTGCTGCAACTCCGACAAGCTTCCACGATAATCCCTGACCTCTCCTCCCCCTCTGGATGACGCTCGCATACTCGCCAATCTCCTACGCGTATAACGACACCATCGGCTTGTCTTCTCGTGGCTTGTAGCTTCACCTCCGATGAAGCCAGTACAAGCCCGACGCCGACACCATCTCCGGCGAGCAATCGCCAGCAACTGCGTGCGGCCCTCGACCAACGACGACCACATCGAGTATTAGCGCGACCCTGCAATTCTGGTAACTCCCTCCGTTCTCTCCCTCTCTTCTTAGATTCACCGGAACATCATCTTCTGAGCGCCTCCGCCGCGTGCCGTCGAGCCAACACCGCCAGTTAGTGACCAGTATATGTGAGCCATCCGATTTAGATCCAAGAGATATAATAGATTCACTTAACTGAAGCGGTACGCTAGATCTGAGCCACAAAGATCCCTTTAAATCCAACATCCCACACTGCGCGATCCGTGCGAACCGGTACCGTCCAGTTAGATTCAGCCACGTGGCCAGACTCAGGATTTAAAACAGAAAATGAATCTATTAGAAGTTTGAATTTGTAAAATCCATAACTTTTGATCTACATATCCAAAATTTACAAATTTTATATCATTGGAATCAGGAAAATGAAACCTTTGAAACCATGCCCTTAGTTTAATATTTTGCTTCTTGAAAATTAGGTGTTTTGCAGAAACATTTGTAGGACTATTTTGAGTATAAAATTTATTCTAAAAATGAGTTTTGGGTAAAATCTTTTGCAAATGATTTGTTTTGAACCTACTGACCAGAAACACAAACTTTTGGGTTTAGAAATATATTTGATTAACACTAGAATTTTTTTACTTTGATTAAAAGCATTTATAGTAAAATAAAATTGTTGCTATGATTTAAAAATGAATTTTGAGTGAAACCTTTTTGCAAATGGATTAATTTTAAACACTTTGACCATAAACACTAACATTTGTGTTTAAAAATATATTTGGCTAACACTAGAAATTATTCCTTTAATAAAAGCATTTCTAGCAAAACAAAAATGATTTAAATGGCCTATTTTCACTAACTTGTTTTCAAATGATTTTGCCACCTTTATAAATGACCAGTAGGTGCTTTAAATTTTTTATAGCATTATTATAAACCACTTTTTCAAATAAAACAATCTTTTGCATGCTTGGATGCATTGCTTTGTTATTTTTATGTGGTGAATTGTTTGAATGCTAGTTTGAATTTGTGCCTTGATTGAATTGTAGTGAAATTTGAGGAGTGTGACCATTGCAAGATCAAGGAGTGAATATAGTTTCTCTACCAAAAACTCAAGTGGTTCTTCATACATTTTGTCCTATTATTTTAACTATGCATTAGTGATATTTTGAGTAGGATTTGCATGGAATTTTTACTAACTATGTTATGCCTTGGGAAAACCTAGTAGATGATGCCTCAATAGAATTTTCCCTAAGTTAAGATTATTTCTACTATTATGATTAGCCTAGCTAGTAGTAAACAAGGGTGGAATATATACACATGTTATGGAAATTTTGCTAAGTCTTTTGACTTATGTTTTTGCCTAATAAAACTACTAAGTGAATGAATCACCTGGGTGGAATGGTATGAATGGGATATTTGAGTGGTTACGCAAGGCCAGGGACTGGTGAACCTTGCGTATCAAACTTGTGGAAAGCCACCCAGGAACAAAGAGATTTGAGATGTTAAGTGTTGAGAAGCTTCTAGTGCAGCCACATGGCAATATGTGCTCTGCCTGGATCATATAGGTTGCAATAACTTAGCCAGATGGATAGAAGGTGGTAGGGGTGATAGGTTGGAACGTGTACAATTGGTCTAAGGGAAAGCTTCTGAAAGATTTTGTCTCGATGCATGCCGAGTCTTATGGGGAAAGTGCACCACCTCTCGAGAGAGTAAAATCTAAGTACTTAGCCGTGTCCCCAGTAATGGACAATTTGAGCATCAAGACATGGAAGCTATCAAGGATCTCCTCATCCCAATTTCTAAGTTAAAAACTTGTTGTTGAACAAGGGTTAAAGGATCACCAATTTTGAATTGGAAGATGCCTTGGGTGATTTGTCAAACAAAAACTTAGTGTTTTGAACTGATAAGGGAAACCTTATTTTGAGCAAAGCAAGCCTAAGATCCACTTAGCCAAATGCATATAGATGATAGATACCACCATTCTACCATAGTATCACTTGCACATACAATTCAAATGTATTGACCCTTGTGACTGTAACTTAATATGTTGCGGGTTTGTTTGATGTTAGTGAAGTGTGTTGAATAGGATTACAAGTCTACAACCAACATGATTGCATTCCCAACCTTTAATAAGGTAGAGATTCCTGTGTTTACAATGCTAGTCCCTGGATCAATAGCTAGCATCCACAGTTAAGATGTAATATCAAGAAACAAAGGTCATAATACAACTTTATAACCAGGAATAAAATAATTTATTACATCTTACATAGCTCATTTGGCTATCTCATTACAATGCAGTAGAATATAACAATAGCATGGGGTCCTTCATCTTCAAAGTGCCACAGGCAGACATGTTGGTTGTAGACTTGTAATCCTAATCAATATACTTCACTAATATCAAACAAACCTGCAACATAACAAGTTACAGCCACAAGGGTCAATACATTTGAATTGTATTGGCAAGTGATACTATGGTAGTATAGTGCAGTCTATCATCTATATGCATTTGGCTAAGTGGAGCTTAGGCTTGCTTTGCTCAAAATAGATTTTTCCTTATCATTTGAAAACACTAAGTTTTTGCTTGACAAAAATCACCAAAGGCATCTCCCAATAGAAATTGGTGATCCTTCAACCCTTGTTCAACCACAAGTTTTTACTTAGAAATTGGGATGAGGAGATTCTTGATAACTTCCATGTCTTGATGCTCAAATTGTCCTTTACTAGGGACATGGCTAAGTACTTAGATTTTACACTCTGCAGAAGTGGTGCACTTTCCCCACAAGACTTGGTTTCACCAAGACAAGATCTTTCAGAAGCCTTCCCTTAGACCAGAATGGACGCGGTCCAACCTATCATTCCCCGACCACCAATTGTCCATTTGAGTAAGTTATTGCAACCTATATGATCCAGGCAGAGCCCATAATGCCAAGTGGCTGCACCTGAAGCTTCTCAACATTTGACATCTTAAATCTCTTTGTTCCTGGGTGGCCATCCACACGTGAGATACACAAGGTAAACCATATAAATGGGCCTTGTGAACCACTCAACACAAACCATTCCTTCCATTCCACCCAGGTGATTCATTTACTAGTTGTTTTATTAAACAAAACACAAGTCCACAGACTTAGAAATATTTCATAGCATGAATATATACTCCACCCTTGTTTCCTACTAGCTAAGCTAAGCATGATAGTAGTAGGAGTGTTAACTTAGGAAATTTCTACTAAGGTTTCATCTACTAGGATTTCCCATGGCATAGTTTACACTTAGCAAAATTCCATGCAAGTCCTACTTAGAAATATCACCAATGCATAGTGAAAATAATGGGACAAAAGTATGAAGCATCACTTGACTTTTTGGTAGATAATATATGTTCACTCCTTGATCTTGCAACAATCACACTCTACAAAATCACTACAATTCAATCAAGCAAGGCACAATTTCAATCTATCATTCAAGCAAACATCACATAAAATAATATCAACAAAACAATGCATGCAAGCATGCCCAACTTTGTTTTATTTAAAAAAGTGGTTTATAATAGGTTATAAACATTATAAAACACTTATTGGTCATTTTATAAAGTGGCAAAACTATTTGCAAAAGATTCTACCTATAAACCATTTTTAAACCAAAGTATTATTTTATGTGGTGAAGAAATGTTTTTAATAAGGCAACAATCTATAGGGTTCACAAAATATTTTTTCAAACCATAAAACCTTGTGTTTAGGGTCAAAGAGTTTATTACAAAACATTTCCCAAAGTTTTCTTCAAAAAGCATTTTTAAACCATAATCAACATTTTTATTTGGCTAGAAATGTTTTAAATCAAAGATTCATTCTTTTTCTTCACCAAATACATTTTTGAAACCACCAATTGATTCCTAGGGTCAGTAGGTTCAAAACAAACCATTTGCCAAAGATTTTATCCCCAAAATCATTTTAGAACAAATTTTATATTCTAAACATGCATACACAAGTTTCTGCAAAAACAGTCAATTTACTAGAAGCAACTTACTAATCAAAGGGCATGGTTGGATAGGGCTTGTCTTGCTGATTCCATTGATATAAAATTTGCAAAATTTGGACGTGTGGTTTGAAAGTTATGAATTTTACAAAATGGAACATCAAATAGATCAATTCTGTTTTAAATCGAACCAGCAGGGCCACGTGTCTAGTTCTTATTCGTCGGTACCGTTTCGGTTGGATCGAGCGATTCAGTCTGTAGGATTTAACTTGATCGCACGGCACAGGTTTCTACTTACCCCTTCGCTTAGTTCTAATATTAATCGTCAGATCAAGATCCAATGGAGCTTACTACTTTGACAAAGATGCAGCGGCGCTGGCGGCGGCAGGTGGCGACGCTGGCTCTAGCTACGGCGTCGTCGGCGATGCAAGAAGCGAGAGGGTAAAAGTAGTGGCTCACCGGGTTCACGAGTACATGGCGATGCTCAACGTGTTCGAGATGTGGCAGGGGGCGCATGGGGTTCACGACAATCGCTCGCCGGAGTTCGTGGAGTTCGTGGAGCCTCAATCTTAATCATGCCGGATATCACGAAGCCCTTTGACGTGTATTGTGATGCATCCAAGATCGGTCTCGGATGTGTGCTAATGCAAGAAGGCAAAGTAATATCTTATCTATCCCGACAACTGGAACAACATGAGCAGAACTATCCAACCCATGACCTCGAGCTCGCAGCCGTAGTTCTAGCCCTGAAGACATGGAGGCACTACCTGATGGGAAACCGTTGTGAGATTTATTCGGATCACAAGAGCCTGAAGTATATACTCACTCAGAAGGAGCTGAATATGAGTCAGAGAAGATAGATTGAGATAATCAAGGATTACGATCTAGACATTCACTATCACCCCGGTAAAGCCAACGTGGTAGAAGATACCCTTAGCAGATTGCCGTGCTGCTTGAACTCCATGATTTTGAAGGAGCGACCAAGCTTGCACAAGGAAATGGAAGAGTTCCGAATGGAATTAGTGAGTGAAGGATTTTTGGCTAACATAGAACTTCAATCCACTTTGATCAGCCAGATCAAGGAGGCGCAAAAAGGAAATGCTAGCATCGATGGAATCAAGCGTCGTATCGGTACAGGCAAAGTACCTGGATTCACTGAAGACGAAGGAGTTCTGTGGTACAAAGGACGCCTTTGTGTACCAGCAGATTCTGAGTTGAAAGAAGTTATTCTGAAGGAAGCTCATGATACTCTTTATTCTATCCACCCCGGAGGAACGAAGATGTATCAAGATTTGAAAGAGCAATTTTGGTGGCATAAGATGAATAGAGAAATCGGAAGCTATATCGCCAAGTGTGATATATGTCAGAGAGTCAAGGTGGGACATCAAAGACCCACAGGATTGTTGCAACCATTGTAGATTCCGGAATGGAAATGGGATTCCGTTGGAATGGACTTTAACACCGGATTTCCTACTTCTAGTAGGGGAAATGACTCTATCTGGGTCATAGTGGACATATTGTCTAAAGTCGCCCATTTCCTACCAGTCAAGACCACATATCGGAGTTCGAAGCTAGCGGAGTTATACATCGCTAGAATCGTCAATTTGCACGGAGTCCCCAAGAACATCGTATCTGATCGAGGAACTCAGTTTACCTCGAGATTCTGGAAGAAAGTCCAAGAAGGTTTAGGAACCCGACTAGATTTCAGCACAGCTTATGACCCTCAGACCGATGGACAAACGGAGTGAGTAAATCAAATACTCAAAGATATGTTGAGAGCATGTGTGTTAGAGTATGGATCTAAATGGGAAGACTGTCTGTTGTTCGTAGAATTTTCATACAACAACAGTTATCAAGCTAGTTTGCAAATGGCCCCATTTGAATTCATGTATGGAAGGAAGTGTCGCACCCCTTTGAACTGGTCGGAAGTAGGAGAGTGTCAGATTTTCGGACCCAACATCCTACGAGAAGCAGGAGAAAAGGTTCACAAGATTCGTGAACACCTCAAGACCGCTCAGTCAAGAAAGAAGAGTTACGCCGACAAGAGACTTCGAGACCTCGCTTTCAACATCGGAGATTTTGTGTATCTGAAAGTGTCACTGTTAAAGGGAATGCATCGTTTCCAACTAAAGGGAAAGTTAGCCCCCATATATATCGGCCACTTCAAGATTCTGAACCGTCGAGGAGAAGTGTCTTATCAATTGGAACTACCCGAAGAGATGTCAGCCGTGCACAATGTGTTCCATATCTCATTACTTCGCAAGTGCCTCGAAGTTCCAGAGAAGACTGAAGTGTTCAAGAATATTGATCACCAGACCATAGAGATCAATGATGACCTGACCTATCCTGAAGTACCCATCCGTATTTTGGAAGAAGCTTTCAGAACTACCAGAACCCGAAGCATCAAGTTTCTCAAGATTCAATGGAGCAACCACACAGAAGAATAAGCTACCTGGGAGCGCGAAGATCACATCAGGACAGAGTTTCCCGATCTCTTCAAATCCAAGGTAATCTTTTTCGTCCTTTTTCAAATATCTGGACGAGATTTTGTATAAGGGGGAAGGTTTGTAACATCCCAGAAATATTAAACTTGGATCATCCAACCCTAATTATCAAAATTAGGGTTAACAAAAACTTTCCCAACTAAAACTATGAAAGCATTCATATGGGTGTGTTTTCAAAATTTGGATTCTTTTGAATTGCCATGGTTCTGTGTTTCTTTGCTTGTAAAATGATTCTTAGGTGAAATAAACATCATCTAAACAATCCCCAAACTTTTCCCAAAGACAAACAACTCAAAATAAACAAATGAAGTGAATGGTCATTTTTGCCAAATTAACACTCATGCCTACTTTGGCTATCTCTAGTTTTCAAAACTCAACAGAAACATTTGTGGATCTTTGCACCCCTTGTTAGTACCCATAATAAGGTACTAAGGCCCACTTTGTGATCATCCAAAAACATTCAAATGCTAAGTTTAAATGATAGTTTAAAATTGAATCTATCTCATATGGGAAGATCCCACTATTTCAAAAACCATTCAAACAAACTCAATTTTCAAAACCCAAGCACCCACAGAATCCTCAGCACATGCCTAGCACACCCACCAAAAATCTTTTCAAAATTCAAAACTCAAGTTCTTGCGGCCATTTCATCAACCAGCTTGCAGATTCAAATCAAACAAATCACAAACACTATTTTGAGCAGTGATTTGGCCAACCTTGTCCCCTCTCTAGCTCACAGCAAACATCTAGTAGATCATCTATCTTAGTTAGTAACCTCTAGCATCACTGTGAGCTTGCCATTGCCATCAATGGTGAGCAGGCCGAGCCTCACCATGCCACCCCTTGTCACCGGCCAGCTAGAAGCAACCCTAGCCTTGCCAACCTTGTCTGGGAGGTAGCCAGCACCTCACCTCCGCCCACTATCCCCTCCCCAAGCCAGCGCAAGCCATGGACCACCAGGAACGCCATGCGCCCAGTGCCACTGCGACATGCCGAGCATGCTCCAGAGCACCGTGCCCACCGCTTCGCCATTACCCAAGGAACACACCAGAGATCCCCGTTCGTCGCCCCGTGCCTCACAGCCACCGCTCGCCATCGAAGACGCCGCCTCTGCCGCGCAGAGCACCGCACGTTCCCGACCGATTGCCACCGCCCCTACGGACGCATATAAGTTCTAGAGCATCGCCAAGGGACCGCGCATCGATCGCCAACCTCAGCCATGCTGCTAGCCTCCCGTAGCCGTGTCGCCACCGTCGCCTGCCAATCCCTCTCGGTCTCGCCGTCGAGCCTATAAAAGGAGGTGACCCCCAGCCGATTGAAGCACACCATTCCACTTCCCTCACCACACTGATCATTCCACCCTCTAGCCGGAGCACGAGGAGTAGCAGCTCGCCGGAATTGCGCTGGAGCAGGCCGCCTCTGGAGAAGAAGGGAGCCATTGATTTCGAGCACCCCCGGAGCTGCCTCGACCGTCCCTGAGCTCGCCGTCGACCACTCGTTCGTTTGCCTGCCTCGCCGTCATCGCTGGAGCCCCGGTATGCCCCCTATGCACCCCCACTGAGCCGCTAGGGTTCGAGCTCGCCGGTGACATGTTCATCTTCCACGACGACCATCAGCCGTTGATCGCCCTTCTAATCCAACGAACCACACCGCCCCGTACCGCTTCGCGCGTTATGAGCCACTGACTGGTGGAACCCCCTTTCAGCTGAGCCCCGCGCTGCGGAATGACACTGGGCCGGCCCATTAACCTTTCCCGCGCAGCCCAACCATTTGAATTTAGACTTTTTCTTTTTAATTCAAACTCAGTTCTGTACCTAGTATCAAAAATCAACCCAGCTCAATTTAATGAACCAAATTGCATGAAACCAATTTTGTTAAAAAGGTACTGAAATGCTTAATCCAAGCCCGTTGGATTCAAATCATTAGTATATGTATATCAACCTTGGTAAAAATATCAAGTCAGAAGCGTTTTAGCATTCAAACATTTTTCAAAATTCAACCATAATAGCTTTTGAGTTGATTCCAACTCTCAAAAATCACATTTGATCATACCTTTTGGAATATATAGAAACATATGGGTTTAATTACAGAAATAATGTTCAAGTAATAAAAGAATGCCACATAAGCATTTCTAGTCACTTTAATTATTTAAAATAAAAAGGTTAAACCTTATTAAATTGTGACACCACTTTAAATCACATTCTCATGTACTGAAATATGTGGTGATGACATGTGTCAACATGATCCCATGTTTGAGTTGGAGAATATTAAATCTTAAGTAGTTTTTCAATGAGTAGAAATTACTTTTCTAAAAAATAAAATAAATAAAACAAAATCTTTAATCTTGTAATGTTAGTGATGATGCTAGATCATCTATAGTGCACCTTTGTGTGATGATTGAAAATAGTTAAGTATTGTTCGGTGATTGTGTACCTCACATTTATTTATAGACGCTAGTACCAACCAAGGATACGAGGAGGAAGGAGGATACTACGAGGAAGAAGCCGAGGAGAACTTCAACCACGACTCTACACAAGGCACGCTAACCCTTGCAAGATACCCTACTGCAAGCTAACACTTGCAATTCTGAAAGTTAGATAACCTATGCTATGCATTAAGCATGCTTGGTTAGACACATTTGATGATACCCAGTCCTAGTTTTACTAACAAGATTTATACTTTATTTCTTTATCAAAGCTTTCTCTTAAAGTTTACTTAAGTGACTTGTAGATTATAGTAACATAATTGAAGGTTGCATAAAGAGCATTAAATTTGGCCTAAGCTAGATAATCTTGATGTCATCCTAAGGCATGAGATTGAACTTAATTAATCTCCACTTCTTTACCACCCCTCCTTAGTACTTACCACCATTTGTAGATGCTAGCGCTAAGCCTAAAACTTGATCAACTTTAGATGGGAATACTTGGTGAAAATGGTTATGAAAACCTTGGAATGATGAGTCA
The DNA here is from genome assembly GCA_023614405.1 of Avena insularis. Taxonomy (NCBI): domain Eukaryota; kingdom Viridiplantae; phylum Streptophyta; class Magnoliopsida; order Poales; family Poaceae; genus Avena; species Avena insularis. The sequence goes on from JAJUPC010000226.1 coordinate 505,626, forward strand.
TTCTACTGAAATATTTTGACATGTGTTTCTGAACACCAGATGATTTTGATGATGAAAATGTTGAGGCTGGAGCCTTAGCCCTTTATAAAAACTGACGGTTGTCTGGATGCGATACCATTCCAATTTTACCATACAACCACAATACCCATAAATTGGGTAGGGCTTGACTGGAAACTTATATACCTTAGTATGGATTCCCTCACGGCCAAGGTCTGAGCTGAGGCTACCTTGTGAAGATTGTCCACCTGTGCAGTACCCAAGATGACAGTTGGTCATGGTTGGGAGGCCAAACTCACAGGAGAGGTGCCTATACTAGGGCGTGTAATTGAAAGGTTAGGATTGATTATCCGCATACTGTGTATGGTGAATTCAGGATTTGTTCCTGACGGATGTATCGAATGTTGTGGTGAAAGTGTACAATCTCTGCAGAGTGTCAAACTATTCGAATAGCCGCGTCCGCGGTTATGGACAGTTGGAGTGGCCATACTGTTCCCCCGTCAGATGTTTTCAAAATGACTTGTGAAATGAATTGAGACTTTGACTTGACCATAATAGGGTTGTGATATTGAAATTCAAGTTCCCACTTAGGTGTTATAAAATTTCAACTAGCTTTCTTTGCTTCTGAACTTAGTAGAGGTAAATCTGGCTTTTTGTCAAAACAACCCTAGATCTTAGTATCCTACTACTAAAAACCCCCCTTAACTTGTTAGTATTAGTTTGCGAGTACTTAAAGAGTACTCATGGCTTTGTCCCTGGCTATTCCCATCTCCAGACAATGAAAAGGAGTATCAGGACGATGGACCGTAGGAAGGTTACGACAACTAGGATCATCTCCCATCGTCAGCATTTCCTGTGACCCCGAAGATGCAGCTTCGCCTACGCTACCTTTATTATTACGTTATTCAGCTGCTTGAGTTGTATTAAGAACTGGATCATGAGATCCTTATTTGTGTAAGACCTTATGTATGGTTTGTAATGGATGATGTACTGTGATATCCAAATCTGTTATGTCTCGCAAAAATGGTAATCCTGGGATTGCGATGTATGGCATAACAGGCATCTGTGATTAAAAAAACTGGTGTTGACACCTAGTTGCCTTGAATCCAACTTGTAACCTCTAGCCTTCCCAAATCTCGGGATGAGCTTTCTTTTAAGGGTGGTAGCCTTTCACATCCCAAAATTTTCCAAATTTTGAAATGTGAAAAACAAACAATTGTTGAAATTTCGGATGAAAAGAAACTTTTTTCTTCTAAATGGAAACATCAAAACCCTTCTTGAACAAAATTTGAATGAAAAGGGCATCCAACCAAATTTCAATCAAGTGAAATGCATTCATCAATATTGTATCTTGAAATTTAAACATTTGGAAAACTTAAACCAAAACCCCAAATCTTAATGAAAGAAAATCATTTCCAGGATCTCTCTAAGACTATGGATTTGTTCCATATAAAAAAATTTGTCAACAAAAATTTCTAAATGATCAACAAAAAATATTATAAAACCAAAAGTTGGTTTCGTCCAATTTGGAGCCATGGATAAAAACATATGAATTTAATAAGAAAAAAGGAATTAATTTCTAAAGCTAATAAAGCTCCTAACTGATAATACATACCAAATTTTGAGCAAACTAATCCTAAAAGGACTTAAAAAGATAAAAAAATATTAAATAAAATTATACAAATTGGAATCACCAATTTTGGATCTATAAATAAAAAGATATGGATTTTATAAGGCAAATAAATAAATAAATAAGGAATATTTAAAAGTCAAATTAAATCTTGGCCAAATCCATAAACAAATGAAATTTTACTAAATTAAAAAAAAGAATAGAATATTATTTAATTAAATTATATGGATTAAACCATATTCATTTTTATTTAAATAAAAATAAATTGCCTAAACTAAATAAATAGTAAATCACAAGAAAATTATTTAGAAGACAATCTAAAACTTGAATTAAATCCATAAGAAAATGGAATAAAGATAATTCAAATAAAATGAAGGAATAAAGATTATTCAAATAAAATTATATGGGCTTTTGACCATAATCAATTTTATATAAATAAAGACAAAATCCCTAGTAAAAATGATTAATTAAGTCATGAGAAAATAATAATTGATAACACCAAAATGGATTAAAAGTTATCTAATTAACTTAAAATAATAAAATAATTATTTGAATAAAAATTTATATTGTTTGGAACCATATTCAAATATTTGAATAAAGACAAAAGCCTAATATAAATAAATAATAAATCATCAGAGATTATTTTGAAATAATTCAAGTGGTCTATTTAATCACAATATTAAATAGTTTAAACATACTAAAAAGGTTTGGTGAAATTTGTATTCAAATGGAAGCTTAAATCAATGGTTTGAATAAAGACACAAACCTCATTTAAATAAATGTTAAACCCTAAGAGAATATAAGAAATATTCTAAAATGGATTTTTAAGCACACTATATAAACAGTATAAAAACCTACTAAAAATTTGGGAAAGATTTGAAAACAAAAGATTCTTTGAATCATTTGAATAAAATAAAAACATAAAAAGATAAAGAAAATAGAAAAAAATAGAAAATGGCACATCCCATCTAATGTTGGAGATATGCCCTAGAGGCAATAATAAATGTAGTTATTATTATATCTTTGTGTTTATGATAAATGTTTACATTCATGCTATAACAGTATTAACCAGAAACATTAATACTTGTGTGATTTGTAAACTAAATTAGAGTCCCTAGTAAAGCCTCTTCATAATACTAGCTTGTTGGCTAATATATGATTGTGGTTTCCCTATCATGAACATAGAGATGTTATTAACCAGAAGATCATATCATTAGGAGAATGATATGATGGACATACTACCATAGATAAGCCTAGCATAAAGATCAAGTCAGTTTAATAGTTCCATTGCTAGAAGATTTCTGATACATAGTAACCTAATTGCTTCGACCATGAGATCATGCTTATCACCATCACCGGAAGGATGCTTTGATGACATCAAACACCACACCGTAACTAGGTGGCTATAAAGGTGGCATTGAGTGTTCGGAAAGTATGGGTTGATACACATTGATCAAGAGTGGGATTTGTCCATCCATATGACGGATAGATATACTCTGGGCCCTCTCGGTGGAATGTCATCCAATTAGCTTGCAAGCATGTGACTGGCTCACAAGGGATCACATATCACGGGAACGACAAAATAGTACTTATCGGTAACGAGGTTGAACTAGGTATGCAGAGATACCGACGATCAAAACCTCGAATAAGTAAACTATCGTGAGACAAAGGGAAATTGGTATCGTATGTAATGGTTCATTCGATCGCAAAGTAGTCGTAGAAATATGTGGGAGCCATATGAATTTCCAGATTCCTCTATTGGTTATTGATCGGAGAAGTCTCTCGATCATGTCCGCATAATTCACGAACCGTAGGGAGACACACTTAAGGATTCGATGTTGTTGAGTAGTTATGGAATGATGAGTAAGAGACCGAATGTTGTTCGGAGTCTCGGATGGGATCCGGGATATCACGAGGAGATCTAGAATGGTCCGGAGAATAAGATTCATATAAGGAAAGTCCTGTTTCGGAGTTGGGGAATGATTCTGGTGTTTTCATCGGGAATGTTCTAGAAGGGTCCTAAGGTCCCAGACCGAGGGAAGGTTACATTAATGTGTCATGACAATGTGGAATGGTTGCATAATGTACTAGGTATCATGGCTGGGCAAAATAAAGGGAGAAATCAAATCCTAGTTTGAAAAGTCAAAACGCAAGTTTGCTTGGTGGAGGGAGAGTAGGAAACCTACTTGGGGAGGAGTTCCTCTCCCTCCACCTGCCGGCCAAGGAGGCCGAGTTGGGGGAGGTCTTCCTCCCCCCAACCGGCGCCCTCCCACCTATATAAGGAGGGGCAGGGTGCCCCTCTAGTCTACACCTCTCTCACCCCAAAACCCTAACCCTAAGCCGCCGGCGCCACCACCCCTGCTGCTGTCGCCGCCGCCTAGGGCACCACCAACTCACCGAGTTGGGGTGATCCCAAACCCAAGCCATCGGCTACACTCTCCCCTTGGTGCCCTCTAAACCCTAGATCACCAAGGCCTCTCTCGTAGTCCAACATAATCGCTCCGGCTTAAGGCGAAGCCCTGCGAGATCTCCCCTCTACTTCTGGTACCACGCCGTCGTGCTGCCGGAATCACGAGGAGAGTGCTACAACCTCCACTGCCTGCTGGAACAAGGGAGAGGAAGGTCTTCATCGAGTACCGAACGTGTGACCGACTGCGGAAGCACTGCCAGAACGCAGCACCGAAAGGATCGTCTACGCGATCTTGAGATTGGCAAGAGTACGACTACATCACCCAGGATAATCTACTCTCGTTAACCGCTTTGGAATCTTAGAGGGTGAGTTCCTCTATCGACTCATTGCTACAATCTAGTAGATAGATCTTGGCTTGTTTGTTTTAATGCGGTAGAAAATTTTGTTTTCCATGCTACGAACCCCTACAGTGGTATTAGAGCCGTGTCTATATGTAGATCTGTTGCACGAGTAGAACACAATGGTCATTGTGGGCGGTGGTGCTTTTATTATCAATTGCTTCTTGTGTACTTTGCATCTTGCGGTATGATGGGATGAAGCGGCCCGGGCTAACCTTACATGACATCATTCATGAGACTTGCTCCACGCTCAACATGCAACTTGTATTGCATAAGTGGCTTTGCGGGTGTGTGTCTCTCCCATTATAGTATAGATCCAATTTACAACGGGCACTTGATAGTTCAAACATCAACGTTGTGGTTCTTGTTCGTAAGTTAGATCGACAATTATTGAAAGCCCCAAACCACGTAAAATATGCAAAGAAAATTAGAGGCATCTAACTTTGTTTTGCAGGGGTGTGCTGTGATGTGATATGGCCATGATTGTGATTATATTTGATGTATGCAATGTTCCTTATTGTAAGTTGGCAACCGGCAGGAGCCGTATGGTTATCTTTAAATTCTGTTAAGACCCGCGTGTCTATTCAAAGTAGTTGTAATAGTTGAAGCTGGTGGACGACAACCATGAAACGACGCCATTGACCTTGACGCTATACCGGTGATGATGGAGATCATGTTCGTGCTTGAAGATGGAGATCGGAAGCACAAGAAGAAAGGCCATATCATATCACATATTATGAATTTCATGTGATGTTAATCCTTTATGCATCTTGTATTTCTTAGTTAACGACGGTAGCATTATAAGATGATCCCTCATGCACATAAATTTCAAGTTTTAAAGTGTTCATCCTTAGTAAGCACCGTTGCTAAAGCTTGTTGTTTCAAAGCACCACGTGATGATTGGGTGTGTTAGATTCTGCAAGTGTATACAACGTTAGCAAGCCAGATTTGTTCATGCGGAAGCTAAGGTTTGATCTTGACGAGCCTAGAATGTACAGACATGGCCTCGGAACACGGATCACCGAAAGGTAAAGCATGAGTCATATAGTAGATATGATGAACATGTCGATTGTTCGCCATTGAAGCTACATCAACTCTCGTGATGATCGGTTTTGATGTGGTGGATTTGGTTCGTGTGATCACTAAAACAATGTGAGGGATATTGTTTTGAGTGGGAGTTCACCTAGATTAATTTAACTATTAATTAGAACTCAATTGGTCATAAACTTAGTCTAAACTATTGCAAATATATTGTAGATCAATGGCGGCCCCTACCATCAATTTTAATGCGTTCCTAGAGAAAGAAAAGTTGAAAAACAATGGAAGCAACTTCGCGGATTGGTTCCGCAATTTGAGGATTGTCCTCAATGCTGGTAATTTGACCTATGTGCTGGATGCACCGCTGGGTGACCCGCCTGCAGCTGATGCTACCGATGAAGTAAAGAATGTTTACCTCACTCGGAAGAATCAGTACTCCACAGTTCAGTGTGCTATCTTGTATGGTTTGGAATCGGAGCTTCAGAAAAGGTTTGAGAACCATGACCCACATGATATTGTCCGTGAACTCAAAATGATATTTGAGGCTCACGCGACAGTTGAGAGTTATGAGGCTTCTGAAAAGTTCTTTAACTGCAAGATGGAAGAGGGCATCTCCGTTAGTGATCATGTGCTTAAGATTTCTGGGCACGCAAACAAACTCCAAAGTTTGGGTATAGTGATTCCTAATGCTTTGGGGATTTACCGTGTCCTCCAATCACTGCCACCAAGTTACAAGAACTTTGTGATGAACTACAATATGCAAAACATGAACAAGAAGTTGCCAGAACTCTTCTCCATGTTGAAATCTGCAGAAGTGGAGATCAAGAAAGAGCATCAAGTGTTGTTGGTCAATAAGACCACCAGATGCAAGAAAGGCAAGTCAAAGAAAAAGGGAAACTTCAAGAAGGGTGGTAAGAAAGTTGCCGCATCGGCGAAGAAGACCAAGGCTGGACCTAAGCCTGATACTGAGTTCTTTTACTGCAAGGGAGAGGGTCACTGGAAGCGGAATTGCGCAAAGTACTTAGCGGATTTGAAGAACGGCAACATCAAGAAGAAAGGTATATCTGATATACATGTTATTGATGTGTATCTCACTAGTACTCGTAGTAGTGCCTGGGTATTTGATACTGGTTCGGTTGCTCATATTTGTAACTCGAAACAGGTACTGCAGAATAAACGAAAGCTAGCGAAGAACGAGGTGACGATGCGTGTTGGAAATGGATCAAAGGTTGATGTGATCGCGGTCGGCACGCTACCTCTTCATCTACCATCGGGATTAGTTTTATACTTAAATAATTGTTATTTGGTGCCTGCGTTGAGCATGAACATTATATCGGGATCTTGTTTATTGCGAGACGGTTACTTGTTTAAGTCCGAGAATAATGGTTGTTCGATTTATATGAGTAATATGTTTTATGCACATGCACCTTTGATAGATGGTCTATTCTTATTGAATCTCGATAGTGGAAATACACATATTAATAACATTGAAGCTAAACGTTTGAAATTGAGCGATAACTCGACCTATATGTGGCACCGTCGTCTTGGTCACATTGGAGTGAAGCGTATGAAGAAACTCCATTCCGGTGGACTTCTTGAATCACTTGATTTCGAATAACTTGAAAGATGCGAAGCATGTCTGATGGGGAAAATGACTAAGACTCCATTTTCTGGTATGATGGAGCGAGCTACGGACTTATTGGAAATCATACATACCAATGTGTGTGGTCCAATTAGTGTAGCATCGCGCGGTGGTTTTCGTTATGTTCTTACCTTCATGGATGAATTGAGTAGATATGGGTATATCTATTTCATGAAACATAAGTCCGAAACTTTCGAGAAGTTTAAGGAATTTCAAAGTGAGGTGGAGAATCAACGTAACAAGAAGATTAAATTTCTACGTTCTGATCGTGGAGGTGAATATCTAAGTTACGAGTTTGGCGAGCATTTAAATAAATGCGGAATACTTTCACAATTGACACCGCCGGGAACACCACAGCGTAATGGTCTGTCCGAACATCGTAATCGAACTCTCTTAGATATGGTTCGTTCTATGATGTCACTTACAAATTTACCGCTATCGTTTTGGGGTTATGCATTAGAAATAGCCGCATTCACTTTAAATAGGGCACCATCTAAATCCGTTGAAACGACACCGTATGAATTATGGTTTGGAAAGAAACCTAGATTGTCGTTCCTTAAAGTTTGAGATTGCGATAAAGAAGTTACAACCGGACAAGCTTGAACCCAAAGCGGAAAAATGCGTCTTCATAGGATACCTGAAGGAAACTATTGGGTATACCTTCTATCATAGATCCGAGGGCAAAATCTTCGTTGCCAAGAATGGATCCTTTCTAGAGAAAGAATTTCTCTCGAAAGAAGTGACTGGAAGGAAAGTAGAACTCGACGAGGTTGTCGAACCTTCTCTCGAACTTGCGAGTAGCGCAGCACCGGAAGTAGTTCCAGTGGCGCCTACACCAATAAGAGAGGAAGCTAATGATGATGATCATGAAACTTCGGTTGAAGTTGCTACCGAACCTCGCAGGTCAACGAGAACTCGTACCACTCTTGATTGGTATGATCCCGTTATGAGTGTAATGTTGGTGGACAACACCGATGACCCTGCGCCATATGAGGAAGCGATGATGAGCCCAGATTCCAATAAATGGCAAGACGCCATGAAATCCGAAATTGGATCCATGTACGAAAACCAAGTATGGACTTTGGTGGACTTACCGGATGGCCGGAAGGCTGTCGAGAACAAATGGATTTTCAAGAAGAAAACAAATGCTGATTGTAATATTACCGTCTAAGCTCGACTTGTCGCAAAAGGGTTTCGACAAATTCAAGGAGTTGACTACGATGAGACTTTCTCACTAGTAGCGAAGCTAAAGTTTGTGAGGATTATCTTAGCAATCGCTGCATATTACGATTATGAGATATGGCAGATGGATGTCAAAACGGCGTTCCTCAATGGAGACATTAATGAAGAGTTGTATATGATGAAACCCAAAGGTTTTGTCGATCCTAAAGATGCTAACAAGGTATGCAAACTTCAACAGTCCATATATGGATTGAAGCAGGCATGCCGAAGTTGGAATCAACATTTTGATAAGGTAATCAAAATATTTGGTTTTATACAAACTTATTGAGAAGCTTGTATTTACAAGAAAGTGAGTGGGAGCTCTGTAGCATTCTTAATACTATATGTAGATGACATATTGTTGATTGGGAATGATGTAGACCTTCTTAATAGTGTCAAAGAATATTTGAATAATAGTTTTTCAATGAAAGATCTTGGTGAATCAGCTTACATATTAGGCATAAAGATTTATAGAGATAGATCGAGACGCCTAATATCATTGTCACAAAGTACATATTTGGACAAAGTTCTAAAGAGGTTTGGAATGGAAGATAGCAAGAAAGGGTTCTTGCCCATGTTGCCCAGTACGACGTTGAGTAAAACTCAAAGTCCAGCAACGACAGAAGATAGAGAAAGGATGAGTAAGACTCCCTATGCCTCAGCCATAGGATCTCTAATGTATGCAATGCTATGTACTAGACCCGACATTGCATATGCTGTTAGTTTAACTAGCAGATATCAAAGTGATCTAGGAGTGGATCATTGGACAACAGTCAAAAACATCCTTAAGTACTTGAGAAGAACTAAGGATATGGTTCTTTCTTATGGAGGTGATGAACAGCTGGTTGTTAATGGTTACACCGATGCTAGTTGGAACACCGATCCGGATGATTCTAAATCTCAATATGGATACGTATTTACTTTGAATGGTGCAGCAGTTAGCTGGAGGGGTGCAAAGCAAAGCATTGTGGCAAGATCTTCAACAGAATCGTAATACATAGCTGCTTCGAAGGCTTCACAAGAAGCGATATGGATGAAGGAGTTCATTACAGAGCTCGGTGTGGTTCCAAGTGCGCTGGACCCAATGTCTATCTACTGTGATAACATGGGCGCCATAGCTAATGCGCAAGAACCAAGGTCACACAAGAAGCTGAAGCGCATCAAGCTGTGTTTTCATGCTATTTGAGAACATGTCCAAGCTGGTGACATAAAGATTTGCAAAGTACACATAGATCTGAATGTGGCGGATCCGTTGACTAAACCTCTCCCGAGGGCAAAACATGACCAACACCAAACTGCCATGGGTGTTCGGTATATTACCATGTAATCTAGATTAGTTGACTCTAGTGCAAGTGAGAGACTGTTGGAGATATGCCCTCGAGGCAATAATAAATGTAGTTATTATTATATCTTTGTGTTTATGATAAATGTTTACATTCATGCTATAACAGTATTAACCAGAAACATTAATACTTGTGTGATTTATAAACTAAATTAGAGTCCCTAGTAAAGCCTCTTCATAATACAAGCTTGTTGGTTAATAGATGATTGTGGTTTCCCTATCATGAACCTAGAGATGTTATTAACAACAAGATCATATCATTAGGAGAATGGTATGATGGACTTACTCGTATAGATAAGCATAGCATAAAGATCAAGTCATTTTAATAGTTCAATTGCTATAAGCTTTCTGATACATAGTAACCTAATTCCTTCGACCATGAGATCATGCTTATCACCATCACCGGAAGGATGCTTTGATGACATCAAACACCAAACCATAACTGGGTGGCTATAAAGGTGGCATTGAGTGTTCGGAAAGTATGGGTTGAGACACATTGATCAAGAGTGGGATTTGTCCATCCATATGACGGATAGATATACTCTGGGCCCTCTCGGCGGAATGTCATCCAATTAGCTTGCAAGCATGTGAATGGCTCACAAGGGATCACATATCACGGGAACAAGAAAAGAGTACTTATCGGTAACGAGGTTGAACTAGGTATGCAGAGATACCGACGATCAAAACCTCGGATAAGTAAATTATCGTGAGACAATGGGAAATTGGTATCGTATGTCCGTGGTTCATTCAATCACAAAGTAATCGTAGAAATATGTGGGAGCCATATGAATTTCTAGATTCCTCTATTGGTTATTGATCGGAGAAGTGTCTCGATCATGTCCGGATAATTCACGAACCGTAGGGAGACACACTTAAGGATTCGATGTTGTTGAGTAGTTATGGAATGATGAGTAAGAGACCGAATGTTGTTCGGAGTCTCGGATGGGATCCGGGATACCACGAGGAGATCCAGAATGGTCCGGAGAATAAGATTCATATAAGGAAAGTCCTGTTTCGGAGTTGGAGAATGATTCCGGTGTTTTCATCGGGAATGTTCTAGAAGGGTCCAGAAGGTCCGGCACTCTGGAGGGGAAGGGTACATGAATGTGTCATGACAATGTGGAATGGTTGCATCAGGTACTAGGTATCATGGCTGGGAAAAATAAAGGGAGAAATCAAATCCTAGTTTGAAAAGTCAAACGGCAAGTTTGCTTGGTGGAGCGAGAGTAGGAAACCTACTTGGGGAGGAGTTCCTCTCCCTCCACCCGCCGGCCAAGGAGGCCGAGTTGGGGGAGGACTCCCTCCCCCCAACCGGCGCCCTCCCACCTATATAAGGAGGGGCAGGGGTGCCCCTCTAGTCTACACCTCTCTCACCCCGAAACACTAACCCTAAGCCGCCGGCGCCACCACCCCTGCTGCTGTCGCCGCCTAGGGCACCACCAACTCGCCGAGTTGGGGTGATCTCAAACCCTAGCCGCCGGCTACACTTTCCCCTTGGTGCCCTCTAAACCCTAGATCACCAAGGCCTCTCTTATAGTCCAACATAATCGCTCTGGCTTAAGGCGAAGCCCTGCGAGATCTCTCCTCTACTTCCGGTACCACGCCGTCGTGCTGCCGGAATCGCGAGGAGAGTGCTACAACCTCCGCTGCCTGCTGGAACAAGGGTTAGGAAGGTCTTCATTGAGTACCGAACGTGTGACCGACTGCGGAAGCGCTGCCGGAACGCAGCGCCGGAAGGATCGTCTACGCAATCTTGAGATCGGCAAGAGTATGACTACATCACCCACGAGAATATCCTCTCGTTAACCGCTTTGGAATCTTCGAGGGTGAGTTCCTCTATCGACTCGTTACTACAATCTAGTAGATAGATCTTGGCTTGTTTGTTTGCATGCGGTAGAAAATTTTGTTTTCCATGCTACGAACCCCTACATCTAACCTACCGAGACCCAAAGCCCAATCAGGCCCAACGTAGCCCACTCTCTCCCTCCCTGGCCGTCATTTTCTCACCGTAACCTGCCCTCATCTCGCTGACCCGTGGACCCGAGCCACGTGAGCATCCACGTCATCATCGTCTCCACCCCGCGCGACCTATTCTTCCCCTCCTCCCCCTGCCGTTTCCAGCGACCATTCCTCGGCATAAATTCGCATTATTGCTGCGTTAATCTCTCCCTGCGACCACGCCCTCATAAGCGCCTCGCCATCCTCTCTCTTTCCCCTCACTCGCCACTCCCTCTCTGCCCCTAGGATGTTCTAATTACACGCTTGAATCCCACTTCCTCCGACAAGCTTCCATGCGAATTCCGGCGAAGCCAGACCCTCCCCGGCCCCCTAGTGTATGCTAGTTTGCTCGTCAGCATCACCCGCACCTACCAGTAGACCAAGCTTGCCCGCGCATTCCCCAGAAGATCACCAACGACGATGTCTGAGCGCCGCCGCTGTCTGCTGCAACTCCGACAAGCTTCCACGGTAATCCCTGACCTCCCATCCCCCTCTGGATGACGCTCGCATACTCGCCAATCTCCTACGCGTATAAGGACACCATCGGCTTGTCTTCTCGTGGCCTGTAGCTTCACCTCCGATGAAGCCAGTACAAGCCCGACGCCGACACCATCTCCGGCGAGCAATCGCCAGCAACTGCGTGCGGCCCTCGACCAACGACGACCACATCGAGTATTAGCGCGACCACGCGTAACTCCTCCGTTCTCTCCCTCTCTTCTTAGATTCACCGGAACATCATCTTCTGAGCGCCTCCGCCGCGTGCCGTCGAGCCAACACCGCCAGTTAGTGACCAGTATATGTGAGCCATCCGATTTAGATCCAAGAGATACGATAGATTCACTTAACTGAAGCGGTACGCTAGATCTGAGCCGCCCCTCCGCCCATCCAAAATCCCCGCTGCCACCGCGATCCGGGCGAACCGGCATGTCCAGTCAGATCACGTGTTGGGCGTGCCACGTGATTTTACTTAGCTCAAGCGCGACGCTTAGATCACGAAGCATCCTATCCTTTAAATCTCCCCCCACCACATCAAATGATCCGTCCGCAGCATCCGGTACTAGATCATTAGATCCAGCCACGTGGCGGACTTTTAAATGAAAATGAATCTATTAGAAGTTTGAATTTGTAAAATCCATAACTTTTTATCTACATATCCAAAATTTACAAATTTTATATCATTGGAATAAGGAAAATGAAACATTTGAAACCATGCCCTTAGTTTAATATTTTGCTTCTTGAAAATTAGGTGTTTTGCAGAAACATTTGTAGGACTATTTTGAGTATAAAATTTATTCTAAAAATGAGTTTTGGGTAAAATCTTTTGCAAATGATTTGTTTTGAACCTACTGACCAGAAACACAAACTTTTGGGTTTAGAAATATATTTGATTAACACTAGAATTTTTTTACTTTGATTAAAAGCATTTATAGTAAAATAAAATTGTTGCTATGATTTAAAAATGAATTTTGAGTGAAACCTTTTTGCAATTGGATTAATTTTAAACACTTTGACCATAAACACTAACATTTGTGTTTAAAAATATATTTGGCTAACACTAGAAATTATTCCTTTAATAAAAGCATTTCTAGCAAAATAAAAATGATTTAAATGGCCTATTTTCACTAACTTGTTTTCAAATGATTTTGCCACCTTTATAAATGACCAGTAGGTGCTTTAAAATTTTTATAGCCTTATTATAAACCACTTTTTCAAATAAAACAATCTTTTGCATGCTCGCATGCATTGCTTTGTTATTTTTATTTGGTGAATTGTTTGAATTCTAGTTTGAATTTGTGCCTTGATTGAATTGTAGTGAAATTTGAGGAGTGTGACCATTGCAAGATCAAGGAGTGAATATAGTTTCTCTACCAAAAACTCAAGTGGTTCTTCATACATTTTGTCCTATTATTTTAACTATGCATTAGTGATATTTTGAGTAGGATTTGCATGGAATTTTTACTAACTATGTTATGCCTTGGGAAAACCTAGTAGATGATGCCTCAGTAGAATTTTCCCTAAGTTAAGATTATTTCTACTATTATGATTAGCCTAGCTAGTAGTAAACAAGGGTGGAATATATACACATGTTATGGAAATTTTGCTAAGTCTTTTGACTTATGTTTTTGCCTAATAAAACTACTAAGTGAATGAATCACCTGGGTGGAATGGTATGAATGGGATATTTGAGTGGTTACGCAAGGCCAGGGACTGGTGAACCTTGCGTATCAAACTTGTGGAAAGCCACCCAGGAACAAAGAGATTTTAGATGTTAAGTGTTGAGAAGCTTCTAGTGCAGCCACATGGCAATATGTGCTCTGCCTGGATCATATAGGTTGCAATAACTTAGCCAGATGGACAGAAGGTGGTAGGGTTGATAGGTTGGAACGTGTCCAATTGGTCTAAGGGAAAGCTTCTGAAAGATTTTGTCTCGATGCATGCCGAGTCTTATGGGGAAAGTGCACCACCTCTCGAGAGAGTAAAATCTAAGTACTTAGCCGTGTCCCCAGTAATGGACAATTTGAGCATCAAGACATGGAAGCTATCAAGGATCTCCTCATCCCAATTTCTAAGTTAAAAACTTGTGGTTGAACAAGGGTTAAAGGATCACCAATTTTGAATTGGAAGATGCCTTGGGTGATTTGTCAAACAAAAACTTAGTGTTTTGAACTGATAAGGGAAACCTTATTTTGAGCAAAGCAAGCCTAAGATCCACTTAGCCAAATGCATATAGATGATAGATACCACCATTCTACCATAGAATCACTTGCACATACAATTCAAATGTATTGACCCTTGTGACTATAACTTATTATGTTGCAGGTTTGTTTGATGTTAGTGAAGTGTGTTGAATAGGATTACAAGTCTACAACCAACATGATTGCATTCCCAACCTTTAATAAGGTAGATATTCCTGTGTTTACAATGCTAGTCCCTGGATCAATAGCTAGCATCCACAGTTAAGATGTAATATCAAGAAACAAAGGTCATAATACAACTTTATAACCAGGAATAAAATAATTTATTACATCTTACATAGCTCCTTTAGCTATCTCATTACAATGCAATAGAATATAACAATAGCATGGGGTCCTTCATCTTCAAAGTGCCACAGGCAGACATGTTGGTTGTAGACTTGTAATCCTAATCAATATACTTCACTAATATCAAACAAACCTGCAACATAACAAGTTACAGCCACAAGGGTCAGTACATTTGAATTGTATTGGCAAGTGATACTATGGTAGTATAGTGCAGTCTATCATCTATATGCATTTGGCTAAGTGGAGCTTAGGCTTGCTTTGCTCAAAATGGATTTTTCCTTATCATTTGAAAACACTAAGTTTTTGCTTGACAAAAATCACCAAAGGCATCTCCCAATAGAAATTGGTGATCCTTCAACCCTTGTTCAACCACAAGTTTTTACTTAGAAATTGGGATGAGGAGATTCTTGATAGCTTCCATGTCTTGATGCTCAAATTGTCCTTTACCAGGGACATGGCTAAGTACTTAGATTTTACACTCTGTAGAAGTGGTGCACTTTCCCCACAAGACTTGGTTTCACCAAGACAAGATCTTTCAGAAGCCTTCCCTTAGACCAGAATGGACGCGTTCCAACCTATCATTCCCCTACCACCAACTGTCCATTTGGCTAAGTTATTGCAACCTATATGATCCAGGAAGAGCCCATAATGCCAAGTGGCTGCACTTGAAGCTTCTCAACATTTGACATATTAAATCTATTTGTTCCTGTGTGGCCATCCACAAGTGAGATACACAAGGTAAACCATATAAATGGGCCTTGTGAACCACTCAACACAAACCATTCCTTCCATTCCACCAAGGTGATTCATTTACTAGTTGTTTTATTAAACAAAACACAAGTCCACAGACTTAGAAATATTTCATAGCATGAATATATACTCCACCCTTGTTTTCTACTAGCTAAGCTAAGCATGATAGTAGTAGGAGTCTTAACTTAGGAAATTTCTACTAAGGTTTCATCTACTAGGATTTCCCATGGCATAGTTTACACTTAGCAAAATTCCATGCAAGTCCTACTTAGAAATATCACCAATGCATAGTGAAAATAATGGGACAAAAGTATGAAGCATCACTTGACTTTTTGGTAGATAATATATGTTCACTCCTTGATCTTGCAACAATCACACTCTACAAAATCACTACAATTCAATCAAGCAAGGCACAATTTCAATCTATCATTCAAGCAAACATCACATAAAATAATATCAACAAAATAATGCATGCAAGCATGCCAAACTTTGTTTTATTTAAAAAAGTGGTTTATAATAGGTTATAAACATTATAAAACACTTATTGGTCATTTTATAAAGTGGCAAAACTATTTGCAAAAGATTCTACCTATAAACCATTTTTAAACCAAAGTATTATTTTATGTGGTGAAGAAATGTTTTTAATAAGGCAACAATCTATAGGGTTCACAAAATATTTTTTCAAACCATAAAACCTTGTGTTTAGGGTCAACGAGTTTATTACAAAACATTTCCCAAAGGTTTTCGTCAAAAAGCATTTTTAAACCATAATCAACATTTTTATTTGGCTAGAAATGTTTTAAATAAAAGATTCATTCTTTTGCTTCACCAAATACATTTTTGAAACCACCAATTGATTCCTAGGGTCAGTAGGTTCAAAACAAACCATTTTACAAAGGTTTTATCCCCAAAATCATTTTAGAACAAATTTTATATTCTAAACATGCATACACAAGTTTCTGCAAAAATAGTCAATTTAACAGAAGCAACTTACCAATCAAAGGGAATGGTTGGATAGGGCTTGTCTTTCTGATTCCATTGATATAAAATTTTAAAAATTTGGACGTGTGGTTTGAAAGTTATGAATTTTACAAAATGGAACATCAAATAGATCAATTCTATTTTAAATCAAACCAGCAGGGCCACGTGTCTA
The DNA here is from genome assembly GCA_023614405.1 of Avena insularis. NCBI lineage: Eukaryota > Viridiplantae > Streptophyta > Magnoliopsida > Poales > Poaceae > Avena > Avena insularis. The sequence continues at coordinate 522,246 of JAJUPC010000226.1, forward strand.
GTTCTTATTCGTCGGTACCATTTTGGTTGGATCGAGTGATTCAGTCCGTAGGATTTAACTTGATCGCACGGCACAGGTTGCTACTTACCCCTTCACGTATTTCTAATCTTAACCTTCAGATCAAGATCCAATGGACCTTACTACTTTGACCAAGATGCAGCGGCGCTGGCGGCGGCAGGTGGCGATGCTGGCTCCGGCTACGGTGTCACCGGTGATGCAAGAAGCGAGAGGTTAAAAGGAGTGGCTCACCGGGTTCAGGAGTACATGGCGATGCTCAACGTGTTCGAGATGTGGCAGGGGGCACAAGGGGTTCACGACAATCGCTCGCCGGAGTTCGTGGAGTCGTCGGGCGTGCTCAGGCGAGGTTGAAGACGAGGATTCAGAGCATACTAGAGAAAATGGAAACCATGGTTAAATGCGCAAGGACGTGGCGATGATGCGTGTGTGAAGGAGAAAGAGAGGGGCGGTCAGATTCTTACCAGAGGCTTCGCCGGAGAGAAAGCAGACGGCGGCGGCGGTGGTCGTCATCGTTGCCGAGGTTCTGGGGCGCGCGGGGGCGAGCTGGCGCTACGGGAAGGTTCGCCAGGAAGTGGGGAGCAAGTGAGCATGCAGTGGGAGGCGAGAGGCGACGGATACTGGCCGGAATTGAAGAAAATGTTCGCCGGAGTCCGCGGCGGTGCAGGGTAAAATCGAGGTGGCCTAGTGGCGAGGAGGGCGTGGCGATGGAGGGCAAAGAGAGAGAGAGAGGGCAGGCGCTTATGTACGCGTGATCGCGGGGCGGTTAAATGGCGTCATTACTACGTATTAACTCGAGGAAACAGCGACAGAACGGTCGGGGAGGTGGTGGAGGCGTGGTCAGCGGGGTGAGGAAGATGATGATGTGGCGGTGGGGTCGCTTGGCAGCGAGAGAGAGGAGGAGGAGGTGGGGTCCTATCGTCAGTGTCTCTGCGGGTGTGTGTTTGAGTGAGAAAGAAAAACATTTCAGGGAGGTTAGTTGGGCTTGTTAGTTGGGCCGGCTTGGGCTGGGCCTTTTTGTATTTTTTGTATTTTTTTTTTGTTTTTTTTTTTTTTCCAATTCTTATTATTCTGTTTTGATTTTGATTAAACTATTCAAACACTCATTTGAATTCAAACCTTTGCCAAATTTTGTGTAGATTTCAATATTGATTAGTAATACAATCTGAAGTCAATTTTGGAATAAAATTTTATTCTTTTTGGGGTCTTTTAATTTCTCAAAAAGGCCCTTGTTTTAAATCAAATAAGATTTAATAATATCTTCAAACACCATTTAAATTCTTTAAACTTTCCAAATAATTTTAGTAGGTTTTTTTTATTTGTTTAATAGGGTGTCAAATAATTCATCTTGAATTATTTGGAAGGTATTTAATGTGATTCATAAATCATTTGAATTGGATATTTGTTTTAATTCCAATGGAATTAAATATCGTTTTAATTCCCTAAATTTTATTTGGAAGATTTATTTTATTTAAATTAATTAAACAACTTTTATTCCACTTGGGTAATTCCAAAATACTATTTTCTCATGAATTTTATAATTATTCTTATTAGAGATTTGTATTTATTCAAATAGAATTCGGTTCATGCCATTTTATTTTATTTGGAAAATTCTTTATCCATAATTTTATTTGGATTTGGATTATTTTCATTCCATTTGCTTATGGATTAGGCCAAGATTTAATTTGGTATTTAAATAATCCTTATTTAATATTTCTTTCTTTATCTTATAAAATCCATATCTTTTTATTTATAGATCCAAACTTGGTGATTCCAATTTGTAAAATCTTATTTGATATTTGTTTATCCTTTTAAATCCCTTTAGGATTATTTTCTAACCATTTGGTATGGGTTTTTGATAAGGGATTTATTAGCTTTGGAAATTACTTTTCCTTATCTTATTAAATTCATAAGATTTTATTTATGGCTCCAAATTAAGTGAAACCAATTTCTATGGTCTTATAATATTTCTATTGGTCTTTCTTGATCTTTTGTAAATGTTTGTTGACAAATTTTTATATGGATCAAATCCATAGGCTTGAAGATAACTTGGAAATGGTTTTATTCCATTAGGGTTTAGGGTTTGGATTCATTTTCCAAGTGTTTAAATTTCCAGATGCATCTTATGAAGAATGCATGTCTCTTGACTTGGATTTGTTGGATTCAAACTTTAATTAAAGTTTGTTCTAGATGGGATTTTAAGTTTCCATTTAGAAACAAAAGTTTCTTTTCACCCTAAAATTCAACAATTATTTATTTATTTTATTTATTTTCCACATTACAAGATTTGGAAAATCTTGGGATGTGACAGGCTACCACCCTTAAAATAAATCTCGTCCCGAGATTTGGGGAGGCTAGGGGTTACAAGTTGGCTCAAAGCATCTAGGGTACTACCACCCTTAAAATATTTCCAACTAGATTACATCTTGGCTTGCTTGGGATCTTGTTGAAACTTCTCTAGGCAAACATCTGCATAGTGTCCTTTGTTTCCACACTTGAAACATGTGACAAGGCTGAGATCCTTCACAGGCTTTATCTTGTGCTTCATCTTTTCTGGACAGTTGCTTGCATAATGTCCTTGGTTACCACAATTGTAACATCTGATAAGGTTGAGTTCTTCACGTATCTTCTGTGGACAAGTTGACACATAATGGCCTAGCTCTTTGCAGTTGTTGCACCACACTTGGCTAATTTCCTTATACTCCTCTTCTTGGGTTTCTCCAAAGCTAGGAGTGCTTCTAGTTCATGTTGTTCATATGTTATCTCAAAGGTAGGAAAGTTTCCTGGTCTCCATGACCTTTTCTTTGGATAATACATACGTCTCCTCTTTGGTCCTTTAAATTGAGTCATATTGCATGGAGGTGCAAGCTGAGATTTTCCTTTGTCTTCATCCTTCTTGGTAGACTTGGCTCTTTCATGGTAGTCTGCAATCAGTTGTTGCACTCCACCTTGTTTCCTTTGTTGAACTATGGAATAGATGGGGCATTGGATAGGGACATGATTATTTCCTTCACATAGGAAACAAGTACATTGAAATGTGGGGCATTGATTAGTTGGATTTTTCTCTTCACAATTGGGGCATTGATCCTCATGCTCTTTGGAAGTGTGATCCTTGTCTCCACAAATATTGCAAGCTTGGGTTCCTTCTATAATATCATCTTTGTCATCCTTGTTGTCACAAACTCCTTTGGAAGAGTTATTTCCCATGTTGATCATTTGATCTGTCACCTTATGCAACAATTGGGTTTGGGTTTCCAAAAACCTTTGCATGGTTGGATCTACCTCACTGGTGTTGGCTATAAATTGAGTTGTCACTTGGTTCAACTGGGTTTGGGTTACTATGAGTTCTCTCATGTTGATCTCTTGGTTGTTGTTGTTGTCGCCATCCTTGATGTTGGAGTTCCTTGGAGTAGTCATTTGTTTGGGTTGGTTTGGGATTAGAATAGGCAAAATATTTCTAAGGGAATAATTCTAATCACACACATCACAATTCACACAAGCAAAGTGCAAGCAATCACAAACAAGCATTCCACTCAAACAACAAGTTTCAAGCATATTTTTAGGCAACCAAAAAAATTTTTGTTACACCACATAAGTTGGTGGGTTTGACTTAAACTAAATATGGTGGTCCATCTATATGGTTTACTTGAGATCTTTCCATCCTTCTTAGTTGATTCTTCTTGAACAAGATGTTTGTATCCTTAGAGAATTTCTTGCATCTTGGTCTCAAAACTTCAAGGTGATGATGGTTCCTTCTAAGTTGTGTTTCCTTAGTCTTCAAGTCTTGTGTAACATTTCTTGTCTCTCTTGTAGTCCTTAGTGATATCCAAGGTTGAAGTCCTTGTTGAGAATGAGGTTGGAATCACTTGAAGATGTTGAAGTCATTAGAGTTGATGAAGTCCTTTGCTCATGGTGAAGTCTTTGGCCAAGGGAGAAGGCTTTATCCATCAAGTTGAATTTTGAAGAGGTGTAGAGTTAAAATCAATAGATTGAGGAAAGAGTTTACAAGATTGTTTGCAAATAAGTTTTGGAACAAAATCAACTCCTATTTTCCTAAGGGGTTTTGTCCAATCCTAGGTTTATAAATCCTACAGGCAACACAATTCTCTGATACCATCTGTAAGGTTCCCAACCTTTAATAAGGTAGAGATCCCTGTGTTTACAATGCTAGTCCCTGGATCAATAGCTAGCATCCACAGTTAAGATGTAATATCAAGAAACAAAGGTCATAATACAACTTTATAACCAGGAATAAAATAATTTATTACATCTTACATAGCTCATTTGGCTATCTCATTACAATGCAGCAGAATATAACAATAGCATGGGGTCCTTCATCTTCAAAGTGCCACAGGCAGACATGTTGGTTGTAGACTTGTAATCCTAATCAATATACTTCACTAATATCAAACAAACCTGCAACATAACAAGTTACAACCACAAGGGTCAATACATTTGAATTGTATTGGCAAGTGATACTATGGTACTATAGTGGAGTCTATCATCCATATGCATTTTGCTAAGTGGAGCTTAGGCTTGCTTTACTCAAAATATATTTTTCCTTATCATTTGAAAACACTAAGTTTTTGCTTGACAAAAATCACCCAAGGCATCTCCCAACAGAAATTGGTGATCCTTCAACCCTTGTTCAACCACAAGTTTTTACTTAGAAATTGGGATGAGGAGATTCTTGATAGCTTCCATGTCTTGATGCTCAAATTGTCCTTTACCAGGGACATGGCTAAGTACTTAGATATTACACTCTGCAGAGGTGGTGCACTTTCCCCACAAGACTTGGTTTCACCAAGACAAGATCTTTCAGAAGCCTTCCCTTAGACCAGAATGGACGCGTTCCATTTGGCTAAGTTATTGCAACCTATATGATCCAGGCAGAGCCCATAATGCCAAGTGGCTGCACTTGAAGCTTCTCAATATTTGACATCTTAAATCTCTTTGTTCCTAGGTGGCCATCCACAAGTGAGATACACAAGGTAAACCATAGAAATGGGCCTTGTGAACCACTCAACACAAATCATTCCTTCCATTCCACCCCGGTGATTCATTTACTAGTTGCTTTATTAAACAAAACACAAGTCCACAGACTTAGAAATATTTCATAGCATGAATATATATTCCACCCTTGTTTTCTACTAGCTAAGCTAAGCATGATAGTAGTAGGAGTCTTAACTTAGGAAATTTCTACTAAGGTTTCATATACTAGGATTGCCCATGGCATAGTTTACACTTAGCAAAATTCCATGCAAGTCCTACTTAGAAATATCACCAATGCATAGTGAAAATAATGGGACAAAAGTATTAAGCATCACTTGCCTTTTTGGTAGAGAATATATGTTCACTCCTTGATCTTGCAACAATCACACTCTTCAAATCACTACAATTCAATCAAGCAAGGCACAATTTCAATCTATCATTCAAGCAAACATCACATAAAATAATATCAACAAAACAATGCATGCAAGCATGCCAAACTTTGTTTTATTTACAAAAGTGGTTTATAATAGGTTATAAACATTATAAAAAACTTATTGGTCATTTTATAAAGTGGCAAAACTATTTGCAAAAGATTCTACCTATAAACCATTTTTAAACCAAAGTATTATTTTATATGGTGAAGAAATGTTTTTAATAAGGCAACAATCTATAGGGTTCACAAATATGTTTTCAAACCATAAAACCTTGTGTTTAGGGTCAGAGAGTTTATTACAAAACACTTCCCAAAGGTTTTCTTCAAAAAGCATTTTTAAACCATAATCAACATTTTTATTTGGCTAGAAATGTTTTAAATCAAAGATTCATTCTTTTACTTCACCAAATAAATTTTTGAAACCACCAATTGATTCCTAGGGTCAGTAGGTTCAAAACAAACCATTTGCCAAAGATTTTATCCCCAAAATCATTTTAGAACAAATTTTATATTCTAAACATGCATACACAAGTTTCTGCAAAAACAGTCAATTTTACATAAGCAACTTACTAATCAAAGGGCATGGTTGGATAGGGCTTGTCTTGCTGATTCCATTGATATAAAATTTGCAAAATTTGGACGTGTGGTTTGAAAGTTATGAATTTTACAAAATGGAACATCAAATAGATCAATTCTGTTTTAAATCAAACCAGCAGGGCCACGTGTCTAGTTCTTATTCGTCGGTACCGTTTTGGTTGGATCGAGCGATTCAGTCCGTAGGATTTAACTTGATCGCACGGCACAGGTTGCTACTTACCCCTTCGCTTGGTTCTAATCTTAACCGTCAGATCAAGATCCAATGGACCTTACTACTTTGACCAAGATGCAGCGGCGCTGGCGGCGGCAGGCGGCGGCGCTGGCTCTGGCTACGGCATCACCGGCGATGCAAGAAGAGAGAGGGTAAAAGGAGTGGCTCACCGGGTTCAGGAGTACATGGCGATGCTCAACGTGTTCGATATGTGGCAGGGGGCGCACGGGGTTCACGATAATCGCTCGCCGGTGTTCGTGGAGTCGTCGGGCGTGCTCAGGCGAGGTTGAAGACGAGGCTTCAGAGCATGCCAGAGAAAATGGAAAGCATGGTTAAATGCGCAAGGACGTGGCGATGATGCGTGCGTGAAGGAGAAAGAGAGGGGCGGTCAGATTCTTACCAGAGGCTTCGCCGGAGAGAAAGCAGACGGTGGCGGCGGTGGTCGTCGTTGTTGCCGAGGTTCTGGGGCGCGCGGGGGCGAGCTGGCGCTACGGGAAGGTTCGCCAGGAGGTGGGGAGCAAGTGAGCGTGCAGTGGGAGGCGAGAGGCGACGGATACTGGCCGGAATCAAAGAAAATGTTCGTCGGAGTCCGCGGCGGTGCACGGTAAAATTGAGGCGGCCTGGTGGCAAGGAGGGCGTGGCGATGGAGGGGAAAGAGAGAGAGAGGGCAGGCGCTTATGTACGCGTGATCACGGGGCGGTTAAATGGCGTCGTTACTTCGTATTAACTCGAGGAAACGGCGACAGAACAGCCGGGGAGGTGGTGGAGGCGTGGTCAGTGGGGTGAGGAAGATGATGATGTGGCGGTGGGGTCGCTTGGCAGCGAGAGAGAGGAGGAGGAGGTGGGGTCCTATCGTTAGTGTCTCTGCGGGTGTGTGTTTGAGTGAGAAAGAAAAAGCGTTTGTGGAGGTTAGTTGGGCTCTTTCTTTGGAGCAGTTAGATGCTTAATGCGGTCCTTTTTGTATTTTTTTTGTTCCTGTTTCTTTTTCTTTTTCCAATTCTTATTATTCTGTTTTGATTTTGATTAAACTATTCAAACACTCATTTGAATTCAAACCTTTGCCAAATTTTGTGTAGATTTCAATATTGATTAGTAATATAATCTGAAGTCAATTTTGGAATAAAATTTTATTTTTTTTGGGGTCTTTTAATTTCTTATGGATTAGGACAAGATTTAATTTGGTCTTTAAATAATCCTTATTTAATATTTATAGATCCAAACATGGTGATTCAATTTGTAAAATCTTATTTGATATTTGTTTATCCTTTTAAATCCCTTTAGGATTATTTTCTCACCATTTGGTATGGGTGTTTGATAAGGGCTTTATTAGCTTTGGAAATTACTTTTCCTTATCTTATTAAATTCATAATATTTTATTTATGGCTCCAAATTAAGGGAAACCAATTTCTATGGTCTTATAATATTTCTATTGGTCTTTCTTGATCTTTTGTAAATGTTTGTTGACAAATTTTTATATGGATCAAATCCATAGGCTTGAAGATAACTTGGAAATGGTTTTATTCCATTAGGGTTTAGGGTTTGGATTTATTTTCCAAGTGTTTAAATTTCCAGATGCATCTTATGAAGAATGCATTTCTCTTGATTTGGATTTTGTTGGATTCAAACTTTAATTAAAGTTTGTTCAAGATGGGATTTTAAGTTTCCATTTAGAAACAAAAGTTTCTTTTCACCTTAAAATTCAACAATTATTTATTTTGTTTATTTATTTTTCACATTACAAGATTTGGAAAATCTTGGGATGTGACAGTGGCATATGAAGATGAAGGACCCCATGCTACATAGATATTTCTGCTGCATTATAATGAGATAGCCAAATGAGCTATGAAAGATGTAATGTATTATTTTATTCCTGGTTATAAGTTGTAATATGAACTTTATTTCTTGATATTACATCTTAAACTGTGGATGCTAGCTATTGATCCAGGGACTAGCATTGTAAACACAGGGATCTCTACCTTATCAGGTTGGGACATCTAAAATATATATGTTCGAGCTTAGGGTTCGAGTGGTTTAGGGTTTTAGGGGGTATAGGGCTTAGGGTTAAGGCTTTAGGGGGTTAGGTCTTAGGGTATTTTCAATAATGTTCGAGCTTTCATGAATAATAATGGTGTTAGCGCAATTTAATGAAAGTATCTCAAACTTTGATCTAGGATGAGTGCATGATACGTGCTTGCTTGGTTAGGGTTGTTTATGGGTCGAGGGTTTAGGGTTTTAGTATTGAGGGTTTAGGATTTTAATTTTTTTAGGGGTATTTTTGGGTTTAGGGTTTAGCAATTTTTCAATAATATGTCTGAGCTTAGGGTCAGGGGTTGAGAGTTTATGGTTTTTAGGGGTATAGGGATTAGGTTTTAGGCTTTAGGGAATTTTCAATAATGCTCGAGCTTTCGTGAATTAGAATGGCGTTAGCGCAATTTAATGAAAGTATATCAAATTTTGATCTATTAGTGCATGATACGTGCTTGCTTGGTTAGGATTGTTTATGGGTCGAGGGTTTAGGTTTGGTTTTTTTAGGGGTAGTGTATGGTTTAGGATTTTTTCAATAATGTTCGAGCTTTCATGAATTAGAATGCCGTTAGAGCAATTTAACGAAAGTATCACAAATTTTGATCTATAAGTGCATGATACCCACTTGGTCAGGGTTTAGGGTCGTAGGGTTTAAGCTTTAGGTTTTAGGGATGTCAACACCCGAATTTTTAATCACAGATGCCTGTTATGCCATACATCGCAATCCGAGGATTACCATTTTTGCGAGACATAACAGATTGGATATCACAGTACATCATCCATTACAAACCATACATATGGTCTTACACAAATAACGATATCATGATCTAGTTCTTAATACAATTCAAGCAGCGAAATAACGTAATAGTAACGATAGCGTAGGTGAAGCTCCATCTTCAGGGTCACAGGCAATGCTGACGATGGGAGATGATCCTAGTTGTCGTAACCTTCCTGCGGTTCGTCATCCTGATACTCCTCTTCATAGTCTGGCCACGGGAATAGCCATGGACAAAGCCATGAGTACTCTTTAAGTACTCGCAAACTAATACTAACAAGTTAAGGGGGTTTTTTGTAGTAGGATACTAAGCTCTAGGGTTGTTTTGCAAAAAGCCAGATTTACCTCTACTAAGTTCAAAAGCAAAGAAAGATAGTTGAAAATTTTATAACACTTAAGTGGGAACTTGCATTGCATGTCATAACTCTGTTGTGGTCAAGTCAAAGTCATAAATCATTTCATAAGTCATTTTGAAAACATCTGACGAGGGAACAGTATGGCCACTCCAACTGTCCATAACCGCAGACGCGGCTATTCGAATAGTTTGACACTCTGTAGAGATTGTACACTTTCACCACAACCTTCGATATATCCGTCAGGAACAATCCTGAATTCACCATACTCAGTATGGGAATAATCAATCATAACCTTTCAAATACACGCCCTAGTATAGGCACCTCTCCTGTGAGTTTGGCCTCTCAACCATGACCATCTGTCATCTTGGGTACTGCACAGGTGGACAATCTTCACAAGGTAGCCTTAGCTCAGACCATGGCCGCAAGGGAACGCATACTAAGGTATATAAATTTCCAGTCAAGCCCTACCAAAATTTCGGGTATTGTGGTTATACGATAAAATTGGAATGGTATCTCATCCAGACAACCATCAGTTTTATAAAGGGCTAAGGATCATGCCTCAACATTTTCATCATCGAAATCATCTGGTGTTCAGAAACACATGTCCAAACATTTCAGTAGAATGACTCATCATTCTAAGGTTTTCATAACCATTTTCACCAAGTATTCCCATCTAAAGTTGATCAAGTTTTATGCTTAGCACTAGCATCTATAATTGGGGGTAGATACTAATGAGGGGTGGTAAACAAGCGAATCTTATCTAAGTAAATCGCATGCCTTAGGATGGCATTAAGATTATCTAACTTAGGCCAAGTTTTATGCTCTTTATGCTACCTTCAATTATATTTCTAGAATCTATAAGTCACTAAGTAAACTATAAAATAAAGCTTTGATAAAGAAAAATAAAGTATCAAGCTTGCAAGTAAAACTAATATTGGTTATCAAGTGGTGTAAGCTTGCAAGTAAGACTTGCATAAGTAGGGTATCTTGCAAGTGTTAGCTTGCAAGGTTGCAAGTATAGGCTTGCTAGGATATTAATATAAGCTTGCTAAGTTGCAAGTGTTCGCTTGCTCAGTTAATAGCTTGCCTTGTGCATAGAAGTGGTTGAAGTTCTCCTCGGCTCCTTCCTCGAAGTATCCTCCTCCCTCCTTGTATCCTTGGTTGGTACTAGCGTCTATAAATAAATATGAGGTACACAATCACCAAACAATACTTAACTATTTTTAATCATCACACAAAGGTTCACACTAGGTGATCTATCATCATTACTAGCATTACAAGGATTAAAACACTTGTCCCATTTATTTTATTTCGAGAAAAGTAATTTTCACTCATTGAAAAACTATTTAAGATTTAATATTCTCCAACTCAAACATGGGATCATGTTGACACATGTCATCACCACATATTTCAGTACGTGGGAATGTGATTTAAAGTGGTGTCACAATTTAATAAGGTTTAATCTTTTTATTTTATTTAATTAAAGTGACTAGATATGCCTAGATGGCATTATTTTATTACTTGGTCATTATTTATGTAAGTAATTCTATATATTTTTATATATTCTGAAAGGTATCGTCAAATGTGATTTTTGAGAGTTGGAATCAACTCAAAAGCTTTTACGGTTGAATTTTGAAAAATGTTTGAATGCAGAAAAGCTTCTGCCTTGTTATTTTTACCATGGATGATCTACAAATCTAAATGGTTTGAATCCAACGGGCTTGGATTAAGCATTCCAATACCTTTATAACAAAATTGGTTTCATGCATTTTGTTTTAGTGAATCGAGCTGGTTGATTTTTGAATCAACAGACAGAACTATGGTTTGAGTTTAAATGAGAAATCTAAATTTAAACTAACTGGGTTGCGCGGCAGAGTTACTGGGCCGGCCCACTATGCACAGTGCGCGTGCGGGCTGCTGACAGATGGGATCCACAAGTCAGCGGAACTAACTAAACGAAACTATATCTATGAATCTGAGCCTTACGATCTAATTCTAACCTAACAGCTGAGGGTCGTCATTGACAATGAGCTACTCCGGCGAGGAACTAACTCTAACGCAGCCAGTGGGGGTCTAGGGTGGCTCACCGAGGCTCCGGCGATGGTCGGCGATGGGGGCAAATGATGAAGTCGACAAGGGCGATTCTCCTAGTATCGGCAGCTCCTCCTGGGGTGGATCCAATCGACAGCTCCTTTCTCCTCCAGCAGCGGCGGGCTCCGGCCAAATTCCGGCGAGAGAGAGCTAGCCTTGCTCCTGGAAGAAGTGGGAAGGATCAGTGAGAGGTGGGGAGTGAGATGGTGTGGAGGAATAGAGCTGGGGAGGCCTCCTTTTATAGGCGAGCAAGAGGGGCAGCACGGCGTGGGCTGAGCTTGTCGGAGGCGACGGTACAGGCGGCTATCAGCTTGGCTGAGGCTAGGGGACGGTGCGCGGTCTCCTGGCGATCGTTGCTACTTTAAAGGCGAGGCGTAGGGCGGTGGGGTTTGGTCTGGAACGTGCGGTGCTTTGCGCGGTACCGACGGTGAATTTCGCGGCGTGCGGAGGCTACGCTGTACGGTCGAGGAAACGAACATGTCTAGTGGTCTCCTGGGACGGTGGTGTTCGTGCTGGCGGGCGTCAAGGCTCGAGGTGGTCGGGTTGAGTGTGAACGTCGCGTGCACGGTGGTGCGCGTCGGCATGGTCGACAGCGGCGCAGGCACTGCGTTTCCTGTGGTTCCTGTCTCTATCTTCGAGCTAGGGCTGGTCTAGAGGAGACGGTGAGGCACGGGCAACATGCCAGACAAGGTTGGCGCAGCTAGTTCTTCCTCTAGCTTGCTGTCCACATTGGAGGTGGCAAAGGGGCACGGCATGGTCACCATTAATGGCTATGCCAAGCTCACAGTGGTGCTAAGGCTTGTTAAATTGGCTAGTTCATCTACTGAGAGTGTAGTGAGAGCTAGAGAGGGAACAAGGTTGGCCAAAATTACTGCACACTATAGTGTTTGATGTTTTGTTGTTTGTTGCTAACAAGTTGTTTGATGAAATGGCTGAAAGAATTTCAAATTTGAATTTTGGATTGAAACATGGTGGGTTTGCTAGGCACATGGTAGGGAGTATCTGGTTAGTTTGATTATTTAAGGGGCACTGGTTTGGTTGGTTTTTGAAAATGTGTGATCTTCACATATGTTAAAGATTCAATTTTGAATTGTGATTCGAATGAGGTTGCCAAATGTTTCTGCAAGTTTGAAATGTGGGATTTGCTTCACTTTTACTTGGTCTATCAAGGGGTGAAAAGAATTTGAAAAGTTTCTTTTTGAAACCTTGGACTAGAAACACTCAAAGTGACCTAGTGAGCAAGATTGGCAAAAATGACCATTTGCTTTATTTGATTTGTTTTTGATTTTCTCTTGATTTGTTTCTGTATGGAATTGTTTTATATGATGTTATATTCATCTTTAAACCATTTCTGGCTATTTAGGTTAATTACACAAGTTCATTCATGCATTTATCAAATCATCACATTCACACATGCATTCATATGATTTAAAATTAATCAAAGTTTTGTTAACCCTAATTTTAGTGATTAGAGTTTGATGATCATTGTTTCATATTTTTGGGATGTTACAAACCTTCCCCCCTTAAACAAAATCTCGTCCCGAGATTTGAAAAAGGAAGAAAAAAGATTACCTAGCATTTAAAGAGATCGGGAAACTCTGTCCTGATGTGATCTTCTCGCTCCCAGGTAGCTTCTTCTTTGGTGTGGTTCCTCCACTGAACCTTGAGAAACTTGATGCTTCGAGTTCTGGTGGTTCTGAAAGCTTCCTCCAAAATACGGATGGGTACTTCGGGATAGGTCAGGTCATCGTTGATCTCTATGGTCCGGTGATCAATGTTCTTGAAAACTTTTGTCTTCTCCGGAACTTCAAGGCATTTGCGAACTAATGATATATGGGACACATTGTGCACTGCTGACATTTCCTCGGGCAGTTCCAATTGATATGATACTTCTCCTCGATGATTCAAAATTTTGAAAGTTCCGATATATCTGGGGGCTAACTTTCCTTTGAGCTAGAAACGCTGCATTCCCTTTAAAGGCGACACTTTGAGATACACAAAATCTTCGATATTGAAAGCGAGGTATCGATGTCTCTTGTCGACGTAACTCTTCTGTCTTGACTGGGCGGTCTTGAGGTGCTCACGAATCTTGTGAACTTTCTCTTCTGCTTCTCGTAGAAGGTCGGGTCCGAAAATCTGACTCTCTCCTACTTTCGACCAATTCAAAGGGGTGCGACACTTCCTTCCATACATAAACTCAAATGGGGCCATTTGCAGACTAGCTTGATAACTGTTGTTGTATGAAAATTCTGCGAAAGGCAGACAGTCTTCCCATTTAGATCCATACTCTAGCACACATGCTCTCAATATATCTTCGAGTATTTGATTTACTCGCTTCGTTTTTCCATTGGTCTGAGGGTAATAAGCCGTGCTGAAATCCAGTCGGTTCCTAAACCTTCTTGGACTTTCTTCTAGAATCTCGAGGTAAACTGGGTTCCTCGATCCGATATGATGTCCTTGGGGACTCCGTGCAAACTGACGATTCTAGCAATGTACAACTCTGCTAGCTTCGAACTCTGGTATGTGGTCTTGACTGGTAAGAACTGCGCTACTTTGGACAATGTGTCAACTATGACCCAGATAGAGTCATTTCCCCTACTAGAAGTAGGAAATCCGGTGATAACGTCCATTCCAACTGAATCCCATTTCCATTCCGGAATCTGTAGTGCTTGCAATAGTCCTGCGGGTCTTTGATGTCCCGCCTTGACTCTCTGATATATATCACACTTGGCGATATAGCTTCCGATTTCTCTCTTCATCTTATGCAACCAAAATTGTTCCCTCAAATCCTGATACATCTTCGTTCCTCCGGGGTGGATAGAATAAAGAGTATCATGGGCCTCTTTCAAAATCACCTCTTTCAACGCTGAATCTGCTAGTACACAGAGACGTCATTTGTACCACAGAATTCCTTCTTCGTCTTCGGTAAATCCGGATACTTTGCCTGTACCGATACGACGTTTGATTCCATCGATACTAGCATTTCCTTTCTGTGCCTCCTTGATCTGACTGATCAAAGTGGGTTGAAGTTCTATGCTAGTCAAAAATCCTTCACTCACTAATTCCATTCGGAAATCTTCCATCTCTTTGTGCAAACTTGGTCGCTCCTTCAAAATCATGGAGTTCAAGCGGCACAGCAATCTGCTAAGGGCATCTGCTACCACATTGGCTTTACCGGGGTGATAGTGAATGTCCAGATCATAGTCCTTGATTAGCTCAATCCATCTTCTCTGCCTCATATTCATCTCCTTCTGAGTGAATATATATTTTAGGCTCTTGTGATCCGAATAAATATCACAACGGTTTCCCATGAGATAATGTCTCCATGTCTTCAGGGCTAGAACTATGGCTGCGAGTTCAAGGTCATGGGTTGGATAATTCTGTTCATGCTGCTTCAGTTGTTGGGATAGATAAGATATAACTTTGCCTTCTTGCATTAGCACACATCTGAGACTGATCTTGGATGCGTCACAATACACATCAAAGGGCTTCGTGATATCCGGCATGATCAAGATTGGGGATGAAATTAATCTCCTCTTGAGTTCCTAAAAACTTGCTTCACATTTGTCCGTCCATTCAAACTTCTTTTCCTTCTTCAGTAATTGGGTCATGGGTCTTGCAATACTCAAGAATCCTTCTACGAACTTGCGGTAGTATCTCGCTAATCTGAGAAATGCACGAACTTGGGTTTGAGTGGTTGGGGCTTGCCAATCTTCAACATCCTTCACCTTCGCAGGGTCAATGGCAATTCCTCCGGCTGATACAATATGTCCGAGGAATCCTACCTCCTGTAACCAGAATTTACATTTGCTAAACTTGGCATATATCTGATGCTCTCTAAGGGTTCCAAGAATGGTCCTTAGGTGTAGCTCATTTCTTCTTTTGATTTAGAATAAATCAGAATGTCATCGATGAAAATAACGACAAACTTATCCAGAAAGTCCATAAAAATCTTATTCATGATATTCATGAAATAAGAGGGGGCATTGGTTAATCCAAAAGACATGACAGTATACTCACATAATCCATATCGGGTGGTAAAGGCAGTCTTGGGAATATCCTCTGCGTGAATCTTGAGTTGATGATAGGCAATTCTAAGATCAATCTTAGAAAACACTTTGGCACCAGTCAACTGGTCAAACAAATCTTCTATCTTCGGCAGTGGGTACTTGTTCTTGATGGTGACATCATTCATCTTCCGATAGTCCGTACACAAACAGTTACTTCCATCTTTCTTGTCCACAATCAAAACAGGTGATCTCCATGGTGACGCACTTGGTTGAATCAATCCAATTTCCAGCATGGCATCCAGTTGCTTCTTCAGTTTTGCTAGTTCAGACGGGTTCATACTATATGGTCTCTGGGCTATGGGTCCGGTTCCAGGTATTAGTTCAACGATAAACTCGATATCCCAATATGGGGCATACCGGGCAAAACATCTAGAAATACATCGGGGTATTCACAGACTATCCGAACTTGGTCAATGGTTGGCTAGGCTATACTCTTGTTGCACTTGAATTGATGGGGCAAGGTTTCAGATACATGCTCGACTGATATTCCGGCTATACTGGTCATGGTTATGGCTTTCTTGGCACACTCAATTAATCCTTTATGTTTGGACATCCAATCAATTCCTAGTACCACTTCCAAACCTTTAGTTCCGAGTACTATTAGATTAGCATAAAAATCTATGCCATGGATTTGGATAGGGACGGCTTTGCAAATTTTCCTTTCTTTGGTGTTTGAACCAGGTATTTGAACAATCATAAAATGCTTCAATTTGGTTGGTTGAATCTTATTAGTGCATGCAAATTCTTCAGTAACAAATGAGTGCGATTCTCCAGAATCAAACAACACTCTTGCAAGTAATGAGTTAACGGAAAACATACCCAGCATGACATCTGGCGCTTCTTGGGCTTCTTCAGCATGCATGAGAAAGAGACGGCCGTTGCGGTTGAGAGAGTTCCCTGGAGCAAACCTTCTTCCGGGCTGAACACGGCGCTGCTACTGAGCTGGGGCATTTGCATTGGGGGCTGCGGCAATCTTCTTGGGGCACTCATTGGAATAGTGACCCTTGGTTCCACATTCATAACAAGTCACTTGTGACTTGTCCTTCGCTGCAACAGGCACAACATTGCTTCCAGTCCTTGGGGCAGTGTTGGTGTTGGAGGCGGCATTGTTGTTGTTGAACTTAGGTGGTGCACGATTGAAATTGCTGGGATTGCCAGGGTTGTTGTGGTTTCCTCCGGGCCTTGGGTTTCCACGGTTGGGATAGGTCGGGCGGTTCATCGGGGATATGTTGGTTCTTGTGGCAAATCCTGGAGATGGGTTGGGGCGATACATTGGTGTATCGTGGGTTCCTGGTTGATGCATCATGCGACGCTTGCGGTTCTCATTAGCTTGATTGATCTGTCCTTTCATATGAATGGCAGAGTCAACTAAGGCTTCAATATCAGCAAAGGGGATATTGACTAACATTGTCTACATCTCATCGTGCAGACCATTCAGGAAACTCTCCTTATTCTTGGCTTCAGTATCTATCTCATCCGGTGCATACCTAGCTAATGACAAGAATTTGTCACGGTATTCCACTACTATCATTCTCCCTTGCTTCAGTTCCCTGAATTCATCTCTCATCCTCTTGATTAATCCCGGTGGCACATGGGTTCTGCTAAACTTGACTTTGAACTCTTCCTAGGTCATCAGCTGACCTCCTGTCATTGCGCGAACGCTGTTCCACCATGCCCTTGCATCACCAGCTAGATAGTGGGTAGCAAACAACACTTTCTCGTTAGATTCCACTCCTGCAACTTCCAGATTGTTCTCTATGGTTTGCAACCAATCATCTGCATCTAGGGGCTCATCTGACTTAGTGAAAACAGGTGGATTGGTGTTCTGGAAATTCTGGAGCTTAGATCCATGGTTGTCCTGATTTCCATGGCCTTGATTTTTGTTGGCCATTTGGGCGATGTGTTAAAGGGTGGATAAGTTGGCTTGACGTTTGGCTCTTTCAGATTTGCGGTCAAAAACCAACGTTTGCAAGATCTGCAACATCGGGTCTGGGGATGAACTGCTTCCTCCGTGAGGCATCTGAAGATTGAGATAGATCATGAGAAAAGAGGGAAATTTCTAAGGTTCAGGGATTTTGAAAAGTTTTTTTAAGTTTGACTCAGATTTTTCTAGCAACTTGCTTTTCATTCATTCATAGCACATGATACAAACACACACCACAACAAAGAAAAACAGATGGTTTTAAGAACCATTCTGTGAAGCTACAATACAGTGGGACCGACTACAACTCACTAACTCTAGTGCTCAAGTGCTACTACTACTCGGAGTCAGTGTCCTCATCATCCTCATCATGATCATCAATGAAGGAGAAGTCATCCTCATCGATGAAGAAGTCCATAGCCTGATCCTCCAGAAAGTCATCATCATCGCCGAGATAGGAGTAGGGGTCTCCACGAAGGTCTTCCCCTGCATTCTCCCTTTCCTGTCGAGCTGACGGCGACGAGACTTGTGATCCTTCACTAGAATGGCGAGAGTCTGATCCTTCTTCTTGGCGATGGCGTACTTGTGGTTGGCATAGGAACGAGCATTGTCCAACTCCTTCTGACGGTCATACATCATGAAGATGAGGTGGTCCAATTGACTCTTCAGCTCGTGGTGATATGGGGCCTCTAGTGGCTGTCCCATAACATCACGCCTTGGGTAGAACTCAAAGTGGGTACCCTTGATTTGATTGATACTCTGCCCACACAGACAGGCAAGAGCTTCCCGCATGGCCGTGGCAAGTCCATCGAGCCAGTTGTTCTCTCTGAAGGTGAACTGAATTCCCTCTGTAGTGGGAGGTTCAATCTTTCCTCGGAGACTTGCAACAACTAGCCACTAGAAATCTTCTCCTTCCTGATCATTGATCCGAGCTCCGAAGAACTCGTGGTGTGGACGCTCCAGCATCTCCGACAGCTGGTCCAAGTCACGCTCAAAGATGAGGTCTCCTCCATTCCCCAACTGATAAAACTTGATGTACTTCACTTCCATCTATAAGAGTATAGGATGAGTAAGTTAGTTGAATGATCAAGTGTGTCAAACTTTTTGTACATTGCAAGAATTTTTGAGGAACATGAATTTTCATGAAAGAACGCAAGTGATAAGAATGAGAATAGGTTTTTTTAAATACTCACTTCCTTTGGTTTTGAAACTAAGTTTTTGATTCGAACGTCCATTCTAACTAGGGTCTCCTCTGGTCAGGATGGCCATGATACCAACTTGTTAACACCCGGATTTTTAATCACAGATGCCTATTATGCCATACATCGCAATCCCAGGATTACCATTTTTGCGAGACATAACAGACTGGATATCACAGTACATCATCCATTACAAACCATACATAAGGTCTTACACAAATAAGGATCTCATGATCCAGTTCTAAATACAATTCAAGCAGCGAAATAACGTGTCAACACCCGGATTTTTCAATCCTAGGTGCCTGTTATGCCATACATCGCAATCCCAGGATTACCATTTTTGTGAGACATAACAGAATTGGATACCATAGTACTTCATACATTACAACGATACATAAGTTCTTACACAAATAGGGATCTCATGATCCAGTTCTTAATACAACATCAAGCAGCGGAATACGTAGTAATAACGGTAGCATAGGCGGAGCTCCATCTTCGGGGTCACAGGCAATGCTGACGATGGGAGATGATCCTAGTTGTCGTAACCTTCCTCGGGTCCATCTTCCAGGTACTCCTCTTCATAGTCTGGCCATGGGAATAGCCAGGGACAAAGCCATGAGTACTCTTTAAGTACTCGCAAACTAATACTAGCAAGTAAGGGGGTTTTTGGATAATGGGACACTAGGCTCTAGGGTTGTTTTGAAAAAAGCCAGGTTTATCTCTACTAAGTTCCAAAACTAGTTATAATTTTATAACTCCTAAGTGGGATCTTGTAACTCGGTTCACCACTCTGTTGTGGTCAAGTCAAAGTCTTAATTCATTTCACAAGTCATTTTCAAAAGGGTCTGACGGGGAACAAGATGGCCCTCAATCGTCCATAACATGACGCGGCTATTCGAATAGTTTGACACTCTGCAGAGATTGTACACTTTCACCACAACATTCGATACATCCGTCAGGAACAAATCCTGAATTCACCATACTCAGTATGCGGATAATAAATCCTAACCTTTCAATTACACTCCCTAGTATAAACACCTCTCCTGTGAGTTTGGCGTCCCAACCATGACCACTGTCATCTTGGGTACTGCATAGGTGGACAATCTTCACAAGGTAGCCTCAGCTCAGACCTTGGCCGTGAGGGAACTAATACTAAGGAATATAAGTTTCCAGTCAAGCCCTACCCAATATTCGGGTATTGTGGTTGTACGATAAAATTGGAATGGTATCGCATCCAGACAACCATCAGTTTTATAAAGGGCTAAGGCTCATGCCTCAACATTTTCATCACCAAAATCATCAAGTGTTTGGAAACACATGTCCAAAACATTTCAATAGAATGATCCATCATTCCAAGGTTTTCATAACCATTTTTCCACCATGTACTCCCATCTAAAATTGATCAAGTTTTATGCTTAGCACTAGCATCTATAGTTGGGGGTGGTAATAATGAGGGGTGGTAACTAGTGGAGTTTCACTAAGTCCAACATTATGTCTTAGGCTGAGATCAAGGTTTCTAGCTTAGGCCAAATTTTATGCTCTTAGGGCAAACTTGAGCACAGTTGTCTAATATCTACCAAACTCTTAAGTAGACTCTAAGTAAGCTTTGATAAAGAAATAAAGTAAGAAGCTTGCCATAAAACTAGGATTGGTTTAGCAAGTTGGTATGATCACATATGCTTAAGGCATATATTATTCATATCACAAGCATGGGTTTGTGGCAACAATAGGGTATCTTGCACATTCACTAGTGGTATTAGGCTTGCATAGGTATAGTATCTTGCAAGTGTTAGCTTGCATTGGTCAACTTGGTTAGTAAAGCTTGCCTTGTGCAGAGCAGTGGTTGAAGTTCTCCTCGGCTTCCTCTGCGTAGTATTCTCCTTCCTCTTCGTATCCTTGGTCGGTACTAGCGTCTATGAATAAATACGAGGTACACAATCACCAAACAATACTTAACTACTTGCAATCATTACACACAATGGTCCTATAGATGATCTAGCATCATCTCTAACATTACAAGGTTAAGGCTTGGTTTAAGTCTTTTTATTTTAGACAAGTAATTTCTACTCATTGAAAAACTACTTAAGATTTAATATTCTCCAAACCAAACATGGGATCATGTTGACACATGTCATCACCACATATTGTAGTCCATGGGAATGTGATTTAAAGTGGTGTCACAATTTAATAAGGTTTTACCCTTTTATTTTAATTGATTAAAGTGGCTAGAAATGCTTATGTAGCATTCTTTTATTCCTTGAACATTATTTCTGCAAGTAAACCTATATGTTTTTATATATTCTGAAAGGTATGGTTAAATGTGATTTTTGAGAGTTGGATTCAACTCAAAAGCTTTTATGGTTTAAATTTGAAA